>OU343225.1:241225816-241239568 GCA_910596185.1 Chrysanthemum makinoi | reverse complement strand
GTTCCTAGCGAGGGATGAATGGAGCTTAACAACTTACGTCGCGTGATTCGGGATTCCAATGGGTAAAAAGGGAATTTGATGATTTCTAAACTACAAGGCAAGCAATAATAAAGAAAAGCAAATAAAACTACTGAATCTATAATGTAAACAAGGAAACTATAACTAAATACGCAAATTTAAAGTAAAACGCGAAAAACGTAATTATTAAAACGTAAATTAAATGCAAACTACACTATTTTAACCCATAAAAATGAACTACTATTTTTCTACAGCTAATAATGTTATTTAAAAATTATTTGAAATTTAAAACTATTTTTTTGGTTTTTCTTGTTTTTATTTGAATTTAAAACTAATTTTAAACTTTTAAAATAGATCTAAAATGCTAAAAATTATGAAAACTACAAAAATATTTTTCAAAAATCTAAATTAACTAAAAAGAATTTTCAAAAGTGGAGTTACATTTTTTTGACTTTTTCTCTAATTATTATGAATTTAAAACTATTTAAATCTAATTAAATTCCTAGAAAATACTATTTTAACTAAGAAAATTATGGAAAAATACTTTTTATGACTTTTTGAATATTCTAAATCTAATAAAATTGAAATTTTATTTTTATGAACATTTTCTGAATTATTTGAATAAAAAGCTATTTAAAATGGCTAGAAAATGAATTTAAATGCAGAAAAATATCAGATGGACAAGGAAAATTATGAAAAATTACAAAAAAGTCCTAAAAACTACTGAGATGATATGAAAAATAATAAAAACAACTAAGGAGTAGAGGATAAGCAAATGGGCAAGAATCTGACATGAATAAGCTAGAACAAATAAGCTAAAATGCTACCAAAAGCTATGTAAGGTTCTTAGAAGCAAAATCTAACTAAACTAAACCTAAAGCAACATAAATGGATCAAATCAGCAAAGGATCTAAGAAAATAAGCACTTTTATAGATTCTACTTAATTAAGCCAAACAGCCCAAACTGCCTACTTCTAGCACTGATTTAGCTGATCTAGAAAAATCCTAAAAATGAACTAAAAATAGCTTATCAAAGATCACCTACCAGAGAGCTAGCATCCAAAATCTCAGCTAAAAAGGACTTAAAACAATGAAATTAAAAATCAAAAATGACAAGGGATTGCGACACTAGTTATCTGATGTAGCAGATCAAATGGAGGAAAAAGGGAATTTGCAGATCTAATTAAGCTAAACAATAAACTCCTAAGGTGCAACCTAAGCTCAGAATCCTAAAACTAATCCTAAAAGCTACTAGGAAACCAAATATCATGCATCAATTTCAACTAAACTAACAGATAATGATGCAAAAAACTTCCTGTTTGGAGAGATAAAAATATAGTAGGACAGGACCAAATGACACTGAAATCCTATCAAAGCACTTCACAAAATCAGAATTAAGATTGAAACAGTTTAGAAACAAGTATTTAAACTAAGAGACCTCAAATCCAATTGAATAAGTCCTTTTAAACCTCAAAATAATCTCATTCCCAAACACCCCTTTAAACTTTAAATAGCACTATCAATTAAAGGAACTTGATGACAGAAAAAAATCTACTTGACTTACTCAAATAAACACTTATTTAATCAAATGATGAGAATAAAACAGAAATCAACCAAGACCCGTTTGACTTTTGGATTTTTGACTTTATTTGACTTTTCTAAAAACTAAGAATTTAGGACAAGTAAAATCATAAACAAGCTCATATAAGCTTGGATAAACTTATATAAGTTTGCTTTTAGGAAACTTAAGCTGATGTAACAATAACAACAAAATGATTAATTTGATTAATGATTCCTCCCGAACTACCTTCTTTTATTTCTCCGTCACACAAATCAACCGCTTGTGAACGGTCAACCGTAACAGATGATAAAAGCGCGGCCAGGAGAGAATACAAGTTTACCAAGATTAAAATATCCTTGGATGGTTTATGTCTTTTGGTAGCGTGATATTCTGAATATAATGACTTGTGAATTGTTGAAAATAATATTAGTATAGGAAAACAAATCGATTGACTAACACTAGGAATGTGAATAGTAATAGCTCTATCACAGCTACGTCAATAAAAACGTACAATCAGAAACCTAAAAATATTAAAGTATTTACAAACATACGTTTAAGTTTAAATAAACGTAAATGTAACGAATAAAACAAAACTATTTATAACTAGTAGGATTTGCATGTCTTAGCGACTTAAATGCAAATTAAAGGAAATAAAAGATAAAAATATTAAATAAACATCACTATTTTAAAGTGATGGTTTTAAAACCTAAAATGTACGTTTAAATAAAATTAGTAACGTACAAAATAAAACGTGAGTTTTAAATAAATAAAAGACCTATAAATATGAAAATGATATTTTTACAATCCTAATAATAAAAGAAAATTATTAGAAAAAGAAAATTATTTTTACAACTATTTTATTAATTATTATTAATTAAAACTATTTATTAAGTATTTAAAATGGACTAAAATATAAGAAAATACAAAATTAACCTAGAAAAATGAAATTATAACTTAGAAAAATCTAAAATATTATAAAACTAATTTTAAAACTGAAAAGATATTTTTTTATGCTTTTTTTATTTATTATTATTATTTACTATTATTAATTACTAAAAACTATTATTGATTTATTAAAAAATAATAAATGATTAAAGAAAAATCTGAAACTTTTTACAAAATTCTAAAATAATATAAAAGCTAGGAAAAGTATAAAAATGATAGCTTATGTGCAAAAATAAGCTAATGGGCAATAAGCTTTTTAAAAAGAAGCTATCACTTTATAGTGGTTCTTTTTGGTTTTTCTATTTTCGGATCTAAATACATACTGATAATATACATGTTAATTGAAAACAAGACTTTACAAACTAGAAATAAGCAAAATCAGAGCTTATGAGTCCAACAGTAAGCTTTTGGCTTAACTATTGGAGCTCAAGCTACAAATAAGCTTGGAAAAAGCTGTACTAAGCAAAAGAAAGGAAAAGTACACATGTGTTTTGACCAAATATGACAAGGAAACACAGTTAAGCACAAAGTGCAAGCCCATGGTTTAGACAGTTGAGCTTTTGACAGCTCAACTTGGATGGAGTTGAGGCTTCTAAAGCCTTAATGAGCTTCACCAGGAAAAGGAAGTAAAAAGTATGTTTTTAAATTAATATGGACAAGTATGAACAATGGTATAAATCACCTAAAAGCTTGTTTATAAGCTCATAAGCTCTAACAGAATACAGACACACACTTATACTAATTTGTAATGGCCATTTAAGCTGATAGAATAAGCTTGAAATACCAAAATGAGAATTGAGATAGCAAGATGGGTTGGTTGGGTTTCCAAAAAGCTCAAGCTCAAGCTGTGGGGACCACAGCTGAGCTTTTGAGGAGCTCATGAAAATGGCACCAAGTAACTGAATATGCTAGTGAACTAGCATACACAGTTAAATGGGACAAGCTAAAAGCTATGATCAAGCTTATCAAATAAGCTTGATAATAAAAATAAAGAGCTGGGCCTTGGATTTGGGTGGATTGGCTTCTCAAAAAGCTAATTCACATAAGTTGGGACCCACTGAGTAGCTTTTATTGGCTTATGAAGTAGAATAGAGGAAAGTGTGTTTTCAGTGAAATGGTGATAAGTACAAGCTTATTGCAGACCTTATTAATAAGCTGCAATGTGAAAATTAGGTACTGGATCAAAGAGTTTGGTAGATAAGCTTTACAAAAGACTCAATCACACAAGCTCTAGATCATTAATGAGCTATTAAGAGCTGTAGGTAATAGTGTAAGTCCAAACAGTTAGACTGTTGTGAGTGGGCAAACTACCAGCTCTTATTGACTTATCAAATAAGCTCATGAGAGCTCAACCAACACTGGATATTGAGTATGAATAATTAGCTTCCCAAGAAGCTAAAATTCACAAGCTCAAGATAAGTAGGGAACTTTTCATGGGTTATGGAAACAACTCACCTCCCTTTGTTTTGCTTCATGGAGGGAGTAAGATGGAACAAAATGTAGAGAGTGATTAAGCTATGCAATTAAGCTAACAACTGAAAAATAATCATACATATAACAAAAAGGCCACAAAGGCAACATAAATAAGCCAAATACACCAGCTAGGATCAAGTCATGAAGCTTATGCAAGCTCATGAACTTGACACCTAAGGCTGTGGTCAGGGGGCATGTATTTAGACAAAGGGATTCAAACTAAGCTAAAATTAAGCATTTAAAAGCTAAATGAAAGTAAGCTATTATTTTTACAATTAAGATAAGCAACAATATTTTAATATCCTAGAAGGTTTTAAGCTAAAACTCAATAATGAGCACACAATAAAATTCTAGATTATATTCAAAAACGACTATTTGAGAAATTGACTTTTTACAAGAACATCAAGGTTTGACTTTATTGAACTTAAGACTGAATCTATGGACTAAATATGATGTAATAAGCTATGATAAGGTGATATTAATCTATGGTAACAAGTTTTAAGCTAATTCTATGAATTTCACAAGCTAAATCTATGACATGAAACTGTGTAAGTAATTTAAAAGGAAATTTGACTTTTAACTGAGCTAGGACTGAATATTATAACTAACCTGAGCTATTAAATGCTAATGAAACATGAAACAATAACAAACAACTAAAGACATACACTGGAGGACTATTTTATCAGCAAATCCAAACATCCCTTTGATTATCACTTGTCACATGAACTTCAAAGTTTTGAATGATTCGAGCATAAACGATTCCATACATTATATTATCACATATTAAGACTAATTGAGCATTAAACTTCCAAGAACACAGTCAAGAACACAAACTTGTCAAATTTGCATTTTAACTGAATAATTTCTAATTTTAAGCACAAGTGAATCTCAATGAACAACCTACTTATTTTATGCTATAATAACACTAAACAACAACATAGAAACAGGCATGAAAATCGAGCATGAAAAGTAATGAAACAGATAAATGGGTAAAAATGGTAATAATGGAACTTACAAGTGATCAAAGTGGCAGTACCAAGGTCCAAAACTACTCCTAGCTTACTGTCAATAAGCTAGAAACCAGAAATCCATCTAGCTTAGTTTCCATTTCCCAGGCCTTATAGGATCACATGGACTTCCATTGACTTTCTTTGATTTTTAATACTTTTCTGAATTTTAAAGGTCTAGCTTGTTTAATGGTTCTAAGAGCTTTGTGAGCTTTTGTCAAGAGCTTATGGAAGCTATAGAACTCATACAACAACTATAAAACATGAAATTAAAAAATCGAAATTTAAAGACATTAAGCAAAATTTGAAACTGAAAGATAGACTGAATTTAAACGAAGTAAAGATTCATTACACTAATTTAGGAAACATAACAACATTAAAACAGTAAAAGACATTTAATTTAAAGAAAGCATTTAAAGGTTACACTATGTGAACTAAGGTAAAAACCAACGTTAGTTTATTCTTTGTCTTCCTCTTGATCTTTATAGCATTCTGAGTTCCCAATAGCTTCCTTGTCAAATCCCACTTTAAATCTTGGCCTTTGATTGCAGATATGATCCTAGCCGTTTAAATTCACTTTTTGGCGCCAAAGTCATTGGGAACTGGCTGATATATTACAATTAAAGAACTTTGGGGTTTAGTGGTGACAAAGGGGGAACAATTGAGATATTCTGAGCAACTTGGGTGATATGGAAGAAAACAGAGGATGAGTATGGTTTGGAGGGAAAAAGTGGTGGAGATGCATTTATTATGGAGTGGGATAGGTTTGAGAGGTGTAAGGGAGTAGGTTATGAGCTGTGGAGGACAGTGGAGGAAAGGTGAGGTGAAGTGTGGAAATGGTGGTTTTACAGGTGGGGGTATGAGGTGGAAGAAGAAGAGGGAAAACGGGGTACGTTTTATTTATTTATTTACAAGGGTGTGGGCGGGTAGGGTTAATGGACTGGGTTTGGGTTTTGGGTTTGGTATTTGGATTTAAGGGTATTAAGTGGATCCGTTTGGTTTGTAATATTAATAAGCCCAAGGACCAATCTTGTAACTTCTGAATTTTTGAGGGACTGAACCTGTAATATTCCAAAGTATTCACAAGGACTAAAATTGTTAAGTTAGATAAACCAAAGGACTTATTTTGCATTTTATTACAATTTAAAATACCCCGAGGACCATTTATGTAATTTTCCAAAGTTTAGGGGGTTAAATTGTAATTTCCTCAAAGTTATCAAAATAGTTCCAAATTGTAAATTCATGAATAGTACAAGGGTATATTTTGTAAAATTTCCATTTTTGAATACCCAGGGACCATTTTTGCCAATTTTGTAACTTGAAGGGTAAAAGTTGCCATTTTGTGTAAACTTTCATCCAGGGATCATTTGTGAATATTTTTTGTTTCCCAAGGACTTAAGTTGACTTTTCATTCATTTAAAACATTTAGGGACTAGTTTTGACAATTTGAGTAACTTCAGGGACTGAAAATGACAATTGTTGTGAAATTGATCATTTTTCAGTTGTTTTTCAATCTTTTGTATCTGAATCACATAAAAACACATTTTTATGAATTTGTATCATTTTGAGAGTCATTTGTGTGTTTTTGGTTGTTTTTGTGGGTTTATATAATACAAACATATGTGTATTTAGACATATCAAATCCCACACTAAACTATTGCTAGTCCCTAGCAATCTTTTATTTAAAACTTAATGGATTTGAAAAACTCTTTACCAAAAGCCATCACTTCGGAGTAGCCAAATGTTTCAGTTCAAGTAAGAACCTTGGTACACTGATAACCAAATGATTTTGAGCAAACCACCAGCTTCCAACGGATTTGATTTTGTCTTTACCAGTAGCCGTTTGCTCTGGACTAGCCAACTCTTAGATAAATTATCAATATTATCTTTGGTGAGCTGATTACCAATTATGGTTTTTCCACTGCCTTTACCACAAGCCATAAACTTGCGGGCTAGCCAACTCTTCACTTTTTAGGATATGGTGAGTTGAGAACCATACAATTTTGGGCAAATTGCAAGCCATATAAACGGATTTGAGAAATCTTTACCAAGAGCCGTTTGCTCCTGGATTAGCCAATCCTTATGTAGGTTAGACATGGTGGACTGATTACCATTTGCTGTGTTTAGTACATAGTACTTCCACTAAAAAATTTTAAAATTTGGCCATTTTGGGGGAAAAAGGGACTAAAAGGGTACATTTTATGCACAAATTCGCGGAACCCCCACACTTAGAAATGAATATTGTCCTCAATATTCAAAACTAAGTGGGTGTAAACACCTTAATTATTTTATTTTTAATATATACAATTTTCTCAACGTTTTATAAATCTATGTACAAAATGTGGGGCACATCCCCACACTTAGGTGTTAGAAATAGGTAAGAAAAGTGAAAATGATTTGACGAGAAATTGGAGTGGGGTTCACTCACATAATTATGA
Organism: Chrysanthemum makinoi; assembly: GCA_910596185.1. Taxonomy (NCBI): domain Eukaryota; kingdom Viridiplantae; phylum Streptophyta; class Magnoliopsida; order Asterales; family Asteraceae; genus Chrysanthemum; species Chrysanthemum makinoi. The sequence goes on along the minus strand of OU343225.1, from coordinate 241,232,126 downwards.
AGATAAAGGTAGGAGAATCTTTTTGGGTTTTTATAATATATAACAAACGAAAATGTTTTTTTTTATTTTTTTTATATATATACAAAGAAGGCTAAACCTAAATGAGTTTTTTAATACGATACTGATTTAAAACTAATCTATCACATTCCGGATTATACTAAGCACAATAAATCCTTTTTTAGTGTAAACATGGTGTTTAGCCAAAATTTAGACCTAGGAATGTCAAGATTAGGAAAATTGATGATCAAATGCAAATCAAAGCACAGATAGATTTCAACCATAAAATCTTTTTTGTATTTTATATTGTTTATATGAAATGAAGTATATGTAATTTACATACAAGGATAGGTATTTCAACAAAATACAAAATACAAGTCATATCTGTGACTAGCCTCGTGGCGCCAAATTGATTCCTCGAGAACTACCTTCTTTTATTTCTCCGTCACACAAATCAACGCTTGTGAGCGGTCAACCGTAACAGAGATGATAAAGGCGACAGCCGGGGAGAATGCAAGTTTACCAAGGATTAAAATATCCTTGGATCGTTTATGTCCTGGTGAGGCGTGATATTCTGAATATAATGACTTGTGAATTGTTGAAAATAATATTAGTATAGGAAGCAATCGATTGATTGACTAACACTAGGAATGTGAATAGTAATAGCTCTGTCACAGCTACGTCAATAAAAACGTACAATCAGAAACCTAAAAATATTAAAGTATTTACAAACATACGTTTAAGTTTAAATAAACGTAAATGTAACGAATAAAACAAAACTATTTATAACTATAGTAGGGATTTGCATGTCTTAGCGACTTAAATGCAAATTACAGGAAATAAAAGATAAAAAATATTAAATAAACGCTATCACTATTTTTAAAGTGATGAACGTTTAAAACCTAAAATGTACGTTTAAATAAAATTACGTAAACGTACAAAATAAAACGTGAGTTTTAAATAAATAAAAGACCTATAAATATGAAAATGATATTTTTACAATCCTAATAATAAAAGAAAATTATTAGAAAAAGAAAATTATTTTTACAACTATTTATTTATTTATTATTAATTAAAAACTATTTATTAAGTATTTAAAATGGACTAAAATATAAGAAAATACAAAATTAACCTAGAAAAATGAAATTATAACTTAGAAAAATCTAAAATATTATAAAACTAATTTTAAAACTGAAAATATATTTTTTATGCTTTTTATTTATTTATTATTAATTATTTACTATTATTAATTACTAAAAACTATTATTGATTTATTAAAAATAATAAATGATTAAAGAAAAATCTGAAACTTTTTACAAAATTCTAAAATAAATAAAAGAAGCTAGGAAAAGTATAAAAATGATAGCTTATGTGCAAAAAATAAGCTAATGGGCAATAAGCTTCTTAAAAAGAAGCTATCACTTGAGCTTATAGTGGTTCTTTTTGGTTTTTTCTATTTTCTGGATCTAAATACATACTGATAATATACATGTTAATTGAAAACAAGACTTTACAAACTAGAAATAAGCAAAATCAGAGCTTATGAGTCCAACAGTAAGCTTTTGGCTTAACTATTGGAGCTCAAGCTACAAATAAGCTTGGAAAAAGCTGTACTAAGCAAAAGAAAGGAAAAGGAAAATGTGCACACATGTGTTTTGACCAAATATGAACAAGGAAACACAGGAAATTAAGCACAAAAGTGCAAGCCCATGGTTTAGACAGTTGAGCTTTTGACAGCTCAACTTGGATGGAGTTGAGGCTTCTAAAGCCTGTAATGAGCTTCACACGAGAAAAGGAAGTAAAAAGTATGTTTTTACAATTAATATGGACAAGTATGAACAATGATGTGCACTGGAAATCACCTAAAAGCTTGTTATAAGCTCATAAGCTCTAACAGATACACAGAACCAAACACACCTGCTACTATTTGTAATGGCCATTTAAGCTGATAGAATAAGCTTGAAATACCAAAATGAGAATTGAGATAGCAAGATGGGTTGGTTGGGTTTCCAAAAAGCTCAAGCTCAAGCTGTGGGGACCACAACTGAGCTTTGAAACTCATGAAAATGGCACCAAATGTGGCGAATATGCTAGTGAACTAGCATACCCATTAAATGGGACAAGCTAAAAGCTATGATCAAGCTTATCAAATAAGCTTGATAATAAAAATAAAGAGCTGGGCCTTGGATTTGGGTGGATTGGCTTCTCAAAAAGCTAATTCACATAAGTTGGGACCTTGGTAGCTTTTATTGGCTTATGAAGTAGGCTAGATTTCACTGAGTTTAAGTGTTTTCAGTGAAATGGTGATAAGTACAAGCTTATTACAGACCTTATTAATAAGCTGCAATGTGAAAATTAGGTACTGGATCAAAGAGTTTGGTAGATAAGCTTTACAAAAGACTCAATCACACAAGCTCTAGATCATGAATGAGCTATTAAGAGCTGTAGGTAATAGTGTAAGTCCAAGAGTTAGACTTTGTTGTGGTGGCAAACTACCAGCTCTTATTGACTTATCAAATAAGCTCATGAGAGCTCAACCAACACTGGATATTGAGTATGAATAATTAGCTTCCCAAGAAGCTAAAATTCACAAGCTCAAGATAAGTAGGGAACTTTTCATGGGTTATGGAAAAAGTCACCTCCCTTTGTTTTAGTGGAGGGAGTAGATGGAACAAAATGTAGAGAGTGATTAAGCTATGCAATTAAGCTAACAACTGAAAAATAATCATACATATAACAAAAAGGCCACAAAGGCAACATAAATAAGCCAAATACACCAGCTAGGATCAAGTCATGAAGCTTATGCAAGCTCATGAACTTGACACCTAAGGCTGTGGTGCAGGGCATGTATTTAGACAAGGGATTCAAACTAAGCTAAAAATTAAGCATTTAAAAAGCTAAATGAAAGTAAGCTATTATTTTTACAATTAAGATAAGCAACAATATTTTAATATCCTAGAAGGTTTTAAGCTAAAACTCAATAATGAGCACACAATAAAATTCTAGATTATATTCAAAAACGACTATTTGAGAAATTGACTTTTTACAAGAACATCAAGGTTTGACTTTATTGAACTTAAGACTGAATCTATGGACTAAATATGATGTAATAAGCTATGATAAGGTGATATTAATCTATGGTAACAAGTTTTAAGCTAATTCTATGAATTTCACAAGCTAAATCTATGATGATAAACTGTAAGTAATTTAAAAGGAAATTTGACTTTTAACTGAGCTAGGACTGAATATTATAACTAACCTGAGCTATTAAATGCTAATGAAACATGAAACAATAACAAACAACTAAAGACATACACTGGAGGACTATTTTATCAGCAAATCCAAACATCCCTTTGATTATCACTTGTCACATGAACTTCAAAGTTTTGAATGATTACGAGCATAAACCGATTCCATACATTATATTATCACATATTAAGACTAATTGAGCATTAAACTTCCAAGAACACCGTCAAAGAACACAAACTTGTCAAATTTGCATTTTAACTGAATAATTTCTAATTTTAAGCACAAGTGAATCTCAATGAACAACCTACTTATTTTATGCTATAATAACACTAAACAACAACATAGAAACAGGAAATCATGAAAATCTGAGCATGAAAAGTAATGAAGCGATAAATGGGTAAAAATGGTAATAATGGAACTTACAAGTGATCAAAGTGAAACAGTACCAAGGTCCAAAACTACTCTAACTACTGTCAATAAGCTAGAAACCAGAAATCCATCTAGCTTAGTTTCCATTTCCCGAGTGCATATAGGAACACAGGTAGACTTCCATTGACTTTCTTTGATTTTTAATACTTTTCTGAATTTTAAAGGTCTAGCTTGTTTAATGGTTCTAAGAGCTTTGTGAGCTTTTGTCAAGAGCTTATGGAAGCTATAGAACTCATACAACAACTATTAAACATGAAATTAAAAATCTGAAATTTAAAGGACATTAAGCAAAATTTGGCTGAAAGATAGGCCAATTTAAGTGAAAGTAAGATTCATTACACTAATTTAGGAAACATAACAACATTAAAGCATTAAAAAGACATTTAATTTAAAGAAAGCATTTAAAGGTTACACTATGTGAACTAAGGTAAAAACCAACGTTAGTTTATTCTTTGTCTTCCTCTTGATCTTTATAGCATTCTGAGTTCCCAATAGCTTCCTTGTCAAATCCCACTTTAAATCTTGGCCTTTGATTGAGATATGATCCTAGCCGTTTAAATTCACTTTTGGCCAAAGTCATTGGGGTAACTTGCGACTGATATATTACAATTAAAGAACTTTGGGGTTTAGTGGTGACTAAAGGGGAACAATTGAGATATTCCTGAGCAACTTGGGGTGATATGGAAGAAAACAGAGGATAGTATGGTTTGGAAAAAAGTGGTGGAGATGCATTTATCATGGAGTGGGATAGGTTTGAGAGGTGTAAGGGAGTAGGTTATAGTTGTGGAGGACAGTGGAGGGGAAAGGTGAGGTGAAGTGTGGAAATGGTGGTTTCTGGTGGGGGTATATGAGGTGGAAGAAGAAGGAAAGCGAGTGCGTTTTATTTATTTACAAAGGGTGTGGGCGGGTAGGGTTAATGGGTAGGTTTGGGTTTTGGGTTTGGTATTTGGATTTAAGGGTATTAAGTGGATCCGTTTGGTTTGTAATATTAATAAGCCCAAGGACCAATCTTGTAACTTCTGAATTTTTGAGGGACTGAACCTGTAATGTCTAAAGTATTCACAAGGACTAAAATTGTTAAGTTAGATAAACCAAAGGACTTATTTTGCATTTTATTACAATTTAAAATACCCCGAGGACCATTTATTAAATTTTCAAAGTTTAGGGGTTAAATTGTAATTTCCTCAAAGTTATCAAAATAGTTCCAAATTGTAAATTCATGAATAGTACAAGGGTATATTTTGTAAAATTTCCATTTTTGAATACCCAGGGACCATTTTTGCCAATTTTGTAACTTGAAGGGTAAAAGTTGCCATTTTGTGTAAACTTTCATCGGGGATCATTTGTGAATATTTTTTGTTTCCCAAGGACTTAAGTTGACTTTTCATTTATTTAAAACATTTAGGGACTAGTTTTGACAATTTGAGTAACCCGGGAATGAAAATGACAATTGTTGTGAAATTGATCATTTTTCACTTGTTTTTCAATCTTTTGTACCTGAATCACATAAAAATACATTTTTATGAATTTGTATCATTTTGAGAGTCATTTGTGTGTTTTTTGTTGTTTTTGTGGGTTTATATAATACAAATATATGTGTATTTAGACACATATCAAGTAGAAATGACCAATAACCAAATACGAGCTTAAAAATGAAGAAAAACTTGTAAAGCTACGAACTTTTGCAAAAAAGCGAAACTTTAGCACCAAATAAACCTTAAACCACAAGAATCTTGAATTTTAAAGTGCAAAATCAAAGCTTTAAGCTTGACAAAAGCATTATAACGAGAGCCTTTTACGCGTAACCCTTCAAAACAAACCAAAACACTCTAAACCATTGTTAAATGATTGATACAATTGTAGGACCTTATATATCTCATCCTTATCACAAAACCCAACACAAATACCACGTAACACAAAACAACCCAAACACAAACAAAGCTTAGAGATAAGATGAGAAAGATTAAGAGATGGTGACTTGAAGATATAAAATCGGTGGCATGTGATGATAAGATATGCAAACAATAAGTTGTATATTCCTTGAGAGAGAAAATACACACACACACACACACACTTTCAAGCACACCCCTCAAATGACCATTTGAGGGGTATTTATAGCACAAGACACATGTTGCCCTAAAGGCTTTCCATGGGCTTGGCTTGGGCTTAAATGGACTTGGATTGGATTTTGTAATAGAAGCTAGTTTAACATAACTATTAGCCATTTAGCTTAGCCCAGTCCACGAGCCCGTTGACTATTCTATCACGATATCTAACACACGTTACAAAGTTCCTAAATGTGAATGACCATCACTTCTAATAAAACTATTAAGTCTAACAATATTTCTTCATAAAAATCCGGTGTGTACGAAATTAAGTGGTGATCTAAAGATTTAATGTTATGTCATGGTATGATTTTTTCTTTAGAATCAAGGTCTTTCAAAATGAAATTTTTTATAGTTCTTGTTTGATTGTGAAATTGTTTTGTTTTACTTAAAAGATCTCTTAAAACAATAATACCTGACACTAACAATCTTTAATGTCTAAATCTGGGTCCTATCTGTCATTTTTCAAAATTAAATTTGGCCACGTCTTTCCCCTAAAATCTTTTAAATGATTTAAATCAATTGGGATC
>OU343225.1:241068643-241225716 GCA_910596185.1 Chrysanthemum makinoi | reverse complement strand
TTTGTTAATACAAATAAAGCGTAAAACGTTTATTTATATTTTACGATCTTCTAATGTTTTGTTAGATAACAAAGTAAAATCATTTTGAAACAACAAACAAAATCACGTAAATGGTTTGGACTAATAGTTTTCTAACACACTTACGCTTTCACATAAAACACTAAAACAAGTATAAGTGATTTTATGATTTAGATACATATGTACAACAACTAGTGTTTACATATTGGGTTAAACATATACTTAAACTAAGTATACTAAAATGGGTAAAAACTAAGTATATGCTAAAATGGGTAAATACAAGTATATACTAAATGGGTAAATACTAGCAAATGGTTTTGACCCACAACCCATGGTTTTATATATACCACTTAACCAAGTTCATTGTATCCTTAAGATACATTGTACCTAGAAAGAAAACCATGGATCAACCCATAATCCATGACCCATGACCCATAACCAAAAATACCCATGGGCAAAGAGGAACGTACCACGGATCCCTAGCTTTGTGCTAGCCGGATCCCTTGTGGTAGGGATCCGTGGGATCCGGGAACAGTAGGATTTTTCCTCTATAAATAGTGAGCCATTTCTTCATTATTTCTGACTACTTTTCAATCCCTTTCTAACACACCTTCCCCCCTGAGTTAAATCTCACTAACCTTAGATCCAAGAGATCTATGTTTGTAGTTTTGTTTTTGTGTGATCTTTTAGGTTCCTCTTAAAGGCAAGATCACCACCTTTGAAGTCGAGCAAGCTCAATTCTATGAGTTGCCATGCTTCCTCATCATCAAGGCTACTGAAATCTTCTTGTTGATGATTCCTTTCTTTCTTCAAAGAAGTGTAGTGTTGAAGACATTAGTGAAAGATGTCTCAAGAGTCAAGATGAAGATATTAGTGAAGGGTATCTATCGTCTATAGGATAAAGCACTTGTGGTAGGTGCTTGGAAGTCAAGACAAAGAAGCATTAGTGAAAGGTGCTTAGAAGTGAAGACACAAGACATTAGTGTAAGGTGTCTTGTAGATCTAGTCAAAGGCATTAGTGAAAGGTGCCTTAGATGTACATTCGATATGGTGTGTTTCGATGTACAAGATAGACTAGTATTAGATCCAAGGATATTGATATCCTTGATGATGTTGTAAAAGAGTAGATCTCCTTTGGGATTAGTCGTTGGTGTAGTGTGGTAGTAGTTCCTCCATTGCAATGGAACTAGATGCTTAGCCTAGTACCTAATAAAGGGTAGGCGACATTGTGAAGGTGTAGTTCACCTAAGGTGTGAAAGAACTAGGTACTTAGCCTAGTACCTTATAAAGGGTAGGCGACGTTGTGAAGGTGTAGTTCACCTAAGGTGTGAAAGAACTAGGTACTTGGCCTAGTACCTTATAAAGGGTAGGCGACGTTGTGTAGGTTTGGTTCACCTTGGAGTGAAAGAACCCGATGGTTAGCCTAGTACCAGAAAAAGAGTAGGCGACGTTGTGAAGGCTTCTCCTCCATAAGGATATTGGTGTAGTGATTACGAACTCTCGAGTAGGTGAGTCAGGGAGTGGAGTAGGGCAAGGAAGGTGACCTTGTAGCCGAACCACTATAAATACTTGCGTTGTGGTTTTGTGCTTCTTACTCTTATCTTTTCATTACTTACTTCTATATGTTTGTTTATCAACATCCAACACACACATCCAAATAGATTGTCATAAGTCAATCTAAATAGATTAAAAGGAAGTTTTAATTGGGAAAACTATTCAACCCCCCCCCCTTCTAGTTTTCCACAATTGGCATCACAGCTTCGTTACCAAGTTTCTTGAAGTATATTGTACTTTAAAAACTTGATACGATCCATGGTTAATTGAAAACTACAAAGAAGGTTTTTCATAAAAGCAAACACCATGTCTTTCAAAACTATATGATTGGATGTTGAGTTGATAACAACATTTTTTTTCTTTTCATTTAAATGCACTAATCTTCTTTGTCATGTTGATTAGTCAAAGCTCATACCCACCAAGCTTTAGGATTCGCTTGGTAACAAGAATACCTTTCTTAAAGGTATCTTAATGCAAGGGCGGGAATCGTCTAACTGACATTTGTTGTGTCATTTGTAAAGACATTCCTAAGTGCTAGAAGGTATGATTTTCTTTTTATTTTGCTTGATAATTAAGTATGCCTATTTAGGTATTTATATGATTATCTTTTGTTCAATTACATGTTTTACATGAAGCTTCATTAGGAAGCCTTTTTTTTTCACATACGTGTTCTATTTCTCGTCTATAATCGTGGTATATAAAACTTATGTTTTATTTCTCTTAATCCTATAATAAAACAAAAAACAATTTCAAAATTCCTCCTTCCTATTAATAATCCCCTCGACGCCCACTTTATCAATCCTCACTTTTTCAAATTTCCCATTTTCAAAAATTCCTCTCATTCAAAACTTCATCTTCCTCCTCATCCGAAACCAAGAAGATCCGTCATCAACATGGTTTACATACTTCGTGCATCGCCCTAACACTCATCGCACTTGTGTTCCCTATGATGAAATTCACATATGGAGACATTTACTTTGTGTTGTTAATCTACATTGGGATCATATACCAATCCTTTGTATCATCCTTAGTATTGAAATGCAATATTACTAATGATCTAGTTTATCTAGGTTATTATTATCATAATGTGTTTGTCATTTCTTTTGATTTATATGTTTTATTTTCTTTCGTGATACATTAGAAGTCATGTGTGCATGCTAAAAGAAAATATAGGATAAAACATATTTAAAATATGGTATAAGCTGTTCTACGGATCGGAGGATATACTAGCCGGATCCCTTTGGTAAAGGAAGTGGGATCCGTATTCTGGAAAAGCGATTTTTCATGCAAGATTAAAAACCACTATCTTTCTAAACGTAATAATCCACTAGAAAGTCAAAAACTTTAGTTAAGTGTCATTGTTGTTAAAAAACAATTGTTAATAAAAATCTAGTAAAAACATTAGATTATCATAAGTTAACCACAAACATCTCCTTTTATTAACTTGTCATTCCTATAGGTTCAACTATGGCGCATGAATATGAGTTTGATTTTTCACTCACTGGCGTCTACACTCCGAACATCTCTCTCGAACCCAACACACCTGGCAATCATGTCCGTGGGTTCAATAACCTCGAAAACCGTCACTTCCATGAAGGACGTATTGTTGACACCTCTCTACAATTCGAAGAAGGTATCAATACCTCCTTCAGAGCCATAGGACTAGAATGTCTTCTTGAAATCAACGAGGAGATATGTCCAAGGTTCATAATGGAATTCTTCCGTCAAGTCGAACTCGTTCGTAACGAGGATCGCTCTCTATCTCTTTGGTTTTATATCAAAAACCAAAATTTCACTCTAACCCTTTGGCATTTTGCTCACATCCTCCGGATTTCAAATCATGGACAATGTGCCTTCACCTAAGATTGGTCTCTTGATTCTCTCTTCAACTTTTGTGAAGAAAATAGTCCATATTGTTCACACATACCCTCTCCGGAAGATTTAAATCGCATAATATGCAAACCTCGACCATATTACTCCGATCCAAACATTATCTTTACAAGGGATATCCGAGAAGAGTACAAGACTCTTGCACTCATCCTACGTGAAAATGTTTGGAGTCTTAGGGTAAATCGAGAAATCCTTCCCGCTTGTTGTGCTCACATGTTGTATCTTGTTTGCTAACACAACAACCATACAATCTCGCCTACTTCTTCGCAAGGCGAAGTGCAAATCTTCAAGGCTCCAAGAATAAACTCATCCCTTATGGAATGTTCTTGACACGCCTCTATCATAATTTTATGCACTTCCATCCTCAATTTCAAAGTCCGTTGTACGTACTTGTTAACAAGATGATGGAACCGCTGAACATATCTCTCATGAAGACTTTCTTCATTCTTGATTCCACCAACACTCATCAATCACTTAATGATCCTCCTAGCGAAAAAACTCAAGGAAACCAATAGTATTCCAAAATAGGATCAAATCTATTGTACTCGTGCTTTATCAATGTAACCCAATTTCCTTCATGAAATAGACCATTTGATATCTTAGTATTAGAAATTTCTTTAGACTATCCTTGAGATATAATGCATCGTCAAGATCATTTCATACCTTTAGTATAGGTCCTGCTGAGTAGATGGGCGGATCCCAAAGATTGTACTAGACGGATCCCTACTCTTAGGGAATCGTGGGATCCGGCAAACAGAAAATGCAATTGCAAGCATTATATTTCAAACATATCCTTAGAATACCTCACACACTAAGCTAAGAATAGTGCCTTAAGGCAAAATTAAGTCCTTATCAAGATAGGTTGATCTTTCCTACTCATACATAACTCACCTAGATCACATTCTAAGACAATTGTAAATCTACCGTTTGGTCCTTAATCCACCACTCTTCTGCTCTTAAACTCACACTTCATTTTCTACTTGATCCCTCACATCTAGTCTTAGAAATCTTTCGATTATGACAAAATTATTCATAAATCATCCTCACCTCAAAATTGATCAAAGTTGATCAAAATCTAGTTTTCTCATCTCAAAGCCTCTAGGATATTTTCCAAAACACTATCCTAAAACACAACCTGATCTCTAGGATCATTTAGCTTCAATTGACACTCTAAATCTTTAGTGTCATCCTTGCTCACCCATTGGTACTCTTGAAAGTTCCAAATCCTTCCACAAATGACAATCATTAGCTACACCATTCATTACCTTCAAGTACTCAAGCATCCCTTCATTCAAAAACACTTAGGAGGACTGAAACACTCAAGATGATATAGGTCTTAGATCTTAGAAACATCATTTCAACTCTTTCATAGCTGGCGAGGCGGATCCCTAGGATTAGCCTAGGCGGATCCCTCTCGAGGGAGGAACCGTGGGATCCAGATGATAGTTTAGGTCAAATCTTGCTAAAACAATCATTTCAACTCATCTTCCTAACTCAAACACTCCATCTCATCTTAAATGAGTTCCTATAACAGTGCAAACTCTGAAGTTGACTCTTGTGCATGTTAATCATCACAATCTAATAAATCCTAGTGGCTTAAGGCTTAAATGCACTTGCCAATTCTCCTAGTTTATAAACCACCTTGTTAGGACCTCCAAAGTCATCACTCTCATTCTTGCTTTCAGCCTTTGTAACCTCTTGAAATCATCTCATCATGAGGAAAACTCCAAGTAGTAACTTATCCACCAAAGAACCACCCATGAAAAAGGCTCGTGTTATAAACGAAATTTCTTCAACCGAATCATCTCCCATCAAACCAACAAATGATAGAATTCTTCATCATCCAATCAAACCAATTCCTAAAAGGATTGTACCCACAAAACAACCTATGTCAAACACCACCATACCTCCTAGGCCAAACAAGATCATCTCCACTAAACCATCACCATTGGTTCCTAGAGCTATTTCATTTACATCCCCATTAGCATCACCACACCTCTACAATTTAGAGGACTTGCCTCCTAGGACGTCTCATCCGCTTCCACTAACAACATTCTCCTCATTAGGAGGAATAATGGTTCATAATCAAGATGTTGAGTCAACACTTGCTCCGGCTTCCTTCTCGGCGTTTTCATCATATAATCCCTTTTGGATTATGACAAATCATCAAAGTCAACAACCCGACCATATGGAAGTTGACACTTCTCTACCACCACCATCATTCTTTGTTGAGTCATTCTTAAATGCACCTCCACCAATCCCTCCATCGTTTGAAGCTCCACAAGCCGCTTCACTTGATCCTTCGAATCAAGCCATCTCATTTCATCCACCACCACTACCTAGCCATGACAAAGATTGCTATCATTGTCAACATGTTGAAAGTTTGATACATGAAGTACGAGAAGACCAACGTTTCATGTTTTATCATCTCCTCGAGCGTTTGGCGAGATGCCTAAACAAAACTTGAGCTAGAAGATTATAGTGGTGTCTTAGCTTTAAGCGTTAGGTGATCTAGAAATTCCTAGTCATGTATTGTCTATTTTCTTGTTTTTTTTTAGTCATGTATATCATAACTCTTGTTTATTAAATGGAATTACATGCTACTTGCTATATTTCTGAGTATGTGAGTATACTATATCATCCATATCTCTTTTCGGTATTAACATTTCTTGTGATACCAATCTTTGCTGACGGATCCCTACTAGGAGGGAACCGTGGGATCCGTGAGACAGAAATATTTCTTTCTACTAACTTGAATCACATTTGCAGGAAATTGTGAATTATACTTGATCTCTAACCTTTGTTTTGTAGTTATTCAATTTACATATGAAGACTTTGACATACTTTAAAATACTATACTTCATCCCTTTGCAATAATCAAGGGGAGCACATTAGTCTCATAGGCGATATCTTTTGCAAACTTATTTGCAAACAAACTAGATTAGTATCATTTACTTGGCACCCTTACATAGGGATGGACTCGTCAAGGGGGAGTAAAAGGCGAGATCCTTTCCCATTATTTTCTCTCTATTCCTTTTTACTTTTTCTTTCACATGTTTTTCTTAAAACAATGTGTTGCCTTCCTTCAAACACTTTTGTTTCAACAAAGAGGGGAAAAGTAAAAACTACAAATTCAAACTTTTACAAATTTTAGCTTTTCCTTAAAATAATTTTATGTTTTGTCATCAACAAAAAGGGGGAGATTGTTAATTCAAATAAGCCGTAAAAACGTTTTTTATATTTTACGATCTTCTAATGTTTTGTCGATAACAAAAGTAAAATCATTTTATCGAAACAAACAAAATACGTAAATGGATTGGACTAATAGTTTTCTAACACACTTACGCTTTCACATAAAACACTAAGACAAGTATAAGAAATTTTTTGATTTAGATACATATGTACAACACCTAGTGTTTACATATTGGGTTAAACATATACTTAAACTAAGTATATTAAAATGGGTAAAAACTAAGTATATGCTAAAATGGGTAAATACAAGTTTATACTAAATGGGTAAATACTAGCAAATGGTTTTGACCCACAACCCATGGTTTTATATATACCACTTAACCAAGTTCATTGTATCTTTAAGATACATTGTACACAGAAAAACCATGGATCAACCCATAACCCATGACCCATAAAAAAAAATACCCATGGGCAAAGAGGAGCGTACCACGGATCCCTAGCTTTGTGCTAGCGGATCCCTTGTGGTAGGGATCCGTGGGATCCGGTAGGATTTTTCCTCTATAAATAGTGAGCAATTTCTTCATTATTTCGATTACTTTTCAATCCTTTCTAACACACCTTCCCCTGAGTTAAATCTCACTAACCTTAGATCCAAGAGATCTATGTTTGTAGTTTTGTTTTTGTGTGATCTTTTAGGTTCCTCTTAAAGGCAAGATCACCACCTTTGAAGTCGAGCAAGCTCAAGTCCATGAGTTGCCATGCTTCCTCATCATCAAGGCTACTGAACTCTTCTTGTTGATGATTCCTTTCTTTCTTCAAAGAAGTGTAGTGTTGAAGACATTAGTGAAAGATGTCTTAAGAGTCAAGACGAAGATATTAGTGAAGGGTATCTATCGTCTATAGGATAAAGCACTTGTGGTAGGTGCTTGGAAGTCAAGACAAAGAAGCATTAGTGAAAGGTGCTTAGAAGTGAAGACACAAGACATTAGTGTAAGGTGTCTTGTAGATCTAGTCAAAGGCATTAGTGAAAGGTGCCTTAGATGTACATTCGATATGGTGTGTTTCGATGTACAAGATAGACTAGTATTAGATCCAAGGATGTTGTTATCCTTGATGATGTTAAAAGGTAGATCTCCTTTGGGATTAGTCGTTGGTGTAGTGTGGTAGTAGTTCCTCCATTGCAATGGAACTAGGTGCTTAGCCTAGTACCTAATAAAGGGTAGGCGGCGTTGTGAAGGTGTAGTTCACCTAAGGTGTGAAAGAACTAGGTACTTAGCCTAGTACCTTATAAAGGGTAGGCGGCGTTGTGAAGGTGTAGTTCACCTAAGGTGTGAAAGAACTAGGTACTTAGCCTAGTACCTTATAAAGGGTAGGCGACGTTGTGTAGTTGTGGTTCACCTTGGTGAAAAAGAACCGTAGTTAGCCTAGTACTGGAAAAAGTAGGCGGCGTTGTGAAGGCTTCTCGCCATAAGGAGATTGGTGTAGTGATTCTGAACTCTCAGTAGGTGACTCGGGGAGCGGAGTAGGGCAAGGAAGGTGACCTAGTAGCCGAACTACTATAAATACTTGCGTTATGGTTTTGTGCTTCTTACTCTTATCTTTTCATTACTTACCTTTATATGTTTGTTTATCAACATCCAACACACACATCCAAATAGATTGTCATAAGTCAATCTAAATAGATTAAAAGGAAGTTTTAACTGGCAAAACTATTCAACCCCCCCTTCTAGTTTTCCACACCTTTGACTTAAAGTGGATACAATTAAATCAGTAAACCCATCCATGATTTTGTATCAAATCTTATGAATGGTCAAATTACCTAATTTCCTAAAAATCAAACAAAATAAGAAATACCATAATTCAATTAAAAAAAAGACAGATAACATATAAAAAGATTAAAACTTTATATAATTCAAGATCCGATTTTTCTAGCAATACCATTTCAAATTGAATTAAGTTCTACCAATAACAATAAAAAACATAAAAAAAGAGCTCAATTCAGCTCAAATCACATATCAAACAACATGATCCAATTAATTAACAAATGCCCATATAGAAATGTAATAAAAAAACATCAAGATCACATTTTTAGCAAAAATTAACACATGCCCACATAAAAAAAATCAATCTTGAGCGTAAAGAAACAACAAAATCATAAAAACATACCAAAAAATGAATAAAGGTTGGCGTACCTAGAACCAAATCACAGTTTCGTTGCATATATGCATTCGTAAAAACAACAAAACCGATAAGGCAATATTGGATGCGTTATGAAGAAAGGCGGAAGAGTAGTTGACATGTAAGCGGCTTCTAAAACTGCGGGTAAAGAAAGATGTTAAAAACCAGAGTTGCTATTCAAATTTGTGCCTGTTCCAATTGCCTCAAAACTTTGATTTTTATCAGTTTGTGGGAAACACGGGCCCGCTTCAGCGAGATGGCTGCTACCATCTGCATGAATATGTGAAATAGCCGAGGAAACACACCTTTGGGCATTACTTCCATCAGCTCGAAGAGAAGTCTCCATTTCTTCTTGGATTGGGTGGGGTCGTCGTTTCGTTTGCTATGAACTGGAATTACAGACACAACCTAACAACAAAAACTGTGATGGAAACTAAGCATAAGGAACGAAATTGTAAAAAGTTCTCTGCAATTACTCAAATGCACACAAAGATAGCTAATGCAAAAGATAAACTACCTTCGACATTCAAAGAGGACAAACCCACTATACCAGGTCCACCACTGGAATCTGCTTCAAACTCTTGGATATCCGAGACAAGACTATTGTGCACTGCACGCCCACAGATTCTGACAGATGGTCATGCTCCCCGTTGACATGGTTTTGGCGATCGTTTCCGGTGTGTGGAATCATAATTAGAAGTGCTACCTAAAAACAAAAACATGTTATTTAAAGCAGGCGTAAGAGGAAAACCGCAAGAAACTATATTCAATTCCCCAACTGCAGGTAAATAGCAATAATGCAAAAATTCTACCATGGTGTTTACCTTCATTGGAAAAAGAGTTAATGTACAATTATATCTTCTGGTAAAGGGCTTTCTGCATCATCAACAGTCAGATTTAATGTACTAAATTGCAATAAAAGAGTAGTTTATAATTCCGCATTATGGTTTAAAATATACACAACATATCTCTTCTGCTTCTTTGTACTTGTTTTGTTGTAAATAAGCTCAAGCCAAATTGCCTAATAAGCATGCTTTTAAAATACAAACCCCTGCAAGTATCATGAATTACAACACTAAAATTGTATACTTGAACACAAAATAAAGGTACTTGCACATGAGAACTAAGATCATGATATATATATGATATGAATTCATCTAATTCTCGATGTCAATAGAGGGTAACATTTGTAAGTAGTTTGCAACGGTTGTATAATATAAACATCAGGATGTTTAGAAATTATGTATATAATTTTATTGTATAAGTATTCATGATTTATCATTGTTAAAGTGTGCTTCGTGTCAAACTGGTATAAAAGGCAGCCACTTGTTTAAAGAAAAATTCACAAAACCATTAATACAACAAAAAAAGGAGCTTAAAGGTTGTACCTTTCTTATGATTTACAAAGATCTTGAAGCTTGTATCAGGGATCATCATCATCTTGCACATTTTTTGAGCTCAAAACCACAAACCAATCCCAGAAAGCGTGGCCCTACAAACACAGCCAAATGGTATTGTTTTAAACGTGTACAAAATAACCAGCATTAACGTAGAAAAAATGTAACATATTGGATTTCACAAACACACTAAACCATAAGATCAAATAGGCGTATTATGAGTTCTAGAGAGAGAAAGTTAGAGGTTTTGGAAACTTTAGTAAGAGAAAGAAAATATCTTATTATGAGCTCCAACTCTCTACCTTGGGAGGTAGAGAGTATTTATAGTCTTACAATAAGACGCCACCTGACGGCCTGTGGATCAGGCATACAGTGGGTAAAGACCCGTCCATCCTCCGCGGTGTTACTTAAACTAAATATTACTAAACTTACAATAATCTACGACTACGAGCTTTCTAACGATTACATATACTTGAGGTGACCGACTCTTTAATAACTGGATTTACTAAATCCTAACAATCTCCCCCTAAGGGAGGTCACCTCAAACACACATTAAACATACATTGAATACAAACAGATATTATATTAAAAGATTGTTCTTGCACTCTTGATGTAGTACTTTGCTCCGAAGCTCATAGTCATTGATTCTTCTTATTGCATGTTTGGTTAATCCAAGTGGAGGTCTTTAACTGATCCATGTGATAATAATTTTGAGCCAGCTTTTGAGATCATCAGCTAACAAAAAAATCTCTGAGACATCCATTGTGGTGTTGGTATTATGTGAAGTTGTGACAACCGGACCGACATGCTCACATTCTGGATCATGATTTCTTCTTATCAGAGTAGTGGAAGCTTTTGTTGATTCAAGATATTGGCAGCAGCGTAGCAGAAGCATAGAGTGAAAATATCAGAGTCATTGATGCACTAATCATGATTTCTTTTGAGATGAATGTGTAGTGTGAGCATGCGGCTATGGATTGACCGCTTCATTCTGATCAGTTGCAAATGTAGGGCGTACACGCATCGACGGTTAGCAATAAATATACGAAAGTGTCTTTGATCACCTTCGTTGAATTGAGGAACGGGCCACGGTTCCCGTTGATCGATACAAGTACGCGTGATTAGGTATAATTTCGAAGAATTTCCTTGACAGGGGTTTGCATTTGCTCTAGTACGTTCTCAAACAATGTCAAAGAGACAACGGAGTGAGTGAACCCGGCCGAATAGAGATTCAGCGATTGATGAAAAGTTTGAAAAACAATGGTGTATCGCTCAATAGAAATTGTTTTTGCAATACAACGAAGGTTTTAATGAAAATCAATTATCAATCATAAACACCATTTGATTTGAAATATTTTTAACGGTCGAAGTGCTAAAGAAAAGAGTTTTAAGCACAACGACCGGTTTTTCAAAGGTATCCGTCAATCCATAACTGAACGGGATTGATTCAAAAGATTGAATCGCCACATTGTTTCTGTTCAATTGTCACATGGTTGATCTATAGAATAGATCTCACATGCCACCTACCAGGAGCTTATTTGATGTTGGCTCCTGAAGGATTTCCATCTTCATTGTGAATATCTTTGCATATCACTCGGATGTCCTGGCAATACCACAAGGATAATGCGTAGGACTCAAGATATAATCTCTTTTTTCACATTGTGTGAAACGAGAGTCTTAATGAAAAGTCTAATGAGATTTATTGATGATCTCGTGGCTCTAGACTCAATTTGTGCATATTTGGATCCTATATCGGAGACTAGGGAGAGGGTCTCCTTCTTCAATATCAACAATCTCTAAGACAAAATCGATAGATAATGTCGGTTCCCCGTGAGAATGAAACAAGTCCTTTTAAGAGGAACTTGAGTGGTTTGGGAAGTTGAAGTGCAGTGCGTCACTGGGTCCATTGTGACAACTCATATTTTCAGGTCATTTTACAAACTTTGGAAATTTCACTATTCATCTCGGGAATTTACTATTCATCGGTTACTATTCATCATTTTACTTTTCATCGTTTTCAAAGTCGATTTGATATTTTGAAAGGGTATTTCAAAATTTTACTATTCACGAAACACTATTCATTCCCGGAGAAAATCACTATTCATGAGTCACTATTTATTATTTTACGTAAACTAGGTTTACGAGTATCAAATACGCGTAACCTGGAGGGTTAAGCTGCATATTCATGAAATATCATCAAAGACATTTCATCTGAGACTAGATTTAGTCTACATATCATCAATAACATCATTTCATATCAATATTATGCATGGGTTTGCATTTTTCATTAAACGTTTATTTCCTATTAAATAAACGCTATCGCGTAATCATTTATTTTGAACATTTGATCCGACACTTCCAAAAATTATCCCTATACATTTTTATACTCATATTAAGATTATAAAAATAATATTATTAGTTTACCCGGTGTTTTAAATTTATTTGGTATATAAATTGTTATATTTATATAATTACGACGATTTTCGTTAATACTACACGATAATTATTATTTCACTCAATTTTTATAAGAAATGTATTTTTATAATTTTTATGACTTCAATACATTTTATTTTGTCCCGTTAAAATTTATTTTTAGCTAACGCTACCCTAAATGCTTAAATATATACACATTACTAACTATGCTTATACAAATATACATTTAGATTACATTTACATACTTAATAAAAAAAATATCCTAACTATCTACTACGTAACCTTGTCGACATTCACTAGATGACTCATAATTTTTGTACAAATATCTTACACATTTATACTACATTATATTATAAACTACAACACATAGTTAACTTGATATCTAGGTGAAAAAAAAAAAAACTACTCTCCATTCTCTCTCTCCTTCATAGAGCCGGCCATAGAAGAAGACCACAAGCAGATCATTTGTTTCTTCAAGTCAAGTTAATTTTACAATCTAGGCATACTCTTAAGTAAGGTTTTGAAATAAAAACCTAGGGTATTTAGGATAATCCTTGTTCAATTAACCTCATCAAGTAACTAGTAAGCATTTCATGGTTATTTTCATCTTTCATATTCATATTATGTTCATTTTATCATGTTTGAGAAAATATGCAAGTCATATGGATAGCTATACCACTTTAAATGTTTTTAAGTGTTATATATATATATATATATATATATGATATATATATATATATATATATATATATATATATATATATATATATATATATATATATATATATATATATATCATCCTATAATTACTCCTTGAAACACATCACTTTTGGTGATGTCTAGGAACCCATGACACCCTAAGAAGGTGTATGGTAGGATTAGAATAGCTTCGGAGTTGTTTTGAATTGGTTAGAATAGGTTTGGCGCGAGAAAAACTCATTTCGACAAGTTTACATAAGGGTCTGTCCATATTTTTGAAATATGGAAATTTTGACAGTAGGTAAAACTTTTTGGCCTTGATATTTAGAAAATACACTTTAAAACGAAAACGTGGCCGCTTGAACGGGTTAAAACGGAGCTATAACGAAAAAGTTATGCTATTTACAAGTTAGGCGACGAAAACTATAAAATTCTGAAAATTCAGCATGTTACGTCCACTTTTTACGAGTCAAAAATGAGGCTTAGGCGTTATAAATTGTGTCGACTTATCAAAAATATATTAGTATACTTTGATACGAAAGTAAGGACATATAAAACGTAGAAAATGGACTTGTAACGATTAAATTATACACGTTTACACAAAGTTGCCGTAACTTTATTATATAAGAAAAACTAGTATATTTCTATTAGACAAACCTTACGGCAACAAGTGACCATGTTGACGGTCGTTTTTAACATTGACGTAGTACTTTTTATAACATGATGTCTTCTAGTAAAAGTAAGTTCGCCAAGCATATTTTCCAAAATTTCCAACCGTTTGTCGAGCGGAGTTGTAATGAATAAATTACGGTTACTTAAACTTTGCTGAAAACTACCCTTAAACAATATTTTGGACACAAGTACCATACTTTACCTATATTTTTCTCCATGATCGAGACCTCTAGGATGAAAACTTAAATACTAAAACTTTGAGATAATGATACAAGCTTCCCAAAACCGTTGAGTTTGTTTCCTAACACTCGACGTGCACCATTTTACGACTAGCTTTTCGAGGCCGATTAGTCACTTTCATGAAATTATCAAATGACAATATTTTACGACGAAAAGTTATAGTTTCATAATAAATCACTAAACGACTATCGTAGGAGGTTGATTCAACGTATATACTTGTAAAGTATTTTATAACATGACGAGATGTCATAAACATATATTTTGACGATAAACTTTATTTTCAAAATGTACAAGTGGTATAGATTACATGTGGATTTGCATGCACGACATTGTTTCATGATTCACATTATAACATATCATTCATAATAGGTCACGGTCAGAGGTTGCGCCTCATTTCAGTATTGCCATTATATCATCATAATCATTGCAACAGGTGAGTTTTCATATCCCCGATTTATTCAAGTTTTTACTTTATTTCAAACCTACGGGGGAGAATACATTGCACATCATTTTTATTACGATGCCAAGTATATCAAATTCATTACATTGCTTAAGTTACTTCATTGCCAATTAAATGTCCCCATTTCACGAATCATGAACCGTTAATTTCGAAAGAAGCGAGGGTGAGTGGATAGATCTATTGAGGGTGACTCCTCCATCCGGGTTGGTGGATTCCAACTGGTCAAACGGATGCATTTCACTTCATGTCAGAATTTTGAGTTGTTTGGCAAACACTCTGTTGGGGCGAACATCATGATCAGTCAAGCTTCGGTGTCATGTGCTTAAGCAATTGTATTATTTTTGTGACATATTGTCATACATGGCCTATACTTGTGGTAGTCGTATTAAACATTTTCAACAACTCTATGAACTCACTCAAGCTTTGTGTTGGCACTTTTAGCAATGTATTTTCAGGTAACTAAGGCATTCACTTCATGGCGTGCATGTGGACATATCATAGAGTCGCGGTGACGACGCGTCTCACACGGGATTTATGAACTATAAAAACATCGTTTGACTTGTATCAAACTTATTTTCCGCGCATGTTGATTTTCATTTGGGACCTATCTTTGTAACTCTGAATGTTTTTAATATATCAAACGATGTTCTTTTCAAACGACACTTTAAGTCGTTCAATATAACTGTGATTGTGATGCTATGACAGTCATCCCCTAGGAATTCCATTCCGCTGCAAAACAGGTAATTTGGGGGTGTGACAGATTGGCATCAGAGCTTCGGTTATAGAGAACTAGGTTGCATCATTGACCCTAGACTATAACTACATCATCATAGCATCTCATCATTTCATCATAAGTGCATAGTCACTATACATGCGGTTTCATACGCACATTTTGCGAGTTATTTACTTTCATTTCAAATCGATTGTCACATTAATGCCTTCAGATACCCATCCCATCACTTTGACATGGAGAATGCCCTGTCATTCCCTATCACAATTTTAACATCAGTTGACTCAACACCGATAACATCAGATGATGAGACTGAACCTTTTTAGGAGGACGAAGTTGCACCTACAACATCACGATCACCATTGATCCACTGTAGGATCAGGACAGCTTTTATCATTCTGTTAGGACAGATCATACCATTTGGTAGGACTTACAAGCTTAGTCCTAGTGGACCTCTTAGTCATACATTTGATTTGTCGCTTGGGAAGCATGCATGATTTGACACATCACTACATCTACCAATAAGACTACAGAAACTACATTGTCTTATAGATTTGAGGACTGTGAGAGTTTCAAAGCTGTTGTTATTAAATAGCCTACTGCTCATACACTTGAGACATGATTAGACTACCAACAGGAACAGATAATAAGTACCTTTCTAGCTAATGTAATCTTTATCCCTTATTAACTCCACGATAATCACAATCATTCAACAAATTATATTTCAAATTACTTTGCTACTACTTCATAACATTATTTCACTTAATTTTATTTCAAGTTATTATACACCATCTTAGAAACATTGTTTTATAAAGTTTTAAAACAAGTTGTTTTCTTACCACCCTATCAATTGGCTTTCAGTCATTTTATCAATTATTTAATACCATCATGCGAAACGATTTTCATGTTACTCTGAAAAATTGTTTGAACCATTGTCTTTCAAAACAAAACGTTGAATACCATTTAAAACTTCGGAGGAACATAATACCATTTCAACAAAACCAAGCATCACATCATTTGTCCTCGATTATACATGGCCTAATCACCTATGTATAATTTAGGAAGAATTATGTCATGAAAACAATCTTCACTCAAAAGCAAAGCTTTGTAATGAGATAAATTGTTCATAAACATTTCTTTTTGTTAACACTCTATAGAAGCCTAAGCCATTCATCCCTCACTCAACCGATAAGTTAGAATTTGACGAGTGATCTTTTTAGGAAAGGCTTCCTATACCATCTATGAGGAGGATTCATCGATACAAGAAAACAATGAAAGCATTCTAGGATCACCAACAAGGACTAGAAGTATATAGTAAGACGTTTCAAAACCTAACAAAAATCTTAAGCCATCACGGGACAATCCGAACCACTATTTTGGACTAGAAGCCAAATTCTATCATTTCAAAAGTACTAGCTAGGCCGAGTTACAAGATTTAGTACGAAGCAAATACACACTAAGCAACACTATAGGGATAAACCAAGTCTTCGAATTGAGACTACAGAACATTTCAGTAAACATGGCCTCAACGATATTTGAACTTCCCTACAATGAGTTTCTCTCAAAGGATAATTGAGTTAAATTAAGGTTATCGATATAAACTTCCCCTAGGGCATTGTGTTCTCTAGAAATTACGGATAACCTCACTTTCATATTAAGAGATGCAACAGGTTTGAACATATCGGACAATCTATGACTCTCCATCAACAAGTGAAATTAGAACAAACATTCTTCGACATGGTATGAGCTAATATCTATTTTCTGGCTAGCATGATAACAATCTAAGTGATGAAATATTTTAGAAGCACTCAATATCGGGACAAATCTTGGAAATAAATCACTACACCACATCACTTAAACATTTAAGGTTTTGTGACTTTACGACATAGAGCGTGGAAATATTTCGATAAGAGAAATTAAGAGAGTCATCATCATCAAACAATAAACATTTTAGTGATGGAAACTAAACACCTTAGGCACGTAAGATTCAAGTAATGACATTTGCTAGAACGAGAAACGCGATGAATCACAACTATTACCTATAATCTATTCTTTTCAATAAGTTTCTTTTTGACAGACTTAATATTTTGATATTTGGCACGAAACACGTGGTATCAATTCCAGTTGTACCTATTATAAGCTATTCGATTCACCTTAGACTGCTGACAATCATTTCAATCTTCCCATGGAACCTACTAGGACATGATTACCACCTATTATCCTCATCTCAATGGTCAAAGCGAGAGAACAATTCGAACATTAGAATATACTCAAGGCATGTGTGATTTTCTAGAAATGATTAGGCAAATCATTCTTCATCGAGCAAGTTGCTTTACAACAATAATTATTACATGAACATATTGACTACACCATTTGAGGCACACTAAGGTTGAGGTGTCAATCACTCATTCACTTGTCAAAATCAGGAAAGTCCAACTCATTAGTCCATGACTTATTCATGAAATAATACAGAAATCGTACAAATCAAAAATCAGTTACAAGTAACAACATATAGCTAGATAAGCTACGTCGATATACGACGCAAAATATTGGAAGTATGTTCCATAAGTCGCAAACCATTAGAATTTCAAGTTGGCAACAGATTTATGTTAAAAGTCCTGTCTTGGAAAGGCGCGATATGATTCAGAAAACATTGGACGACCCGATGCGACTCAAATATCCTCACCTTTCACCGATAACACCGTAGGACCCAACAAGGATTGAATTCAGGGACTGAATTCCTTTTTGGATGGGCGAATGTGACAACTCGTATTTTCAGGTCATTTTACAAACTTTGGAAATTTCACTATTCATCTCGGGAATTTACTATTCATCGGTTACTATTCATCATTTTACTATTCATCGTTTTCAAAGTCGATTTGATATTTTGAAAGGGTATTTCAAAATTTTACTATTCACGAAACACTATTCATTCCCGGAGAAAATCACTATTCATGAGTCACTATTTATTATTTTACGTAAACTAGGTTTACGAGTATCAAATACGCGTAACCTGGAGGGTTAAGCTGCATATTCATGAAATATCATCAAGGACATTTCATACAGACTAGATTTAGTCTACATATCATCAATAACATCATTTCATATCAATATTATGCATGGGTTTGCATTTTTCATTAAACGTTTATTTCCTATTAAATAAACGCTATCGCGTAATCATTTATTTTGAACATTTGATCCGACACTTCCAAAAATTATCCCGATATATTTTTATACTCATATTAAGATTATAAAAATAATATTATTAGTTTACCCGGTGTTTTAAATTTATTTGGTATATAAATTGTTATATTTATATAATTACGACGGTTTTCGTAAATACTACACGATAATTATTATTTCACTCAATTTTTGTAAGAAAGGTATTTTTATAATTTTTATGACTTCAATACATTTTATTTTGTCCCGTTAAAACTTATTTTTAGCTAACGCTACCCTAAATGCTTAAATATATACACATTACTAACTATGCTTATACAAATATACATTTACATTACATTTACATACTTAATAAAAAAAAATATCCTAACTATCTACTACTTAACCTTGTCGACATTCACTAGATGACTCATAATTTTTGTACAAATATCTTACACATTTATACTACATTATATTATAAACTACAACACATAGTTAACTTGATATCTAGGTGAAAAAAAAACTACTCTCTCCATTCTCTCCTTCATAGAGCCGGCCATAGAAGAAGACCACAAGAAGATCATTTTTTTCTTCAAGTCAAGTTAATTTTACAATCTAGGCATACTCTTAAGTAAGGTTTTGAAATAAAAACCTAGGGTATTTAGGATAATCCTTGTTCAATTAACCTCATCAAGTAACTAGTAAGCATTTCATGGTCATTTTCATCTTTCATATTCATATTATGTTCATTTTATCATGTTTGAGAAAATATGCAAGTCATATGGATAGCTATACCTTTACTTTAAATGTTTTAAGTGTATATATATATATATATATATATATATATATATATATATATATATATATATATATATATATATATCATCCTATAATTACTCCTTGAAACACATCACTTTTGGTGATGTCTAGGAACCCATGACACCCTAAGAAGGTGTATGGTAGGATTAGAATAGCTTCGGGGTTGTTTTGAATTGGTTAGAATAGGTTTGGCGCGAGAAAAACTCATTTCGACAAGTTTACATAAGGGTCTGTCCATATTTTTGACATCTGGAAATTTTGACAGTAGGTAAAACTTTTTGGCCTAGATATTTAGAAAATAAACTTTAAAACGAAAATGTGGCCACTTGAACGGGTTAAAACGAAGCTATAACGAAAAAGTTATGCTATTTACAAGTTAGGCGACGAAAACTATAAAATTCTGAAAATTCAGAATGTTACGTCCACTTTTTACTAGTCAAAAATGAGGCTTAGGCGTTATAAATTGTGTCGACTTATCAAAAATATATTAGTATACTTTGATATGAAACTAAGGACATATAAAACGTAGAAAACGGACTTGTAACGATTAAATTATACACGTTTACACAAAGTTGCCGTAACTTTATTATATAAGAAAAACTAGTATATTTCTATTAGACAAACCTTACGGCAACAAGTGACCATGTTGAGGGTTGTTTTTAACATTGACGTAGTAATTTTTATAACATGATGTCTTCTAGTAAAAGTAAGTTCGCCAAGCATATTTTCCAAAATGTCCAACCGTTTGTCGAGCGGAGTTGTAATGAATAAAATACGGTTACTTAAACTTTGCCGAAAACCACCCTTAAACAATATTTTGGACACAAGTACCATACTTTACCTATATTTTTCTCCATGATCGAGACCTCTAGGATGAAAACTTTGAGATAATGATACAAGCTTCCCAAAACCGTTGAGTTTGTTTCCTAACACTCGACGTGCACCATTTTACGACTAGCTTTTCGAGGCCGATTAGTCACTTTCATGAAATTGTCAAATGACAATATTTTACGAGGAAAAGTTATAGTTTCATAATAAATCACTAAATGACTATCGTAGGAGGTTGATTCAACGTATATACTTGTAAAGTATTTTATAACATGACGAGATGTCATAAACATATATTTTGACGATAAACTTTATTTTCAAAATGTACAAGTGGTATAGATTACATGTGGATTTGCATGCACGACATTGTTTCATGATTTACATTAGAACATATCATTCATAATAGGTCACGGTCAGAGGTTGCGCCTCATTTCAGTATTGCCATTATATCATCATAATCATTGCAACAGGTGAGTTTTCATAGCCCCGATTTATTCAAGTTTTTACTTTATTTCAAACCTACGGGGGAGAATACATTGCACATCATTTTTATTACGATGCCAAGTATATCAAATTCATTACATTGCTTAAGTTACTTCATTGCCAATTAAATGTCCCCATTTCACGAATCATGAACCGTTAATTTTGAAAGAAGCGAGGGTGAGTGGATAGATCTATTGAGGGTGACTCCTCCATCCAGGTTGGTGGATTCCAAGCGGTCAAACGGATGCATTTCACTTCATGTCAGAATTTTGAGTTGTTTGGCAAACACTCTGTTGGGGCGAACATCATGATCAGTCAAGCTTCGGTGTCATGTGCTTAAGCAATTGTATCATTTTTGTGACATATTGTCATACATGGCCTATATTTGTGGTAGTCGTATTAAACATTTTCAACAACTCTATTAACTCACTCAACCTTTGTGTTGACACTTTTAGCAATGTATTTTCAGGTAACTAAGTCATTCACTTCACGGCATGCATGTGGACATATCATAGAGTCGCGGTGACGACGCGTCTCACACGGGATTTATGAACTTTAAAAACATCGTTTGACTTGTACCAAACTTATTTTCCGCGCATGTTGATTTTCATTTAGGACCTATCTTTGTAACTCTGAATGTTTTTAATATATCAAACGATGTTCTTTTCAAACAACACTTTAGGTCGTTCAATATAACTGTGATTGTGATGCTATGACAGTCATCCCCCAGGAATTCCATTCCGCTGCAAAACAGGTAATTTGGGGGTGTGACATCCATGACGTCTTGTCTTCAATACCGATGTTACCTTGGTAACCACCAGTAGCATATGAATTGAACCCGATGTCTGCCCTAAGGTTGAATTATTGGAGGGCTATTTCTTTTCACCCTTTTCACATTCATTTCTTTTTCATTCTTCAACCCCTTCAGTGCTTACCGAGACTTCATAACTAGAACCTTGTTGGGTTTATTCCAGTTCTAGCTCTATCTCAGTCGGCACTCTTCCTAAGTTCTCATTTTTCTCCTTTTTTTAATATACCTAAGGACTCTACACTATCTAGTGGATAGTCCCTGGGTAGATCCCTCCGGTTCTGGCGGATCATGGGAACACATACCTAACCTTATCGTCCTTATATCACCATACATAATGTAAAGTTGGTCGGTCTTTTTGGTATTGTTCATCTGCCATTGGAACCAATTGAAAACCATTTGAAAAATCAATCCAGATACTTATGATGTATTATCAAAACATTTTGCACCTGAATTGTTTTTGATATTTTTAGAAAAAGAGCTCCCCCTCAACATGTGCATCATGTGTTTGAAATCGTTTAGCACACGGAGGCAAGAGGAAGAATTAACTTCCTTGATTTCTATTTTCTAAAAGATATCAACATCACTTCCCTTATCAAATCAAGTAGATAAAGCATTTTGGGGAAGGATGAGGTTTTCATAAGCTTGATCCCCCTCAATATGTGCATAGATGTTTGAGAATGTTTTGCACATATTAGGAAAAGACTACACATTGAGATAAATTGATCACATTTCAAATATTTGTGGTTTAAGATAGATGCTCCCCCTCAACATGTGCATGGAAAATTTGAAATCGTTTGGCACATGTGGGAAGGAGAGCTTGTACATCCTTATATAACCATTTACCGAATTATCAGTTTAAATTCAATTTAAATCATAAATTCTCCCCCGATCACAATTATCAAATCATTTGAGATTTGTGATCTCTGTGGATTTAAATTGATTTTGAAAACTTTTAAGGAGAAATGTGACTTGATTATGAAAAACGTTTTAACTGATAAGGATCGGATTTTAAGACTTTAAACTCCATTGAATAAACATGCATGATTATCTTTTGAAAAAATTGTATGACAAATAACTTTTTGATTTAATTGAAATCATTCTCCCCCTCAATCAATGACATAAGTTGTTGATTGAGAGATAGATGTTTTGACAAACATTTAAGTCCAGATGATTATCAAAAATAGAGTCCGAGTTATTTTTCAAAACAACTAGTTTTCATTAGATAGTAAGGATTAGTTTAAAGAATCAGAGCAAGGAATTTGAAAACCAAGATTAAGTATGGCTCTGTTCTATCTTTGAAAAGCGGGTTATTGCCTGAAATGACAATAAACCATTGTTTCTCTTTCTCCCAAAAATAATTTTTGATTTTTTGATTTATTTATTTATTTATTTATTTTTTAATTCGAACAACATCTAAAGTCCCGTGTCATTCTTTGAATGACAACATCAAGACCGTAGATATAATCGAATCGAGAAAAATATGATAAAAAGAATTTTTTTTTTTTTTTTTTTTTAAGATTTTTCGAATTTTGTATTTTGTTTTTTCGCATAAATATTTACAAGGGATAGATGAAGGAAACCATTTACTCCTCTTCTTCCTCTTGAAGACGTTTGAGTGTTTCTGGTTGTAAGCTCTTAAGACCCAGTCGTGGAAGAATAAACTCAAAACGTTCTCTAGGAAGAGCTTTGGTGAAGATGTCTGCTAACTGGTATTCAGTCCTCACAAAGTATAGTTCCACCACACCGTTTTCAACTTGCTCCCTGATGAAATGATGTCGAATGTCGATGTGCTTTGCTCTTGAGTGTTGTACATTGTTGCATGAGAGAGCAATAGCACTTTTATTATCACAGAGGGATTTTGTTGAATTCAAAGCCATAGTCAGATAATTGTGATCTCATCCATAGGATTTGAGCACAACAAGACGACATGGCTATGTATTCAGCCTCTGTAGAGGAAATAGAAGTACTCATTTGCTTCTTTGAATACCAGCTCACAAGCTTATCAACCAAAAACTGAGCACCTCCAGAAGTACTTCGACGAGTATCTTGACACCCTGCATGATCAGCATCTGCATAGGCTATTACTGACATACCGGTGTCTTTCGGGTAAGAAAAGTCCCATATTGATGGTACCTTGGAGATACCGAAAGACCCGTTTAACCGCTTCAAGGTGCTTTTTAGTAGGCTTAGCCTGGTATCTGGCACACATGCACACAGCGAACAAGATGTCTGGTCTACTAGTTGTGAGGTACATCAGGGATCCAATCATACTACGATATTTCGTTTGGTCTACCATGATCCTTGAGTGGTCCTCATCTAGTTTAGTACGTTCAATCATAGGAGTGTCAACAGGGTCACTTGAATCAAAACCAAATTTCTTTAAAATCTCATTTGCATATTTGGATTGATTTATGAAAATGCCTTCGGGACTTTGAGAAATTTGTAATCCTAAGAAAAATGACATTTGTCCATCATTGAAATTTGAAATTTAGAACCCATTTCATTTGAAAAACAATCACACTCATTGGGGTCAGTCGAGGCAAAGATGATATCATCAACATAAATTTGAACATGAATTAAATGTTTGCCTGAATTCCTGGTGAACAATGTTGGATCAACTGCTCCTTTGCTAAATCCGATAGACAGAAGAAACTTTGATATCGTATCATACCATGCCTTTGGAGCTTGCTTTAAACCGTAAAGAGCCTTCTTCAAACGATAGACGTGAGTAGGATGCTCTGGATTCACAAAGCCTTCAGGTTGGCTGACATAGACGACTTCTTTAAGATCTCCATTCAGAAATGTCGTCTTTACATCCATCTGATAGACTACCATGTTCTTACTAGCAGCATTTGCCAAGAATATTCTGATTGCCTCGATACGAGCAACAGGAGCAAATGATTCTTCAAAGTCAATACCCTCCTCTTGACGGTATCCTTTAGCAACCAATCGAGCCTTGTTCTTTAAGACATCACCATGCTCATCAAGTTTCACTTTGAAGATCCATTTTAGAGCAATGATCATAGCACAATCTGGAGCCGGTACTAATTCCCATACATCAAGTCGATCAAACTCATGAATTTCTTCTTGCATGGCATTGAACCACCTGTCTTCATTCATGGCGGTTTTAACATCTTTTGGTTCGATCTTAGAGAGTACGGAGTTGAAAAAGCACCATAAGGCATCGGTTGCAAGTTGTTTCTGCGTGGATATGGACGAGAGGGATTTCCAATGATGTTGTCTAATGGATGATCGTGAGTCCATTTTCTGAGTTGTTCATGTGGCTGTTGTTGAGGGACTAAAGTAGCAGAGTCGATGTCTCCTGAAGAAGATGGTTTTGATGATGATTCAGGAGCAAAGATATTTTCAAATGGAGCATCTTCAGGAGAAGCAAAGGGATTAACTTCTTCATTGATGCCAGAAACAATTCCATGATGTACATTCGAAGATTGAAGATTTGTTGATGAGACTGAGTGATCAGCAGCAGGCGCTTCTTGACTTAATGATATTGAAACTGAAGGGTTGACTTCATTCACAGGGATATGAGCAGCCTCTGTTGTGGGAATTGACAGTTCATTATCACTTGGCTCATAGTGTTCATCAAACATCGGATCAAACAATTTCATCAAATCATCTTCAGTTGGAGGTACATATGGAGTAGCTGGAGAGGAATTTGGTACAAGAGATGAACCAATGGGACTGTTTTGAAGTGCGGGTCCAGAACTAGGTTGTCCAGGAGCCATTTGACCGGTCAGCTCATCAAACGTAACGTGAATTATTTCCATGATATTTCGGGTTCTCTTGTTGTAGATTCGGTAACCTTTTCTGTTTGGTGCATAGCCTACAAATACTCAAATGTCTGCTTTAGCTCTCAGTTTTCCTAAGTCTTGACCATCATTAGTTGGATAACATAAAGCACCAAACACACGAAGGTATGATAGATCAGGTTTTCTATTATGGACAAGTTCATAAGGAGTCTTTCCATGAGAAGTGTGAATTACAGATCGATTTTGAGTGTAGCAAGCAGTGGCAATAGCTTCAGCCCATAGAAACATTGGAACCTTTGAGTAAATCAGCATTGTCCTTGCAGCTTCTACAAGAGTTCGATTTCGTCTTTCAACTACACCGTTCCGTTGAGGAGTTCGAGGGACACTTCTTTGGGGACTGATTCCAACATTTCCATAAAATTCATTGAGTTCTTTATTAACAAACTCAGTTCCATTGTCAGTACAGACGATTCGAACTGTTTTGTTGAGTCGGATCTGAAGTTGTTTAATGAGTTTAATGATGACATCTGGAGTTTCATCCTTCGTCCTCAAAAACTTAACCCAAGTGAATCTGGAGTAGTCATCTACCACTACTAACACATATTTCTTCCCATTAATAGTTTGCACTCTCATTGGGCCGCACAGATCTATATGAAGGGTATGAAGAACTTCCATTACAGAGTTTGTGGGTTTTGGTTTGTGGGCATATTTCGTGCTTTTTCCCAGTTGGCAGGCTGAACAAAGATGATCTTTTTCATATTTTAATCTGGGTAAGCCTCTGACAAGATCCTTTCTTGAAAGGTTGTTTATGGTGCCGAAGTTCAAGTGATTGAGACGACGATGCCATAACCAAGACTTTGTTTTAGAAGCCTTTGATAGCAAGCAGATTGGAGAGGACTTCATCATGTCATCGATAGAGATGGTGTATAGGTTAGCACCTCGAGTACCTCTTAATAATTCTACACCATCAAGTTCTCTAACAAAGCAAGTATGTTTTCTAAAAGCCACTTCTAGATCGGAATCACAGAATTGACCAACAGAGAACAGATTGTGACCAAGACCTTCCACATAATATACCCTGGAAATCACACTTTTACCAACCACATAATCTCCATAACCCATAATAGCTCCAAAATGGTCGTTCCCGAATCTAACTGTCCCAATGAATTTACTCACGAAGTTCATGAGCCGTGACCGGTATCCAGTCATATGCTTGGAACAGCCTGAGTCCAGGTACCACAGAACGATTTGAACGATCAGCAGTTGAACACAGACAAGAATGGATAACTGGATAATTGGGATCCCCATGCAAGAATGGGTTCCATTTGGTTAGTAACAGTGATTGGAACACCCACATCAGAGATAGAAACATTCATATCAGAAATTGAGGCAATGGAATCATTATGAATAGATGCAGTACTAGTGTCCGTATTTGCCCTATTCAAAGTATGTTCACTTCTTAAGGGAATAGTTCTACCAGTAGGCATCCATTTTCTAGTGGGCATTGCTTGATTATCCTTATGGCCAACAGGTATCCATTGATAACCTATCTTACTAAATGTTCTTCCTGTGGATTTCTATTGTTTTCTAACTTTCTTTCGCCTATGCCTTTTTGCCTTCTTAGCATGATATTTTGCATTAACAATGTTAACTGGAGATTTGATAGCATTAGACAAAGCATTCACACTACATTCATGATTAGAAATAGAATTCAAGCAGACATCATTACAAGGTTTGCAAATAGTATCAGAATTCGAATTAATTACAGTACGCCCATGGCTAATACTAGAATCAACACGATTCGTTTTATTCGACTCAAGCTTAAAGTTCCTAGGTTGGTCTTCTTCTCTCTTCCAATGCATATTCTTAGCTTGCGAGGTCCTATCATTCCTTGTATTGTCTTGAGACTTTGACCTGCTCGCTTTAATGTCACTGATTACTCCTGTAGAGGGAATGGGAACATTAGTTGGTTTTGCTACTCTTTGCCCCTGTTTAGATGTGCTGGGATCTGAACTACATGCAGGCACACTAAGGTTCACTTTCTTAACACTAGAAGTGCTGGGATTTGTACTCCTAGAAGGCACACTAGAGTTCGCTTTCTTAGCACTAACAGATCTGGAATCTAAACTATTTGAAGGCAACCTGAGGTTCACATTCATAACATTGGGCATTGAGTGGATTTCATGCTTGGAACTAGGCATAGAACAAGGAATCAAAGGATTAACTCTCTCACCTAAGGACTTAGGGCATATTATAATTAAGCATTACAGAAGTTCTTGAGATCGTTTGGCATATACGCATGCATGTCCAATTGCATTATCAAGTGGTTTCTCTAACTTATCCTCTTCTACAATCTCACGGAGACATTCTAGACTATCCTTAAGGTGTGAGAAATATGTTTGAATGGCAAGTTTGTTATTACTAAGATGAGGAGGAACATATTTCACAGAAAAAGCATATTTATTACAAGAGTGAACCTTTGATACACCATTTTCCCCATTGGTCATTGGCATTTTCCCTTTTACCTGGATCTTTAGATTCTCAATTTCCTTTTGCAATGATGCTATTTGTTCGTTATTTTTGTTACAAGTGACCTTTATTGATTCAAATAACTCATTGAAATGACGTTTAACCTTTTCATTTTCTTCTAGAAAACTTTCGTTTTCCTTTTGTAATGCATTTACTAAGTTTTGAAGATGAAACGTTTGAGAATTCTGAGAATCTAAAGGAGGAGGCATTTGGGAGCCAGTCACATTGTTCTTTTGACCCTTTAATTGAGAGATTTGGGCTTTCAACTTTCTGATCGTGTTACAATGAGCTTGAATCTGTTCATCACGTTTGTTAATTTGAAAAACTGCATCAAACTCTGGAGCATCTGAGGATGTCTTGATATTTGAAGTTTTGATATTTTCTTTAAGATGTTGATATTTTAGTTGTAGATTAAAATGCTCAACCTCTAGTTTAGAAAAATGTTTAACCAAATTGTCGTGATCATCCAGTTCAATTTTCTCATTTAGTTTAGAATTAGTCTTTTCAAGCTCAATGACACGATCATGGGAGACTTTCAGGGCAACAGATAATACATGAAATTGAGAAGCATTAATGGAACAATTTGTAGCAATGAAAAACACATCTTGAGCAACACATTCAGTAATAAGAGTCTCATTCAATATATGCAAGTTCTTCCTCTCAATCTCATTATATTTTAGTGCTCGCTCATAGTCACTAACCTCAACTATCATTGCATCAAATTCCTTTTCCATTACTTTAATGTCTAAATTCATTCCCTTTTTAAGACTTTCAAAATGATCTTTTAGTTGTTTAAAGAAAGGCATTACTTTAGTTAAATAACAATCTTTCGTTTGCTCAAAACCCCTTTCCCCTTCAGTTATACCAGTGGGTGTGATCCTTTTCTTACAAGTTTTCTCAAAATCAACAAATAGTTGAAAAATAACATATTGACTGATTAAGGTCTTGCTTTTAGTGGCAATAGTCCTAGGAACTAAATGCATTGGTGTATTGGGAGGATACATATTCGCTGAAGGCATTTTCCTAAAGGGAGGGTTCGTTACAACAAGATTCTCTGCTTTTTGCTTATCTAAATCCTTTTTCCAGAACACTTGTTCGGGTGTTAACAACGTCTGAGGCTTAAACATGTTCAAGGAAATCCAATTCTCCTTCTTGTAATCATGGGGTGTAATATTTATTTTCTTCTCTTTACATTTAGGATCATCTAATTTCTTGTTCATCTTTTCCCTAGTGACTTCATCTGATTTCTTATCTTCCTCAGTGCACTCAACGCAGCTAGGTTTTTGTCTAGGTTTAAGAATCTCATTGCCATCATAGATTACATTTTGAGCTGCTTTTGCTATCTTCCCGTACTCAGGGTTGGGTTTATCTATAATGGGAAGATTATGCTGGTCGCTTAAAACTCTATGCTTAGTGACCATGTAAGCAGTTTGAATGGTATTCCCTTGTACGTACAACTTATTTTCCAGCTTGTTTTTCAAGGTTTTTAGATTAGAAAAGTCATTCAAAAGTTTTGATTCCTTAACACTGAATTCTTGCTTAAGCATTTTAACATTTTCTTGAAGTTCTTGTTTTTGCTTAGCAGTTTTAGAAAGCTTTTCTTGTAAGGAGTTTAACTCTTCTTTTAATACTTCTTCCCTAAACCTACTTTTTCTAATAGTTGTACGCATTTGGTCATCCATTTCTTGCTCACGGGTGGTTAATTCAAACTTAGCACGTTTTTCATAAATAGCAACACGTTCTTTATAAGCATTAAGTTCAGAACTAACAGAATCATCAGGGGCACGTGCAGTGTATTCGTCAAAAGCATAGTCATCATTGACTGCATACGATACATCACTTGGTACAATCTTACTTTCACTTTGTTTCACATATTGATCATATGGGACAACATTGATATTACCCATATTTTCAATATCTGACTCAATAATTACAGTTGATTGTACTTCGTTATGTATCTTTTGCTCATCAACTTCATCGTATAATTTTAATACCTCAGAAATGATTTTGTCTTTGGATGGACCAGCTTGTGGCGATGAAGAGACTTTAGGAGAGACCATTGGAGAAATGCTAGCCATGAAAATGGTTTGTGCAGTGGGTTCTTCATCAACATCAGAGTCGTATGCATCACAATCAGCTACTTGAAAGGCATTCTGATGATTATGGCCTATCTCCTGAATTGGTTGCTCATCCACATCTGCATCATATGTCTTAGCATTTCCCTCAGCCAAGAACAAAAACTCCTCTTCATCCAAAGCTGCACCATTATCCTGAGCTTGCACAAGCAACATCTTATCCCTGAAGTACTCGGCA
The DNA here is from genome assembly GCA_910596185.1 of Chrysanthemum makinoi. Lineage (NCBI taxonomy): Eukaryota > Viridiplantae > Streptophyta > Magnoliopsida > Asterales > Asteraceae > Chrysanthemum > Chrysanthemum makinoi. The sequence goes on along the minus strand of OU343225.1, from coordinate 241,195,544 downwards.
TTCTGAGGGCGTTTTGGTGATGTGTAGTTCCTTGCAATTTGTCCCTCACCTCCACAGTTGTAACATTTGATTGGTTTTTCTTGACCCTGGTTTCCATTCCTTCCCCTATTCTGATTTGCAGCATAACCTCTACCAGCTCCACCTCTTCCTTGTTCGTATTGCCTTTCTTGAACTGGCTGCACCATAACCTTCCCATCTCTGACAGTGGCTTGATTGTGTGGATTGGATGCAGTTCTGAGATTGTTGTTGGTGTGTGGAAGAGAGTTCATGTTTTGACTAATCAGGAGAGCCAGTTGATTAATGAAGTTTCCCACATGTGCATCAGCATCAGCTTGTTTGAACATAGGATCGGGTATGAGTTTGTGATTACCATTACCCATGGGTATAACTTGAGATGCTTTGGTGGTAATTCCAATGTTTGAGTAGAAGGCAGTTGAATCATTAGATGAACTTGTTTCTCCCTGATTGGTTTTGAACTGTTCCAGAATCCTTTTTTCAAACATAGCATGTCTCTCATTCTAGAGAAGGAAGGCATACAGTTGCTCATAGTTAGTATTCTTCAATCCTTTAGTGAGCTTCACAGAAGTGACAAACTTGTGCCATTCGGGATTCATGTTGTTCACAAATTTTGAGTTCAGCTGAATGTTCGGCATAGTCATTTTGATGTTCCTCATGTCATTCACAAGCTTATGGAATCTCACATAGTACTCATAGACACTCTCATCAGGTTTCATCTTGAAATGCTCAAATTCATCATATAGTTGTGATTCTCTATCTTCAATAGTCAATTCAGAACCTGAGAGAAGCATCTTGACATTATCCCATACAGCCTTTGCTTCAGTGTTGTGATTGATAAGCTTATAGATGTCTTTTGGAAGACCTTGCAATATGATGTTAGAAGCCCTGATATCCGCATCGAATCTCTTCTTCTCCTTATCATTGAGCTCATCATACGTCTTTGGTCTGTCTATTCCATAGATCATTGTTCCATCTTCAGCTGTATCAATTATGTCTCTAGTAGTCTCAACTAGATACGGTCCTTCATCAATCGATTTGAGAATGTTGACTCCATTTTCCTTTCCAAGACAGTACAATCTGATTCTTTGAGCCCAAGAGTCGTAGTCAGTTCCGTCAAGCATGGGTGGACGAGTATCTGAACCAGCTGCTTGAACATCTTCGGCAACAGTGGAGATGATTGTAAGAACGTTGGTAGACATGTTTACAGAATTACACAGGATTTTATAACTCAATGATTAAACCGGGAAATAGATTCTTTCACGGGATTTTACTAAATCAAGAGAAAACCGTATTAAACACAAAAGTTAACCAAGTCGCTATGAATCCTTGAACAACTCGCTAAGTACTAAGTCGCTAAGCAATGACAAAGCAAGTCGCTAAGTTCCCAAGTCGCTACAAATTTTGACAGCAAGTCGCTATGCACCAAGTCGCTATGAGATCAAGTCGCTAAATAGCAACTCGCTAAGGACCAAATCGCTACCACCAAATCGCTAACAAACTTAAGTACAAGTCGCTAAATTTCACCAAGTCGCTACTCGTAGTGGAGAATCCACTAAGTGTACTGTTTGTCGGCTTGTCTCAATAGACAAGTCGCTAGCTCAACTCGCAAATTCCTTCAACTACAACTCGCTACCAAATTACAAAGCAAGTCGCTAGCAAGAAAACTTATCCGTGGCTCAAGTCGCTACCTAGAAAATCACATAAACACCACTTTTCAATCCAAAAACAACCCAACCACGATGATTCAAGCTTACCAAATCAAAACCTAAGCACATACAATGATTCTAAACACAAAACAACACCCAAGATTCAAACTTTAACACTAGAAATGATCCAAATGATGCAAAAACCACTAAACCTTTTCAAACTCTAAAACTACCTAAAAATCACTAGAAATCCAAAGATATGTAAGAGATGATCAAACCATGGCTCTTGATACCATTTGTAACATATTGGATTTCACAAACACACTAAACCATAAGATCAAATAGGTGTATTATGAGTTCTAGAGAGAGAAAGTTAGAGGTTTAGGGAACTTTAGTGAGAGAAAGAAAAAATCTTATTATGAGCTCCAACTCTCTACCTTGGGAGGTAGAGAGTATTTATAGTCTTACAATAAAACGCCACCTGACGGGCTGTGGATCAGGCATACAGTGGGTAAAGACCCGTCCATCCTCCACGGTGTTACTTAAACTAAATATTACTAAACTTACAATAATCTACGACTACGAGCTTTTTAACGATTACATATACTTGAGGTGACCGACTCTTTAATAAATGGATTTACTAAATCCTAACAAAAAATATTATGGAAGCCGTACAAAATATGGTGCTACAAATTCAGAATATGAACTCATTAACAGTATAGTGTATAATCTTTAGCAGTAGGTGGGTGTCGTACATACCTCGCATAGAGTTGTACTTGACTTCATATTTTGTGCAATCTGCAAAAAAGAAAAGTAGCATCAGTATTTTTGACTTGTTTTTTTTTCGGGTAAATGGGAACTGCGTAGGTAACTCATAGCAAGTAAACAACCTATATATATCGGCATAATTTTTAATTTTTTTTTAATAAAAAGAGGCTGAAATCAGTAATGGCTTCCAAAGTAACGGCTGTTTACTTACTACGGCTTCTATATCATAGCAAGTAAACATAGAGTTGTGATTAGTCCAATAAATCACAACTTTAGGGGCCAAAGGAATGGCTTGCAAGAAAAATCCAAAAACTCATTCAGACATTACATCAAACACCTAATCTATATATATACCTCTGTATAAGCCTCTATAAGCATCAATAGCAGCACCACTGTTTAAGCATCAATACCTAATCGATATTATACATTAAAAAAATTATAAAAAATGTATATTTACCTCTGTATAAGCATCAATAGCAGCACCTAATTAATTTGTCTTAAAATATAAATTCCCATCTTGCTTAAGATGTTCTGCTTGAACTTTAACAGCTTTCACCCATTTACCTACAATTTATAATTCAAACTAAAAAATTCCAAAAAAGACTATTTATAAAAAATAAATATTGTAAAAAAGTTAATCAATGGAAGAAGAAGAAGAAGAAGAAGAACCCTTCAAACAAAAAATGGAAAAGCAAACTTACTTTACGCGTGTGTGTGTGTTTTTCGCTTATTGTGAGATATCTCTGGATCATGTGTGTCTTAGTGATAGGGTTTATATCAAGGTTTTCAAGATTGAATCTAATTAAAGATGGTGATGATGATGGTTAGATGGAGGCTGAGATAGAGGAGATGAATGAGAGATCGGGAATTTTCTAGGATTGTGTATATATTTTTTTTAGTTGTACTTTTTATGTGTGTGTGTTGTGTTTATTTGGGTTTTGTAAAATGGTAAAATGAACAATACTTGATAGAAAAAATATGGGCCAGAGAATAATAGAGTTACAGTGGACATGAATAGTTGTTGCCTGCATATCCACCGTAAAAAATGAAAGTTGCTTACGCATCCACCGTCCAAAATAAAACCGACATACTGTTTCTTCCACACAACAATTCTCATCTTTAAATATAGATTAATATACACGGTTGGTCCCTAAACTTGTCAATTCGCTTCTCGCTGGGATAAACCTGGGCCTTTTCATCGTCGGGGTCCCTATTTCAAGTTTCTTACTCGTTACAGGTCCCTTGACCAATTTTCTGTTAGTCAAGGACTGTTATTTTCCCCATGTGCCTTGCACATGAGGGCAAAATGGTCATTTCATTTTTTTGGTTAATTATTTTGGTGGTAAGGCTGGTACAACCTTAGGGACTAACGGTGTATTTAATCAATAAAATTATACCATCACCACCACCAACCTCCCTTTATCTCTTTTTCCTGCTTCTCTCTCTAAATTTCTACTTCTCTCTCTAAAATTAACCGTCACCATAGAATGAAAGAATGAACTTGTATGCAATATTATCAAGTATACAATTGCAAAAAAAAATTACAACAAAACATGAAAATTGAATATATATTAATACCAAACATATTACAATCATATAAACATACTACTGAATTAGACAATGTTAGGTTCCTATTTATGTAACACAAGCATCAATAGAAGAAATAGAGAAGAGATGATCGGATGAACACTTAATCAACACACACGTATGGAAAATGAGAAGAGTTATGCGTAAAGTGAAATGACTAAGATAAACAACCAACCTTCAATAGAAGGTTTACAAGAGTATTTATAGGGCAAGGAGCTAGGGCAACACTTCTAGACTCGTTCCCTTCTCATGGGCTTGGGTCAAAGCTTATGGTCCTTCTACATAAGCCTTAGCTTAATAACAAACATAAAGGCCATATTAAGCTAACTATTACATATGAATCACTAACACTTGAATTAATGTTTAGGAGTGATTCCAAAAATCTCCCCCTAAGTGTTGGTGATGAATGAAAGAGTGATAAACGATGTAGGTGCTGATGTAATAGTAGCTTTGACGTCTTCTGACATTCTTCTTTCTTGTGAGAAGAAGTGTCTTGATTAGAACAATCTCCCCAGTGTAGAGAAATTGTTTCCTTTGAACAGTTCTGCTATGACGTCATCATTTTCTTTGTTCTTTGATCTTTTTTCTTTGTGATGGTAGTGATAGTATGTTGTTGTGGTCTGTATCAGGTCTGCTTCGATGCTCCAGTGTCTCAACGTCTTTCTTCAACATGCTCATGCGCTCTTTGATGTTGGATTTCAGTACTGATGAAGTTCTCTTAGTCTTTAAACTTTGTAGATTCTTTGACTTGACGAAGAATCATTCTGACTTTTGTGTTGCCTTTAGAGAGAACTTCCATTAGTGATGTTGTTGGTATGAGCATGTGAATAATCTGCACGATCAGTCCGCTCTAGAGCTTCCATAAGAAGAAAACATAAGAAAGGTTAGTAATAAGTGGATTCCGGCACTTACAAGTTTGAACTTCGAGAGTGTTAACAGCATAGTGTGAAAACACAAATCTAATTCTTACAAAGGCCGTTCCTGAACTGGAGTCCCACAAGTGAGATAACATGATGTACCTAAGTACATCTACAGTTCAGATGAGTCGCTGAGGTACACCGAAGCATCACCTCATGACTGTAGACCGTTTGAGACACACTAAGCGTAATCCACGGGGACTTACCGAAGTGACCTGCTGTCAGGGCTGTTTGATGTTGACCCTGGCAGGAGTTTCCATTCAATCACTGAGGATCACAATTGTGTGAACCTCTCATAAATGTTCTCGACAGATTGCTAAGATCTGTGAAGGACACGATAATGTATCACTTGCGTACTTATTGTTGAATGACAAGCGATGAATTGTCAAGTGTTCCAAAGAGATCTTTTGATGAATCTTGTGGATCTAGACTCAATAGTGCGCTTTGGTTTTCCTGAGCGGAGACTAGGGAGATGGTCTCCTTCTTCAATACCAGCAATCTCTAAGAGAAAGCCGATAGTTTACGTAGGGTTCCTTGTGAGAATGAAACAAGCTTCTGTTGAGAGAAACTTGAGTGGCTAAGAAGGTTTAGTGCATGCGTCACTGGGTCCATGACGACTTTGATCTTCAATACCGGTGTCATCAAGTGACAACCAGTAACATATGAATTGAACCCGGTGTCTGCACTAAGTTGAATAATCTGGAGGGCTATTTCTTTTCACCCTTTTCTTTGCATTTCTTTTTAATTCTTCAAGTCCTTCTTTCTCCCATTCTCATTTTCTCCTTTTTATGATCAAACTAAGAACTTCTAATTTTAACTATTGGTGGTGTCCTTGGGTAGATCCCTCCGGCTCTGGCGGATCATAGGACGGTTATTCCTAACCTTAGTCACCTTATAACTCCATGACTAACCTATGTTGCCATAAAACCATTTTCTTTAAAATCTCCCAAAGTGTTTGGAAATGAAAAAACATGTTTGAACACTTCGAGAGTGTTAGATTTTCAGAAATACTCCCCCTCCACATGTGCTTGAGATTTTTGACGGAAATCTGCACAGCGAGGGAAGAGCGCACACTTTTAAACTGATCAACTTCAAGATAGACAATCCCCCGCGAGACACGGTTACGTTGCATAGTTAAAGAGTTACATTGTCAGCTTTTAGGTGACAACTAGCTCTAATAACTACCTTGAAGGTGTGGACAAACCTCGAAAGGTTGTCAAACCCATCAAAGTTCATGTCTACCAAGAGTTTCTCGAATGGTACATTCTACTCGGACAAGCCCTTTGCGAGACACGTTTACATCACTAGCGACTAGCTTGAAATTATTACCCGTGCGGGACAAGTCTTTTCGAGTTACTAACATTTTAGAGTTCGTCAATTCGTTGGTTAAGTCTATTCACACAGATTCATTTGCAATTTCACAACATATTTCTTATCACATAATTTTTCTCCCCCTCAAAAATGGCATATTAAATGTTATTTTTGATGAAGTTTTGATATGGAATATGACCATTTTGAGTTTTGCGGGAAGATTTCTACGAAGAACAATTTTGTGAACAAAGATTTTGGTTGAAAAATACTCCCCCTCAACAAGTGATATAAACTTTTGAGGTTTTGAAAAATCATAAGGGGAAGTACTTGTTCTTTTGAGCAAAACTTTGAAAAATGAAAGTTTTGATAAGTTTTACTCAAAAGTAAGAAGCTTTCGCTCCTTTTATAGGATTGTGGCACTGAAGCGTGTGCACAAGCCATTGTCAGATAATCAAACAAACAAAATCACAATCAAGAGAGTACCCAATGATTACAGATGATCGGCTACTTTCTGAGGACGTTGGAAAGTCAGAATTGGAAAGTTTGGTCATCCTCCCACATAGCTCTCCAACCGTTGCATCTGATCCCGATGAATCAAACATTCATCAATCCTAGTGATGAATCAACGAACATCCTTGCGATCCTTTGAATTCCATCTCTTCGTCTGAATTATACCCAACTCAATGTCCTTCAATCGATATGCTAATCCACCTCGAACCATCTCCAGGGTGGCGTCATAGAACTTAGTGAATTTCATCGAAAGCCATGAAGCAAGTATGATGATTTTCACTTTGGTATACAAACCCAAACTTTTGTTTATGAACGATTTTGTACTGAGGTTCTTGATTGATTCTGATGAAGTGTAGAATTTAGGTAAGATTCGACCCTGGGGTGGAGAACTTCAACACGCTCTTTGATTTGAAGCGTATGAAAACAAGGAGTGCAGTAATGTACTTGATCTAAATTTCGGTTGAGGTTCTGGTTTGGGCTCAGGTATGTCGTGATCCTCACCACCAGTGTATGTAAAGTGATCAATGGTTTTCTCCATTGGTGGTGTGATTTCTGAATCCCTTGGTTGATCAGATGGTGGTGGCTGTGTAGCTTGTTGTGTAGTGGTGATAACCATTTGTCAAATCATTGGATGGAGTTGCCTTTTTAACCATTTGTTGACATAGGTGTTTCTTATGTTGATGGAGGTGATGATTGAGATGATGATTTGGGTTTGGTGGAAGTGTCAAGAGGTGTTTCAGAAGACTGTTGGGTTTGTGTATTGGACTGTCAACTATGAAGTTGTCTGATTCCTTCTTAAACTTTTCCTTCTCAGCTCTAGCAGCTTCTTTTGCCTCTTTTCGAATCATTTCCTCTTCACCCGCCAAATTATCATCATCAGGGACTATTTCATCCTTATCATGATCTTAATCTCCTTCGTCATATATTTCCACATCTTCACCATGATTTTCTTCTTGCGGATGTTTTAGTTGTTGTTGTGGTTGCTTCATTTCAACAGTTGTGGTGACAGTGACACCCTGATCCTTACCGGGTTGATTAACCGGATCGGATGGGGTAAGAGATGTTTGCAATGGATCTTCCATAAGTGGAGGACTACTACTTGACCCTCCTGCCCCACCGGGTTGATTAACCGGAAAGGTTGAAGCATGATGTTTCATCCTTTTTCTTCTTTAATGTCTTATGAAATTTTATTTCCTCTTCCATTGAATCATACTCATCATCAGGATGACTTTGTGAGCATGAATTAGAATGGATGTTGCAGAAGGATGTCCACAGCAATTCTGCAAGATGATTATGAGCATATGAAGTTGTTGAAGATGACACGGAGATTTTTCTTGCCAATTGTTTTGTCATATCCAGCTGGGAATGTGTTTGCCATCAAGAGCTCTGCTGGGGCATTGATGATTGCTTGATTTACAGCCATTTTGTGATCTGAAAGACATTAGACAAAAAGACAGACATATGGAAACACAATGTGTTTGTTTTAGTCTGATTTATTATCTAATTCCTTGTTTGATGGTAACATGTTTATGTTAGTTACAAGTCCTAAGTCACATTATTCCAATTGATTGAATTTGATGTGATAAGTTACGTGAACATTTTAATTTTGAAATTTCAATGTCCAAATTTTCACTTAACACACAACATATTAACTTTTGTAAGCTTATACGAAACATCATGTATTTGTGACTTATGCGTAACATTTAACAAGTAACAATTGCGTAATAGGCCAAAATGTAGTGAACAGTGGGTTATGAGTAACAAGGATCCTTATGAGTAAGAAAGGAGCTTATGCATACGAGTAAGCTAAAGCGTAAGACCAAGCTTATGCGTAAGAGTTTCTTACGCGTAAGACAAGTTCAAAGGCTTTAGGCTTACGCGTAGGAATAAGCAAGATGTTACGCGTAAAGTTTACTCGTAAGAGTAAAGCTTATGCGTAGCAAGCCTTGTTTACGAATATCTTTCCAAGATACGTGTAATCCACTGTAGACCTCTTATGCGTAAGAGTTACGCGTAAGATTTCTCTTAGGCGTTACCTTTACGCAGAAAAGTATTCTTTAAGCGTAACGGTTTGAACACCTGAAGATTCTGACATTACGAATAATTAATCTTGTTAACTATAAACATGAAAACTTGATTGCAGTTAATTCTAAACATCTTTTAGATTACAAAACAAGCATAAGAACATATCAGATACACACAGAAAGACTTAGGCGTAAGATTACTTAAACCCTAAACCCTTAATCTACGTGTAAGGGATATAGCTACACAAATCAAACAAGAATATTTCTAGAGTATCCTAGATGTCATATGAGTGCAATGGAACAAGATTTAACACATTTCCACCACAAAATCAGAAGATTTATGGGAGATGAACCCTAAAACACCTAAAACTTAAATTCATATAGTTTAGATGTTTCTGGGCTAATTTAAAGGTTCAAAGAAACATGCATATAAACTTATTCTAACACTTTCTTGACTACCTAATAACATATCACAGAATAGAAAAGCCCTAGATGAGCGCAAGAACCCTAGAATTCAAATTAATGAAATTTAAGATTCATGATGGTTTTGGACGATTGAGACAAGTTTAATAGACACTAAGAAAGGTTTTAACACAACTCATTTCAATCCAAACACTTTTATGCATAAACACCCAATTCGTTCGAGTGAACAATTTTCCAAAATCAGTTTAAAGAGTTTTAACCGTTGGATTTGAAAGATTTTTGAAATCCTTGTTTAGAATCTTGATCAAAACAATTTAGAACTTACAGATTATGAACAGCTTGAACGGATTTAGAAGATTTGATTTGGGCCGTTTGATCTTGGTGTTCTAGGAGTAAATGATTTTGTTAAAATTAATTTGCCAAGTTGACACATTCAGTCCCTCAACCTTAAAGAGGTTCCAACCAAGATCTTTTAACTTCCGTTTAGGTTAGACAAAACACATATAAGGCAAGAAACTTAAGGATACTCCCCCTCGACTTTTGAAATAATGAATTTTGAAGACATTTGAGTCCGAGGAGAGTATTTGACAAGAAACGTATCCACCATTTTGGAAGAAACAACATATTTTTGAAAACATGGAAGTACAAGGTTGTATGAAACAGAAAAATATTTACTTTCTCCCCCTCAACACTTGTTCGGGAAAAATAGTGAAAGATTTAATAGAACACAGTGTTGACTGAAGATTTGTACTTGCGATGTTTGAAAGAATTTAGATAGAAAAATATTTTTGTTGTTTTAACATATTTTATATTTTTGTATTTTGTTTTTGAAAAATATTTACAAAAGAGGTTTCGGTGTTTGACTGGTTTTACGAATGTTTTAAAAGTTCATCCAGTTCCTCTGGAGTCAAACACCTCATACCAATCCGGTGGACCAACTCATTAAACCTAGTAGGAGCTAAGGCTTTGGTGAGGAGATCTGCCAATTGGTATTCTGTACCCATAAAGTATAATTCAACAGTACAATGTTCCATGTGGTCCTTGATGAAATGATATCGAAGATCGATGTGTTTTGATTTCAAATGTTGAACAGAGTTGCATGAGATCGCAATAGCACTCCGATTGTCGCAGTACATCGGGATTTTGTCAAATACGTAACCATAGTCTTTGAGTTGTGTTCTCATCCAAATGAATTGAGCACAACACGCCGACATGGCTACATATTCTGCTTCTGTTGAGGACAGTGATGTACAATCCTGCTTCTTCGATAGCCATGACACCAGTTTATCACCAAGAAATTGTAATGCTCCTGAAGTAATTTTCCGTGAATCTAAGCATCCTGCGTGATCAGCATCTGAAAAAGCTAGTAGTTCAAAACCAGAATCCCGGATACCGGATCCCAAGTTAATGGTTCCCTTGATGTATCGGAGGATTCTTTTAGCCTCTGAGAGGTGGGTTTCAGTTGGTCTCGACTAATAACAGGAGCAAAGATATACAAAGAAAAACAATGTCAGGTCGGCTGGTACATTAGATACATGAGAGACCCAATAATACTACGGTATTTTGTAGGGTCCACCAATTTCTCATGTAAATCAACGTCTAGCTTCTTGGTATGAGCCATTGGTGTGGCATAGGTGTCACAGTTTTTCATTCCAAATTTGTTTAACAGTTCAAGGGCATATTTGGACGGACTCAAGAAAATACCACGGGGTGATTGATGAACTTGCAGTCCTAGAAAGAACGTAAGTTCACCCATCATTGACATTTCAAAATGTTTCTTCATTAGTTTTGCAAAAGCGATTGAATACTTTTTATGTGTTGACCCAAAAATGATGTCATCCACGTAAATTTGAACAATTAAGATATGTGCCCTGTGATATTGTATGAAAAGAGTTGGGTCGACCGAACCTTTGGTAAAATTATTGGCAATGAGGAAAGATGATAACTTATCGTACCACGCCCGAGGAGCTTGTTTGAGTCCATACAGAGCTTTGTTCGGTTTGTAGACATGGTTCGGGAACGCGGGATCAACGAACCCTTCTGGCTGGCTGACATAAACCGTTTCTTTCAGTTGCCCATTCAGAAAAACGATTTTGATGTCCATCTGAAAGACCGTTATATTCATATGAGCCACGAACGCGAGAAAGATTCGAACAGCCTCAAGACGAGCAACCGGAGCAAATGATTCTTCAAACTCAATACCCTCTTCCTGTCTATAACCCTTAGCCATCAGACGTGACTTGTTTCTGATTACGTTCCCTTCAGCATCCAATTTGTTCTTCCAAATCCATTTGAGACCAATGACGTAGACCCCTGTTGGTCTTTCAACCAGTTCCCATACTTCAAGACGTTTGAATTGGTTGAGTTCTTCTTAAATGGATTTAATCCAGTTTTCCTTTGTCATTGCGTCTTCAATGTTTTTAGGCTCAGATTGGCGGACGAAGTGAGTGCATAAATGCAATGTTCACCGTCTGTGTGAAGACGTTGTCTTGTTACGACTGGTTGATTCGGGTTGCCAATTATGTTTTCAAGAGGATGGTCTTTTGTCCAACGATGTGTAGAGGGTTAATGTTGGTATACATTGTGCAGATTTTGAGGATTCAAATGGCTTGTAGATGATTCCGCAACATCAGGTGCAACAGTTTCATTAGCAAACGTGTTAAAGAACGCATTTGGATCAAAATCTACAGGTGGGGGTACTGCATTGTTTAGAACATCATCAACTGGTTCAGCGTCGTTGGATGCAGTTTGTTCAACTGTTGTTGTAGAGTCAACTGGTGGTGCTTCTTCAACCGTAGTTGTTGTAGCAGGTGTATCAGGTATTGGAATAAGATCAGGTTGAGCAGTGGAAACATCAGATACACCTAGAGCACGTTCATCAATATCGTCACTGAACAGCGGAGCAAATAGCTTTTCCATTTGTTGACGAGTGAGCTGGGGGCTTGGTTCGGTGATGATGAGGTTTGAGGGAAGTTTAAACGGTTGTGACCGGGTTCCAAGCTGTTATGCTCAGAAGCCATCTCTGTAAGCTCATCAAAATTAGCATGAATCGTTTTCATAACCTGCTTTGTATGACGATTCCAGATCTGGTAACCTTTAGAATTCTCACAGTATTCAATAAAGACTCCAATATCAGCTTTGGCTTTGAGCTTTCCAAAGTCATCACGATCATTATTTGGGTAGCAAAGGGATCCAAATACATGAAAGTGTTTGAGATTCGGTTTTCTATTGTGGATAAGCTCAAAAGGAGTTTTGTTGTGGCGTTTTGTAATCATTGATCGGTTTTGAGTGTAGCATGTAGTTGATACAGCTTCTGCCCATAAATAATCTAGAAGTTTAGCATTGATTAACATTGTTCTTGCAGCTTCCACTAACGTACGGTTTCGTCTTTCAACAACTCCGTTTTGTTCTGGTGTACGTGCAATAGATGTCTAATGCTCAATTCCCACTTTCTCATAAAATTCTCGAAGAGTTTGGTTTACAAATTCAGTTCCTTTGTCTGTTCTGATTTGGCGGATGGTGTTCCGGAGCTGAACTTGAATTTTCGTGAGAAAGGTGATGATCATCTGTGGAGCTTGATCTTTGCTTCGAAGAAAGTAGACCCAAGTCCATCGTGAGTAGTCATCGAAAATTACCAAGATGTAGCATTTGCCATTAATCGTTTGCACGTGCATCGGGCCACACAAATCCATGTGAAGAAGATGAAGCACATGCTGAGAGTTGTGTTCCACCTTTGTAGGAAAATGATCACGAGTGCTTTTCCCTTGTTCACAAGCTGAGCAAAGGTGATCTTTGGAATACCGGAATCTCGGGAGACCTTCAACAAGTTTGTGTCGACCAAGGTTGGTGATGGTTTGAAAGTTTAAATGTGAGAGACGACAGTGCCATAGCTAAGATTTTGTTGATGTTGCCTTTGAAAGTAGACAGATGGGTGATGAAGCAACCATGTCTTGCATTGAGATTGTGTACAGACTAGAATTGCGAGAGCCAGACATAAGATCGTTTCCTTGTAGATCACGAATGAAACAAGTTTTCTCCCGAAAAGCAACTTCCAAATCTCCATCACCGAATTGACCGACTGAAAAGAGATTGTGACCGAGGCCTTCCACATAATAAACCCTGCTAATTTTGATATTACCATTGATATAATCTCCGTAGCCCATGATAGCGGCGAAGTGATCGTTCACGAATCTGACAGTGCCAATGAACTTTGCAATAAAGTTTGATAACAGTTTAAGATTTTCTGTCATGTGTCGGGAACATCCGCTATCAACAATCCAAAGGATGATCTGTATCACCTGCATTACACACAGACGATATAGATGGAATAGAAGTAGATGTGGAACCCGAAGAGTTAGAGGGTTTCGAAGCAGTTATATTAGAAATACACACATCAATGATTTTAGGTATCCATTTAAATCCTAGTGTATTATGTATCCATTTCTGCCATCTCCAACTAGTCTTAGCTTTAGTCTTAGTGAATGCACTAGGTGGTACTACATTCCTTGGAGGTGAGACTGGAGCTACAGGGACATCAATGCGTTTCTTAGAGTCTAAAGCGGGCGGTTTACAACGGCAACAGACTTAGAAGCATTTGTGGGCCTAGAGGTATTCCGTTTCTTAGGATTCCGTAAACAAGACAAGATAGCTCTAGCAACACATTTATCATGACAATCAGAAAGCATACTTTTACGACAAATAACACAACAAGTTTCAGACTGAATATCAAAAGTACTTAAAGGTTTAGCATTCGTTACAACACTTTTTCCATTACATTTGTCAGATGCAATATCTAAAGTGGTTGCAACTTGAGTCTTATTCAAAGTCCTAGCGTGTTCTTTTACTTCAAGATTCTTTATTGTTCTTTTCTTAGGTCGCAACTTCCTATTCTTCCTTGTATTGCTCCTAGGCTGTGAAGTGCGGACGTTTGGAAAAGACGCAACTATTCCTGTCAGAGAGGGAAGCACATTAGTATCTTGTGGTTTATCAGTAGGCATTTTGGGTTCACGTTTGCTAAGTGTTACAGGTGCAATTTTCTTAATGATGCTAGGCTGAACGTGTTCATACTTTCCTAACATCTCCCTTAACTTAATGATAGTGTGCCCAAATCTTGATTTTCAGAATGAAGATTTCCAGAAAAGTTCATGACTTCTTTAGTGTGTGCAAGATAATGATCAAGTTCTTTTGATGCTTCATCACGAGTCTGTTTGAGTAAATAAAATATGACACCGTATTCCTTTTTAACTTTTGCAAGTTCTTGTTCATATTTTGAGAGTTGACATTTCAAAGATGTGTTTTGATCATCCAGTTGCTCAAGTTTTGGATTAAACGTTTTGGAATGCAACTCGTTGATTTTGTTTTGCAAAGCAAGTTCACGATTGTGACAATCGTTTTGACACCATTGAAGACGACGTTTTGCATTTGAAAGCTTGTTTAACAATCGTTCATTTTCAACTTTGAAAGACTCGATCTGAAAAACATAATCAGTATTCTCAACATTTTCAACAGAATTAACAGTATCAGCAGAGATATGATCAGATGCATATGCAACAGATTGTAATAACAGAAGATTATTGATATCAGATGATAACATCTTCCAAGAGTCGATCAACATCTTTTCTCAACAATTTCTTTCTACGTTTAGTATTTGAAATCGATGTTTCTGTTTTCTCGAAAACTGTTTTCATGAGACCAAGTTCCTTGTGAAAATCCCTTTCCCAATATAGTGCACAACTTTTCAAATTTTTGACATGGGGTAAAATTCTTTTCTGAAGAATATCTCTTTGTTCTCGCGCCATCGGCGATTGAAAATGTTCAACTTTTGATTTAGAATGAAATTCAATCTCATGTTCCAAAATTTTTAGGTCAGATAAGAAAGTGTCAAAGTATTTTATAACTCGACAACTTTCGGCTTTTGTTTTTACTTCACTAAGTGAAGGTAAAGGACCATTAATTTGTGCACCATTATGTTGGGGACGAACTTCAGAAACTGGTGTGATAACCAAAGGTTTGTTAGAAGTATCTTGTTGTGTGACAAAAGTTACGGCTTTTGAATAGTTAAATGATTTGTTATAAACGACATTTTCCATTTTTGACCAACTCTCGTCATCTGCATCTAATTCCTCCATGCGATTATATTCAACAACAATCATAATTGAATCATCAATTCTACGTTCTGCACTGTAAACTTCAGGATTTGGTTAGAATGCTCTGTTTGAAAACTTAGGTTTGTAATCAGCAAGAATCGGACCATATCCATTTGGATTTAGTTTAAAAGTAAACTTTTGAATAGTTGTGATTGACTCACCATGTTTATAAACAACATTTCGAAACTCTTTGATTTTGTGTTGTAAGTCGACAATTTCATCAAGATAGTTATCTATACGTTTCGTGGAATGCTTTTGTACTGAGAACTGTTTTTGACAAGTTAACAACTCAGCCTTGGCTTTTTGAGTTTCCAAAGTAAGAGCGTTAATTTGTTGTTTATGTTCATGTTTCAGGTGTTCTATTTGAGACAACAAAGCATTCTTGGATGCGGCTAGATCAATGCATCTGTCGTTCTAATGATTTTTCGTTTTGATGAGATTTAGCAAAAGCGACTTCAAAACCTTGTTCACGTTTGTCTTGAGTTTTAAAAACGTTGATTTGTCTAATTAGGCATTCATTATCCCTAATTAACAGTGCATTTTTATCTTTTAATTGCTTGCAAATTTCCAAACGAGATTCTTGGTATTTAATTAAGGTCAGGAGCTCAATTTCTTTATTAGACAAAAGCTCATCTTGTTCAACGTGAGTCTCAACATGATCATTTTTTAGATCCTCAAATATAACCACGGAGTCAACTTGATTATCAATATTAACCATAAGGTTATCTTGATCGTCAAATATAACTATGGGATCTATTTAATAATCATCGGAATGAGATGTAGATAGCTCATGTTGAACACTCTGATCCTTGTCGGATGGAGAAATTGGCGGAGATATCAGATCATGAATGAGTGTATTGTGTTCTCGGTACTGAGACAAGCCGTCAGCGTCATACACTGGGCCTGTGTCACTCATGTGTAGAGCTTGCATTTGTGCCATCAACATCACTGCGGCATTAGCCTGCAAGTCCTCCATATCATCATCGAATCTGCATCGCCATAAAGCTCTGTTCCTTGTTGGTAAGAGTTTCACCAGCTTCATCCTTGAGAGCCAAGAGCAACGCCTCTTTGTGATAAGCATTGCCTCTTGTCCTCGGCTTAGGGCATGCATTAGCCAGATGACCCTTCTCATTACAGTTATAACAACGAAGACCATTAACTTCATTCTGAGCATTCCCTTGTTCAACCACTTGAGCTCTTTGTTGTTGTGGAGCACCCATGTTATTCCTTCCTATAACATTAAACCCTTGACCACCTCCCATCGACCGACCATAACCACGATTCTGAACTTCAACACGTCCATTGTTCACAAATGTACCGATTCCTTGTGTTAGATGAGGAACGAATGCGATTGTTGAATTTGTTTGTATACCGGCCGAATGCTTTAGCAATCATAAAAAATCCTTGTTGCAATTCATCGAAGGCATCGGAGTCCTCATTAGCTTCACTGTAAAGTGCTTGAGCATTGTTGTTGTTGTATGGAACCAATTGAGTTTGTTGAGATTGTTGTTGTGATGGATCATATGGTGTGATGGTTGCAGTTGGTTGAGGAGCGGGTTGAGGAGCTGTTTGATCAGGAAAACGAGTTTGAGCCCACAAAGCATGTTGTTGATTTTCCGGAAGTGACTGTGCAGCCGGGAGTCCACGGATAGCCCTTTCTTTGTCAACTTCTTTTTGGTGAGGCTTCAAATAGCCGTACAACAATCCGTATGTAGCATGATGAAGATTCTTATCTTGACCGAGAAAAATGACATACTTCTCCCATTCCGGACCTAGACTACTTAGGAACTTAGTGTTGACAAAGAATTCGTGGCATGATTATGTTGTGTTTGTCCAAATCATAAATGATGTCTGAGAAGCGATGATGACATGACTCTAATGTCTCTCCTGGTTCAATCATGAAGTGTTCATACACCAAGTAGATTTTGGATTCCATGTCTTCCTGATTGAGTGTTGTGCCTTCCATTAGAAGATGAATATGTTCCCACATTGCTTTAGCTGTCTTTTGAGCATCAACACTTCGAAGGATCGGATTGGGTAATCCCAAAAGGATGTATTGCATTGCTAGTTCATCGGCTTCAAAATGTAGAAGTTCATCAACAGTGAGGTCTGAGATAGTTGCAATGTTGGTGACAGCATCTCTTGGTGGATTGGCATTAGGATCTGCTGGTGTGACAACAGAGGCATCTGAAATGGACCTTCCATAATGACCTTCTTTAAGAACTTTCCATGTGGCTTCTTTAGATCACAAAACCTAAAGAACCTTATCACCCATTGATCATAATTTCTGGGAGTGAGCATTGGAGGTCTATCAAGTGAGCCAGCTTCATGAATTGATTGTTGGCTACTTAAGCCTTCACACATCTTGCCAAACCATGTCGGTTCCTTCAGAGTACTCCTGGATGGATGTTGATTGTAAAAGTTTGTGTAAGGTTGTACTTGAAGACTAGGTGGTGGTTGAAGCATTTGTGGTGGAATTGCTCCTAGTTGTGGAGTGTGTTGTTGATTAAATTGTTGTTGATAAATTTGTTGTTGTTGATTAAATTGTTGATGTTGTGGACTTAGCTGTTGTTGATGTTGTTGAGTATAAGTGTAAGGAAAATACCTAGAGTATGGTGGTTGTGACATGTTGAAAACTTATGTTGTTAAATGGATCTTTGTAGTCGAATGAAACATTGTTGATGAAGTATTCTTAGGCGTAGAAACCAAGTGTAGGCAAAGTAACACTTAAGCGTAAAAACACCAAACTTACGCGTAAAAGTAATAGTTACGCGTAGGATTAGCTTACGCGTAAGAATTGAGAAACACTAAAGTTATGCGTAAACTGAAATTTAAGCGTAGAAACCTTAGGCGTAGGATTAGCTTATGCGTAAGAAAGAGCTTAGGCGTAAGAAAAATCCTATGCGAAAAGAGTTCTACGCATAAGTTTGAGCTTATGCGTAAGATTAGGGTTTTGCCCAAAAGATCCTTTACACTATCACAGTGTAAAAGATATCCAAGCAAGAAAACACTAAGTAAACTACGAAGACTGAAGATCGATCCAAGGAAAAGTTACGCGTAAAATTAGGGTTTTAATACGCGGAAAACTTGACCAAAACTAATTCTACCAATGATGTTTCTAAACCGATTTTTGTGATGAAACAGCTTCAATATCACCAAAATAACACAAAAGTGTGAAACTTGATGATCCAAAACTTCTAAACACCTTATGCGTAGAAATAAACCCACGAATAAAACCAAGCTTAAAAACAATGATCCACACGTAAAGTTTGAAACTTTTTGCCAAAAACAGATATTTTAACACATAAAAACGTTGAAAGTACAAGAATCTTGTATTAAAAAGTGTAAAAAATAAGTTTTTAAGCGTGGCAAAGTGAGAAACCGTTTTACGCGTAAGACCAAAAACACTAACTTCAAAAACAAAACCTTTTCACCCAACTATTTGGCGAATGATACCATTGTTAGGTTCCCATTTATGTAACACAAGCATCAATAGAAGAAATAGAGAAGAGATGATCGGATGAACACTTAATCAACAGACACGTATGGAAAATGAGAAGAGTTATGCGTAGAGTGAAATGACTAAGATGAACAACCAACCTTCAATAGAAGGTTTACAAGAGTATTTATAAGGCAAGGAGCTAGGGCAACACTTCTAGACTCCTTCCTTTCTCATGGGCTTGGGCGAAGGCTTATGGGCCTTCTACATAAGCCTTAGCTTAATAACAAACATAAAGGCCATATTAAGCTAACTATTACATATGAATCACTAACACTTGAATTAATGTTTAGGAGTGATTCCAACAGACAATCCCAGTCAAAGATACAATCAACATTGTCCTTGGAGGAGGATCATTATCCGAATGAACCACCGACATACCTTGTATCCCTTTTAGAATCTAAATGTCAGCGAGTGTTTTATGAATCCTATTAATTAATCTAAACTGATTGTGTCATATCCTACTTGAATTCCATGTTTCCTCCTGTTAGCCTCGCTTTTTATAAAGATAACGTCACTTACGTGAATTGGACTAGACGCGTAGTATACTTTGCCCTTTGGGACTAGTATCGTTTATGTGGCAAAGTTAGAGCCTATAAATACCCCTCATGACTCTCCATGAGGGGTGAGGTGAAGCATTTGGTTAAGTGTAGTGTGTGTTTATTCAATAAATTTATCCTTATCTTCTCCTCCCTCTCTCTAGTTTCTCTCACTAAAAAGGATGAAGATCTTCATCTTCTTCCACCAACCTAGACCTCCAAACCACATAAATCTATATGTTAATCGGTCCTAACAAGTGGTATCAGAGCCAGGTTACTTTTTGATGATTTATGTGAGTTTTTTATACATGTTTTTTACTGTTTTTGATGAGCAAAACCAAAACCATAACGATGCAACGTTAGATGAAGACTTATTTGAAAACCCATTTGCTACGGAATCAGCTGAATCTTCTTCAAGCTTACGAGAACCATCTAACTCGCATACGTATAACCAACGGTATCCCTCTACTCTGAAGTTGACAAAAGACCACCCAATTGAACAAGTTATTGGTGAACCTTCAAGACCAATTCAGACGAGACGCCAACTTGCCACCGATTGTGACTTGTGCATTTACCTTTGCTCAATTAGCAATATTGAACCGAAAAACATTCGCGAGGCAATGGCAGATCCCGCATGGATAGAAGCAATGCAGGAGGAACTTCTCCAATACCGTCTACATGAATCTTGGGAAATGGTTCCAAGACCCATTGACGTTCGCGTCATTGATCTTAAATGGTTATGGAAGAACAAACTGGATGAAGAAATGACTGTCATTCGCAACAAAGCTCGTCTTGTGGCCAAAGGATACAGACAAGAGGAAGGGACAGACTTTGAAGAGTCATTCGCGCCGGTAGCTAGACTTGAAGCAGTCAGGATTTTCTTAGCCTATGCCGCTCACAAAAACATCACGTTTATCGATGGACATTAAGACCGCGTTCTTGAATGGAACTCTGAAAGAAGAAGTGTACGTGAGTCAGCCAAAAGGCTTCATTGACTTGGAACATCCAGACTACGTCTACAAACTCAAAAAGGCAATCTATGGTTTGAAACAAGCTCCGAGAGCGTGGTATGACGAACTGTCCTCTTTCCTTATCCATAACAATTTCACCAAAGGAACAGTTGATCCTACCTTGTTTACACAAAAATGCAAAAACGACATTTTGATTGTTCAGATTTACGTGGACGACATCATCTTTGGGTCCACTAATCCTAATCTTTCAAAACACTTTGAAAATCTCATGAAAAGCAAATTTGAAATGTCCATGATGGGGGAACTAAAATTATTTCTTGGTTTACAAATACATCAGTTCCCTCGTGGAATTTTTATAAATCAAGCTAAATACACAACTGAGATTTTGAAAAATCATGGTATGGATAATTGTGATTCGGTTGGAACACCAATGGTAACTTCACCAAAAATTGGAGCCGATTTGTTTTGGAAACCTATTGATCTAAAGAAATATCGGAGCATGATTGGTTATCTCATGTACCTCACTGCTAGTCGACCAGATATTCATTTTGTTGTTTGCTTATTAGCACGGATTCAGGCAAAGCCTACCGAACTGCACCTCAAAGAGGTTAAAAGGATCTTTCGTGCACTGAAGACATCCATTCACATGGGACTTTGGTATCCGAAGGAATCCGGATTTGATCTAATTGCCTTTTCAGATGCGGACCACGCAGGTGATCAAGTTACAGCAAAAAGTACATCCGGAGGAGCACAATTTTTGGGTGAAAAGTTAGTCAGCTGGTCTTCAAATAAACAAGATTGCACTGCACTTTCAACCGTTGAAGCTGAGTATGTGTCTTTATCTGCGTGTTGTGCTCAAGTTCTATGGATGAGAACATAACTCACAGATTATGGCTTTACTTTCGATAAAATACCTATGTATTGTGACTCGAAAAGTGCCATAGCGATATCATGCAATCCTGTTCATCACTCAAAGACTAAGCACATCCGTGTCCGCTATCACTTCATCAAAGAGTACGTCAAAAATGGTACTGTTGAATTATTCTTCGTGAAGACTGATTACCAACTCTCCGATCTATTTACTAAAGCCCTTCCAAAAGAAAGGTTTGACGATTTAGTTCGAGGAATTGAATGCGAAGCCTAACCCCTGAGGAGTTAGAACGTCTTCTCGAATCTTCTTGAAAATGATTTTTTCCAACAAGCTTCGCTGTAAATATTTTTGAAAAACAAAATACAAAATTTGAAAAACCAACAAAATCAAAATACAAAAATAGAAAATTTCAAAAATCCAAAAATATTCTTCTCACGACATGTCTCTCGTATAATCGATATTCTGTACGTTTCTAGAAATGTCATTCAACAATAATACGGGGTATGTACAGATGCTTGAGCGAGAGTTCTTTAATGTTTTTCAAAACATGTCGTTTCTCAAAACTTCTTAATCTATGGCTTTCGTATACTTCAGTACGAAACCCAGACCAAAATGATGACGTTTGATTATTTTCAAAACAAAACTCGTGCTTTTTAATGAAAATCACAAGTGTACGCTTCAGTGCACTACATTTAAAAATGGTGAGAAATCATCATCATCTTGATCACTTTTTCAAGATTGTTCAAAAAGATTTTTTCAAAATCTTTCAAAATATTTTGTGCTCAAGATAACTCCCTCTAAAACCCTTTAATTGATTATGCTTTATTAAAGGGGGAGTATAAAACCTTAATGTTCCAAATTCATGCTTATATCAAATCCGTGTGTCTCCCCAAAAGATTCTAAAATGTTGTTTAATTCGTTGATATAAAAAATATCACGAATATGCTATTTTTGAGGGGGAGGAGACGTGATTAAAATGTGATAAAAAATGTTTAATGATCGGTGTTTGAATCTCAAAATGAGCTCGACTCAGACGGAACCAACGAATTGATCGGAATCAATGTTAGTAAATGTACCATCTCGAGAAACTTGTGATAGATATGCACTTTCATGGGTCTAACCTCCTTTTCAAGGAGTGTTTACAACTTCAAGTTAGTTATCAGAGCTAGTTGTCACCTAAAAACTGACAATGGAACTCTTTAACTAGGCAACGTAACTGTGTCTCGTGGGGAATTGTCTATCATGAGCCGATCAATTCAAAAAGTGCAAACTCTACCCTCTATGTGCAGATTTCTGTCAAAACTTATAAGCACATGTGAAGGGGGAGTGTTTCTGAAATATAAAACTCTCGGAGTGTCTCAAACATGTTTTCTATCATAAACACTCTATGAGATTTTCAAGAGAAATAGTTTTATGGCAACATGGGACAGTCATGGAGTTATAAGGTGTTTAAGGATAGGAAATTCGTCCTATGATCCGCCAGAGCCGGAGGGATCTACCCAAGGACACTACCAATAGTTAGAATTAGAAGTCCTTAGGTATGATTGTAAAAAGGAGAAAATGAGAATCGGAGAAAGAAGGGGTTGAAGAATTAAAAAGAAATGTAATGAAAAAGGGTGAAAAGAAATAGCCCTCCATAATCAACCTTAGGGCAGAAACCGGGTTCAATTCATCTGCTACTGGTTCTCACTAGATGACACTGGTATTGAAGACAAAGACGTCATGGACCCAGGACGACCTGCACTAAACCTTCTAGCCACTCAATTCCTCTCAAGAGGATTTGTTTCATTCTCACTGGGAACCCTACGTAATCTATCGACTTTCTCTTAGAGATTGTTGATATTGAAGAAGGAGACCCTCTCCCTAGTCTCAGGAAAACCAAAATGCACTATTGAGTCTAGAGCCACGAGATTCATCAAAAGATCTCATAGGAACACATGACATGACATCGCTTGGTGTTCATCAATAAGGACACAAGTGATATATTCTAGAGTCCTACGCAGATCTTAGCAATCTGCCAGAACATTTATGAGAGGTTTCACAACTGTGATCCTTAGTGATTGAATGGAAAGTCCTGCCAGGGTCAACATCAAGAAGCCCTGACAGCAGGTCACTTCGGTAACTCCCCATGGATTACGCTTAGTGTGTCTCAAACGGTCTACAGTCGTGAGGTGATGCTTCGGTGTACCTCAGTGACTCATCTGAACTGTAGATGTACTTCGGTATATCGCGTGATCTCACTTGTGGGACTCCAGTTCAGGAACGGCCCTTGTGAGAATTAGAGACGTGTTTTCACACTATGCTATTAACACCCTCGAAATTCAAACTTGTAAGTGCCGGAATCCGCTTATTACTAACCTGTTTTATGTTTTCTTCTTATGGAAACTCCGGAGCGGATTGATCGTGCAGATTCTCCACATGCTCATACCAAAAACACATGAAAGTTCTCATCATAATCAAAGGCTACACAAAGTTAAAGATGATTCTTCGTCAATGTCAAAGAATCTACAAAGTTTAAAGACTCGAGAACTACATCATTGGTAACCAAAAGACAAATATAAGTGTGAGCATGGTGGAGACAGACGTGGAGACACCTAACCAACGAAGTTGACAACGGCAGACAACCACATTAATTGATCACAAAGCATGAAGGAACAAAGATTCAAGACTATTCTATATCTACACACAAAGGTCAAGCTCGAGAAAAGTAAAGACCTAATCAAGTGGAGCATCTTTTGAATGACCACCCCTTAGGGGGAGATTGTTAGCCTTAATATTTTTTATTAGAAGTGATGGTCATTCACGTTTAGGAACTTTGTAACGTGTGTTAGCTATCGTGCTAGAATAGTCAACGGGCTCGTGGATTGGACTAAGCTAAATGGGTACTAGTTATGTTAAGCTTGCCTTTTATCCAATCCAACCCATGTCCAAGCCCACGAAGCCCAGATAAAGCCTTTTAGGGCATCATGTTACTTGTACTATATAAACCCCTCAAAGTCTCATTTGAGGGGTGTGCTTGAGTGTGTGTATGTGTGTGTTTATTTATAAAAGTTATCCTTATCTTCTCCTCCCTCTCTCTAGTTTCTCTCTCTAAAAGGATGAAGATCTTCATCTTCTTCCACCAACCTCGACCTCCAAACCACATAAATCTTGTCTTAATCAGTCCTAACAAGTGGTATAGAGCGAAGGTTACTTTTTGATGATTTATGTGAGTTTTTTATACATGTTTTTGACTGTTTTTGGTATTTTTTGATGCTCGGAAATTTTTTTCCGTTTAAATATGTGGGTAAACAGTCTGAACATTATTTTTGTGTATCTCTTGGTCAAAAAGTCTTCTTTCTTCATGTATTCAATCTGTCTTGTGACTTTTGGTCCAAACAGATATAGTTTTTTAGACTTTTTGTACTCATCCGTGTAAAATATTTGTGGTCAAATGGATATCTCTTATGGTCTATCAGTGGTCAAAAAGGGTCCCGTATACATTTTTTGGGTTTTGTATGAAGATTGAACTGATTTTTTGGTCGGAAAAACTCGCCGGAAAAAGTCAAATGGTCAAAACCCTAAACATACGCATAAGGGGAATCTACAGAGGTGTTACGCGTAGCTGTGAAGTTACGCGTATGAAAAGTTACGCGTATGCTCTTACGCATAAGCCTAGGCTTACGCGTAAGAATGGGCTACGCCTAAGACTCTTTTACGCGTAAGGCTACGCATAAGCTTGTTACGCGTATGCCTACGCATAAGCAAGAAGTTACGCGTAAGAAGTTAATGAGCAGAAAAGAAAAAAAAAGTTACGCGTAAATAAGACCAAAACCACTTCGACCACAAAGACCATATACCATTTACAACATCTTCGACCTCAGCCATAACCTCATCAATCCGAAAAACCAAAACCAACTTATCCTACATATAGACTCACTTCAAAGGACCCTCACATCTCTCCTCATCTCTCATTCATTTCAAGACTCAAAAAGAAAAACATCAAGTAATCTCATACTCGATTCACATTTTGTTTAATCTTTTAAAGATTATTTCAACGGAATCATTATCCTCATCGGCCTCACTGCTATATTATCGGAATTTTAAGTAAAGTAAAATAACAAGTATGTTAATTCACTTTCTTGGTTCGGTTTAGGACTTAAACGAAAATACAAACGAATATACAACAATTACACCTACCCGAGACCATATTCTAATGATCTTGAAGTCATTTTCTCTAATTTCGTGATTCGGATTAAGTAGCACATGAAGACAAGGGTCGGATTAGGATGTATTTGTGTGTGGATGATTCATTTATGATGATGAGAAGTGAGATGAGATGTGGATGGGAGAAAAAATTAAGTATCGTTATATTTTTTTCTCTTCACAGATCTATGTTGGTGAGAGATTTTAGGAGAGTGGTAGGCGGTTTGTTTTTGAGAAGTGATATTTAGGTTTTGGTTAAAGCTGAGTGATATATAAGGTATAACCGGTTATTAGATAGTGAAGATGGATCGGGTTTGTGATTTGATTTGGACGTGGGCTTTTTGAAGTTATATGTTCAATGGGTTGATATCACTAGATTGGATTTGGGCTTTGTCTTATGATTTAATCTTGGGCTCGTGTGTCTGTATATGAACGTGGACTTCACAATTCGTTCCTTGAGCTGATGATTTCACTTTGGATACAAATTGTTGATATAAATTGCAAGAGTGAAATTTATGATTTCACTTTGGTATTATGGTATATTATTCATGGAGGGATACATAATTCACGGCTTGCGCGAAATTTGAAAAATGACTACGGGTTTTTGTACGGTATTATTGACAAGAAATTGACGTGACATTTCACGGGTGGACTTCTTTATCTTTGAGACGATGGTTGGTTGGATGCATGTCTCAAGATAACTTGTCTAGGCACATTATGAAATTTTACAATCTGGTTATAACTGGTAAGGAGTTATGTTGTAGTGCTCACAGTGTGTAACCATCACTTTAAGGAGTTACGTTGTAGTGCTCAGTGTCACACGGCGTTGTGGATTGTTCAAAAATTTAGAACAAGCAGTAAGTCACAAAGTTGGGATGTTTGCTTCCTTTTCAAGTCAGTCGTATTGGCTTATCTCCATATGTGGTCATTACTATTAGCCGGTGAATTCTAAGGAGGTTCGTTTTCAGGTTGGTTAGAGAAAATTATTGAGAGTATTTTTACGACATATTCTCACAGAATTTTGATCAAGCTATGATGTTAATATTGCATCAAGAAGGTAATACGGCATGTACGCAACATTATGATGACTCCGATAGCTCGAAACCATCAGGAGGGAGAAGTTGGTATTTCATCTTCCGTGATTGGATTACGAAGGGATTTTTGCTTAAGACCGAAGAAAGGAGAAGTAGTGTGGTGTACATCAGGGCTTTTTACCAACTTGGATGCAATACTAAGTGAGTTATGTTGTTATGATGTTCCCAGAACGACAACCATTGTACGATCAAGAGTTTACTTTCTCCGCTGCGTGTCTGAAGATTAAAGACGTGTTGGAAAAGTGTTGTCGGTTCAGGAGGGAGCAAAGAAAGAAAAAAGGCTCACTAGTTAGGAGGGAGTAATAACCTAACTAGACCGTTACAGTTGAAGTTCAGAGCTACAATAAGATCATTTGCCGAGGTCATCGGAAGGTAGAACTTCAAGTTTGCCTCAGTATCTAGACTACAGAGACTCTGCGCTTCAAGAAAGTCAACATTGTTCATTACTATTGTAATTTACTTTGTTTTGTATTTATAGGTCTCATTGTAACCATTCACGTGTGACGCTATCTTAGAGGGAGATTGTTAGCCTCGCTTTTTATAAAGATAACGTCACTTACGTGAATTGGACTAGACGCATAGTATACTTTGCCCTTAGGGACTAGTATCGTTTATGTGGCAAAGTTAAATCCTATAAATACCCCTCATGACTCTCCATGAGGGGTGAGGTGAAGCATTTGGTTAAGTGTAGTGTATGTTTATTCAATAAAGTTATCCTTATCTTCTCCTCCCTCTCTCTAGTTTCTCTCACTAAAAACGATGAAGATCTTCATCTTCTTCCACCAACCTAGACCTCCAAACCACATAAATCTATATGTTAATCGGTCCTAACACCTCCAGCATTTTCCAATCATGTAAATCCCATCATACTGTGCTCCTTGCTCAGGTGCATAAGCAGATCATTTTTTGTTTGTGTGACCTGTCCATGTATATAGAGTATTGTCAGGTACAAAGGCTTACTAATTACCATATCATACACGTACATATTGAACTGTATGACCTATTTTTTAAATTCTTAATGATTATTGTGGTTGGGTTCTTTCTGTTTGAACTTTGCAGTCATCAGCAACTTCTCTTGACATTTTACAATAATGTTTATTTTAAAGATCAAGTACAAACATGGGTTCTTTTTATGAACAAGAGCACTTTATCTGAATTGTGGCAGTACCCACCAGTCCACTACATGCATACATGTTCTTGTACAGGCATGCTATAACACTTCGTGCTCGAGGGTGTACTTATTGCTCCGTCATAATCAGAATCACATTATACAAACATCAATAAGCTCATTATTACTACTTTAAAGTGCAATAATCAGATACTATGTTTTATGATGCATATCCAAACACCCCTATAAATGACAATAATTTTCCATTAACACTGATTACGGACATGGCATATATTCGTACATACCTCAAACAGCAGTTATTCATAAACCATTATGTACCTCTCTAAAAAAAATTGTGGTTTGGGATGATTTGAGGAATGCATTTACATGCTTACTCGCCAACTTAAATAGATCTAAAACTTCTACTCCATTTTGACATACCACTGATAAGAATCAAACAGAATTATTGAATAACATTAACTAATAACAACTGGAATGTCGCTCCCGAAGATGGTTAATCTAAAACTATAACCATGTCAAATCAAATCGAGCCTGAAAAACGATAACATGTACCATTCTACCTCATGCATTTAATCATAGGACTTGAATATGCAAGATTAGATTATGTGATTACGGCAGTAACAAAAATAACAAACACATTGCAACTTTTTTAATTTCTACCAGTGACTATTAATAGGTACCTACGGATAGCCTGATTACATTCAATTTGAAGCGCCTCAAGCTCCTTCCACTTTGTCCCGATGACAGCATTAAGTTCCCAACACTTCTCCTCCCATTTATTCCTCTCAACCTGAGCCTCTCCAATATCTCTCTCCACCGCCTTCAACTCCCGTTTCATCCTTTCCGCATCCCTCATATTAAAACCCTGCTCCTCCACCTTCTTCTTCAACTTGCTCAATATGTAAAATTTATAATGCATAAGTCAGTGCTCCCTTTGGTTCCAACACCTTTACTCAATAAGTTTCCTAAAAATGGTTAGCCATCAGGCCCATCACAACACCTTTTCTCCATAAAGCATGACAAGTAGCTATCCTTAGGGCCCTAAACAAAAGCCTTTAGTTAATTTAGGAATACTATAATCCACACATACTTTTTGTTATCTTTTGAGAAAACTTCATGTATAGAGGCATAAGTTCTACACGTCATTTAAACATAACATAGCTATACTAACAAGTAACAACATACGGAGCAGATAAGTGAAGTTTAATATGCAAAATCTTAAAATGATAGTCACAAAGTGCACAATCTTACGTTTTAATTATATCCTCTAAATCCATCCCTCCACCCCTTCTACCACCACCATCAGCATGCCGTTTAAGACCTTCTTCTCCATAACAATCATATACACGCCTTTTCTCACCATACGACAGCACTTCATAAGCTGGGAAAAAAATAAAAATTAACCAAACATCAAACAAAATCACAAATAATAAGCACACTAAACAAGGTGCATACCATTGTTAATCTCAACAAACTTTTTAGTAGCCTCATCATTTCCATGATTCTTATTAGGATGATACTTCAAGGCAAGCTTTCGATACGACCATTTAATCTGTTCTTCGGAAGTACCTTTCTGAACTTGCAAAATTTCGTAGTTGCTTTTGCTGTCAGAATCGATTCAACAAATTATTTAACCATAAGATAGACATGATCAGTGATCACACTATAGTAATTTATCGCTTGAAAACATATTCAACATCAATTGCTACCGTATGTATCAAGCTTGTAAATCATTGCTAGCTTGTCACGGTGTTGAGTTGGCTGATAACGTGGAAGTTATATGACTGTCACATCTGCAAAAATAATGCAAAGCACAAATTTACTATACATATACGTACAACTATTGATATAAAGGGTCTGTTTGTTTAAGCTTGGGCTTATTAGCTTATTTGACTCGGCTTATATTTTACCTATTTGACCTGACCCGTAACACCTACCCAATATAGCAGAAGTATTATATGCAAGTGAAGGTCAAACTGTGGTTGCTACATAATGCATAAGTCAGTGCTCCCTTTGGTTCCAACACCATTTTAAATAAGGTTAAAAATTTACCTATTTGACCTACCCAATATAATAGGTCAGAAATAAACTTACGAGTTAAAAATTAGATGAGTCATAAATGGAGTCTCCCTTACAAGCCCGGAAGGTATAACATCCTGAACCTCTGGTGCAAGAGATTCAGCGGTGAATGTCACCTATGATCAACAATAGACTTTAAGTTTTTTCTGCTTGAGAGTGTATCTATTTACATATCCAAAGATATTCCGATATGACTAAAACAAAGACCATGGTGACAAAATAAGAGGGTGTTTGGGATTTCTTACAAAATAAGCAGGTACCATACCTCTTTTTTAGTGCTTATTTGATATAAAGCAGATAAGAAGTTTTACTCAAAACAATCAAGACTGGTTAACTTCTAAAAGAGTAAGCAGATAAGCAGTTTTACCCAAATACCCGAAATTGCTTATCTGCTTGAATATTTAACATATGTGCACTAAAATAAGTAATGTCAAACGCCTTTTAAATTGTTCTAATCTTACAGACCTTCCTTGTTACAACATAACTCTGAGTATTTCAAGGAAAAAAAACAATACCTGAGTTGTACAAATGTTACTGGTAGCTTTATCCCTCCTAATATGCTGCTCTCTCGTCTGCATAGCCATACGTAAAGCAGGCTTACCCTCATAATCAACACAAACACCAATAATCCTTTCAGGCATCATCCTCTTATACTTTTTATTTAGGGTTAGGGTTTTTAATTTGGGGATTTATGGTTAGGGTTAGGGTTAGAGTGAAGGTGAAGGCTGGAGAGGTGATGAAATGAAGATTTGTTTGGGGTTTTTTATATATAAATGGGCAAAATGGTCATTTAACTACAATAACGAGATTTAACAATATATAACGGGACGTTGACTAACGGAAATTTGGTCAAGGAACGAGTTTGGCATATAAAGCCCATGTTTTGGACCTCCGGCGATGATTATGCCCAGGTTTGTCCCAACGAGAAGCGGATTGTCAAGTTTAGAGACCAACCGTATATTTTAGTCTTAAATATATACTATATAATGTGACATACATAAATGTAATATTAAATTGGTAATTCATAACAGTGCTTTATTTGCAGCTGCAAAATGATTATTTTTCATTCACTATAACGCGCATAGCAAAAATAATTCATTGGACTAAATAATTATGGATATTTGTTCACAAATAAAATAAGTGAACCGAAGCTTTAATTCATCAGTGTCAAATTATCAATATAAAATTACATTTTGGCTTTTTCTAACGAAGCATAATTTAATGTTGAGTCATGCTAGACCTACATAAATAATTTTAAAAAAAAAAAATCAATCACTTAGCGGGTAATTGGTGTAATCATAAAAAAGGGAGAGAAACTACCACAAAATACACTAATCAATCGCTGACACATTAACGAGTGAATTTTTTTTGTGAATTCTGTATGTGCGTTTAACATGGCTCTATAATGTTATAGGCTCCCTGCCTACTCCTAACATTTTTCCAACTCAACATAATTATTGGAAATTAAAACTTGTTCCGCTGTCTAGTGGGTCATAAGTGTACTTAAAAAAAAAGTAATCCACCTTTATATAAAAATGAGATAATAAGAATACAACGAACATAAACATATTCCATTAATATATGAAAGAAACAATGAGATAATACGTGAATTATTCAATAATCAATTGAATTTGTAACAAGTAAAAAAAACAAACGTTCATGTGTTGTCGTCTCCAAATTTGACAGTCTTGAATAGCAAATAATGTATGTGAGTGTTAATCAATTTAATAGCAAATGTCCATTCAGTGCACACCTGATAGTCCATACAAAATGTAAGTAAAAGTAGGTTATGATTCACAATCTATTATAATTTAAAATATAGTAAAAAAACATGTAAAATGTATGTTGTGCATATCTTTTAAACATTGTTCATAAACTTTAAAGTAATTCTTTGTAAACAACATTTGTAGTACTTTTAGACCTATTACCGTCCTGATCACACACGATAACCTTCAAACAATGCAAACACATAAAGTGATATGAAACCATTAATTTAGCAAGCACATTTCTTTATGAACAGAAAATGCCACACCAAAAAGAAAAATGGTTCGCATCTTTGAAAGTTAGCACCTGAACTTTAACTAATACATCATACATACACTTGGATTTAAACCTCATATTCATGTTGAAGTTCATGAACATTCACTATCACATGTGTGTTCGGAAAATGTATTGTGGTCAACTTTTTTATGACTTTCATCGTCTTAATTTGTAAAAGCTCCTGCAGACAAAAAAAGAAAAGCAAAAAAGGAATCACACACCACAACGGTATAGATTTTGACTAACATAAAAATAAATTTGTTTTGATGTTCCATCACTGCCAAGTGCAAAAATTGGAGGATGCTATATCAGATAAATTTAAATCTCGTAAGCTGTAAAAATGATCACAATAAAATTATCAACTTTGAAATTTGTCTCACAATATCAGGTGTAGCAAACATTGTAGAGCGTTTTGTTAGGGAATTTATAGTTGTGTACCCAAAGAATAGACCCATGTAAGTATCTTTTGCTCTGTTTTTGTCTGATAGAAACAGTAACACCCCCAATTTCGTGATACGCAGCGGAATTCAAACTGGGTGTTACTTCATGGCACAACACACTATAAGAATTCTGGCAAATAGCCACGGACAAAATTTGTGGGTAAAAGTCATATTTTCGTGGGTAACTAGGTAGTACCCACGGATTACCCACAACTCTCTATAGATGGGTAAAACCTCTGAGGCTAATTGTTTGCCCACGAAATTTTCATACTGTGGGTAAGAGTAC
This sequence comes from Chrysanthemum makinoi, assembly GCA_910596185.1. Classification (NCBI taxonomy): domain Eukaryota; kingdom Viridiplantae; phylum Streptophyta; class Magnoliopsida; order Asterales; family Asteraceae; genus Chrysanthemum; species Chrysanthemum makinoi. The sequence goes on along the minus strand of OU343225.1, from coordinate 241,163,061 downwards.
CCACGTCATTCTTGGTGGGTGATTGTTTTGCATTCATGGGTAAATTGTTTGTGGGGTTTTCTAACACACCACAAAACACCCATCGATATACCTGTGGGTATTGTGTGGGTAACATTGCCCACAAAACTATTCGTGTGTAAAATTCAACTCCCACACAATAATCCTTCAATAGAATTAACCACGTATGTAGTCGTGTGTAAAAAACGTGGGCTAATTTGCCCATGATAATCCGTGGGAAAAATTACCCACACATACGACCGTCTGTAAATGTCATGGGTAAACATGACATCTTTGCCATGAATATTTTGTGGGTCTATTCGTAGCTAACTTACCCACACATTAAACACAAATATTTTTGAAATATAAATCACATGATAATAAATAGATCATTCTTACATAAATATTAAGTCTCATAATTAGCACAAACCATCATTCTAATGATGTCTCAAAACAAATAAAATAAATTGAAAATAACAAACCATCATCATATAGATGTCTCAAAACCATTAAGATATAGATAAATATGACTTAACAACTCACGATCATGCGGCTATTATGGTCATTTTCCTCTCTTCCACCTGCTCGGGAGTGACTAGTATTGGGATCTTGATGAGCATCTCCTCCATCACAAGAATTTCCACTATCAGAATTACAATCCGGAAGTGTTATATTGAAACGATTGCACAAAATCTCAAGAGTTTTATTTAATATATTGATTTTTCTCCCACCCGTCGTCTACCTTGGTAACTACACTTGTTTTACTTCCAGAATCTATATCTTTAATATAATCATCTCTCTTTGACCCAACACCATACAGGTTTCTTCTCTTTCCACCACCTGCTGCTGCAATGTAAAGTATTGTTTCATCTACCTGACTTTCTGCAGAAGCTGGATTTTCCTCCCTTTCTTGCCTTAGCCACAACACCTTGTCCTGTAAGTGTGTAGATTTAACCATGAGTAATGATAGAACTAAGAACGATATTTTATAATGAGGAACTCAGAACTTACATTGATTGTTTTTTACTTCTCATTAATAAATGTTTTCTTGTCAGTGCCGCTGTTATGAGTATGCAAAAAAAGGCTCAAATCCCGTAGGTGGACGCTTGTATATAAATTCCTACATCACATATGCATAAAGAAGAGATTAAAAAATATATTTGGATACATATTGCGATCATAGTAATGATGTATTATATGTAGTGTAAATACAATATATATGGTTTATAGTATGGGCATAGAAAAAAGTAGTCAAACGAGTACACAACATGATATGCTTGTTATCGGGTTACGAAATAAGCACAACTTCACATAAATATTTTAAAAGATAACAACTCTATAAAATTATAACTGATTGGTTCCAAACAGTCAAGTCTAATCACGCAAGCCCGCCACTTGTGAATGACAGACCGTAACCAGCTTAAAACTGCTTAAGCACGAAATCAATGAAGATCTGAGGAGTATAGTGTTTCCCCGGGTCGTTATGTCCCAGCGAGTTGTGCAATGGATTATCAAACGTTTAGTGATCGAGGAATTTGAATGGGAAAAGGATTTGAATGGGATTATATTAACTATGGAAAAAGCCAACAAATAAAAACGGCTTAAATGCAAATTAAAGGAAATTAAAAAGATAAAAACTATTAAATAAACGCTATCACTATATTTAAAGTTATGAACGCTAAAACCTAAAACGACGTTTAAATTAAAAATAACGAAACGTACAAAATAAAAAAAGTGAAATCTAAGAAATAAAAGTCCTAAAAATATGAAAAATACATTTTTACAAACCTAATGATAAAAGAAACTTTTTAGAAAAAGAAAATGATTTTTATAACTATTTAATTAATTATTATTAATTAAAAACTATTTTTAACTATTTAATAACTATTTAAAATACAAGAAAATAGGAGATAAAGCTAGAAAAATAAAATTATGAAATGGAAAAGTCTAAAATATCAAACTAGAATTTTCAAAACTATTTTTGTATTTTTCTGATTATTTTTCTATTTTTATGAATTTTAAACTATTAAAAACTAATTAAATTACTAAAAATTACCAAATAAACTATGAAAAATCTGGAAAACTACTTTTTTCACTTTTATATTTATCTAAACTTAAGAAAAATGAAAAATTATTTTTTTGAACCTTTTCTTAATTTTTGTATTAAAAGCTAATTAAAAATGATTAAAAACTAATTTAAATTAAGAAAAATAGCTAAACAACTTAGAAAAATCTGAAAATTTCAGGAAAAGTCTAAAATGATATTAGGAATATGAGAAAATTGGAAAAACAGGCACTTGTTTGGAGAAATATGAAACTTCTTTGGAAAGTGCTTATGAATAAGCACTTTGATAAGCTAAAAGCTCACCGTAATACACCAACCTGTTAGCAATGTAAGCTCTAAACTACTAAAATGACCAATTGCAACTAAAATCAACAAGCATAAGCCACGAATCACACCGATCACAGAGATTTGATGTTTGTGATTTTCAAGTTAAAACAGATTTGGGTAGCAACTTGGAACACATGCACAAGCTTATAAATAAGCTCAAATCAAAACTAAGAATTGGATCTTGGAAAGGACTCGGATGAGAGTATTTAGACCAAAATTCAGATTATGACAAGCTCTTATGAGCTCTCAGGCACTTTTGCACAAAAACGAGTAAAACTCAAGATTCACAATTGTGTGCAGGCAACATGGACCAAAAGTACAAGCCTGTTTGGAGCTTGTAAATAAATTGCAAAATTATACAAAAATAGCTACAAGAAAATAGACCAAGAGAAGTTTTCAAAATAACGATTTCCACTGAATTTTGTCTAAAAATGAATCCTATAAAATTCCCTCGGTTGGCTCAAAATGACATTTTTCGCTTTTGACTTTTGATGAAATAATGAAAAGTTGACTTTATTGAGTTTTGCTACTGATTTTAAGTACTGAACTTGATGTTAATGTTTGAAATGTAACCTCTGCAAGCCTTAGTTATAACTTTGGAACATAAAACAAGATTTTGATGTCCAAAATCTCAACAGCTTGTCGTTGAGATTGTTTGAGTTGGATGTTGACTTTTGCAGGTACTAAATACTAAAGTAAGACAGATATGTGCTCAATTTACTCTAACAAGCATGAACAACCAGAATTTAAAGCACAAGCACACCTCTACTACAGATTTAAGTGATAAACCAAACACCCTTGTAATTGACTGTTTTAACACTTAAATGAGACAAACACTTTGCAGCCTTGTATCAATGATCAAACCACATTCACTTAACCTAATTACAGCTTTTTGAACAGATTTTAACCAGTTTTAACTATAATTGAAGGTAATGCTAAGAAACTCAAAAATTCACTTACTAGGGTCCTAGCCACTATGGCTTGAATCCAAGAACCAAGGTACCACTAATCTATCCAAAATCAACCCAATAACTCAAGAACAACCCCATTCCATGTCTCATACACCCAATGACCAATTCTGCACATATTTACCCCTTGTTTGACTTTTGTTGACCAAGGATCATAATGATTGTAAACTTGAATTGGAGCTTGTAAAAAGCTATGTTAAGCTTATTTAAGCTCAATTGAACTGATAAAAAAGTGTTATGAGGCTTTTGAGTATGATTTGGAAATGGAAAATTTCAACTTGACATAAAATGAGGATTATAACATTAAACCTAAAATTGGTACTTGGAATCAGTTTCAATACATTCAAATACTTTAAGTGAATACATTTTAACAAAACATTACAAGTTTTACACTAAGTTGAAAGATTAAAAATGAAAACGACATAAGTGAAAAAATGAAAACTACTCCCCTTGTTTCCTTTTGCCTTCTTTTTATAATCCAATGTCATTTTCTCACTTCGAACATTTCCCAACAATCCTAGCCATTGGATGGCTTGAAAATAATCTTGACCATTCAAACATGATTTTTGGCCATTTTCTTTGTTTGGACAGATAAGGTTGATGAGGGGAGGGAGGTGCATTAAATGCACTTTGGATGTTAGTTGGAGGTGGGGAGACATGGTGGAGTGATTGGAGAGGAGGGGGGTTGGGTTTAGCTGAGTTTGCAGAAGGCAGTTGAGATGAAGAAGACTTTGGCGGGTGTTGCTTGTTTTGACCAGAGGTTGATCAAACTAATAATACACAAGGGGGTTCACAATTCAGTTTTGACAGGGGTCCAAGGTTATGAAAGGTCCAAAATAGGTTAAAGGGTTTAATAATCCAAGGGCCTTTGTTGTAAAATCTGAAACTTGAGGGGCCTAAGCTGCCAATTCTGAAAAGTTTCTTCCAAGGACCAAAAGTGACATTCTCAAAAAGTATAAGGACCAAAATTGCCATTTTCACATTTTCCAGGGACCAATTTTTGACAATTTTCAAACTTGAGGGACTAATTTGTAATTTTCTCAAAACTTTTTACATTTTTCACCAAAGGACTAAATTTGACAAGTTATGATTTTAAAAGGACCTTTGGTGATTTTACTTTTGAAATTATGTGATCAGGGACTGTTTTTGACAACTTTTGAAACTTGGGGGACTAAAACTGCAATTTTTGCAAATTTGATATGTTTTTCATCTGATTTTGATATTTTTGCATTTAAAACACATAAAACACTGATTTGTGATATTTTCATCATTTTGATGTGTTTCTGAGTGTTTTCAAATGATTTTGCAGTTTATTTTGTACAAAAATGATGAGTATTTAGACACTCATCAATAACCATAAGTATAAATACATTATAGCAAAGCCACAATGGCTACTGACCCTCACAAGCAAGAATACATGCATCTACAAGTAATTAGTTTACTATTGATTATACGTCCCCATATACAAGATCAATAATAAGCACACTTGTTAATATGTCAAACCATGAAAACTATGAAATGAAATGTGACCAGGCAATTAAATCAGACCACTGAAACCCATTGTTTGCAACAGTAACCCAGAATGTCACCATCCTGTACATGTGTTGCAGCAATGAATGAACTAAGTTTGCGATTCACTAATTGATCGACCATCATGCGTGATGTAGTAATAGAATTCATGCAGTAGGTTGTAATGTGTGGCAGTAAGATAATGATTAACTATTAGGCACTAATAAAATTTGGTATATTAATCTTCTCATGCCAACTATCCAGTAGGCTTTCTAATTTATATATATAAAAAAAAGTTATACAACATATTTTGGGTCTTATTGGGTTAACTCGATGGCATAAATAATCTCAACCGATCCTATCACAAAATCGTTATCGGGTCGTCAAACTAACCCAATAAGCTTTTCAATCCCGATTAGAGACCCTATAAGCCTTATTAGGTCGGGTCGGGTCGACCACCTTCAATTAACAACCCTAACAACAAGTGCGATGACATTAGGTGTGCAGTTCTGTTTCAATGTTTCTGTGATATCGCTGGTGCAACGATTACGCAAGTGTTTTATTTATCTGGTCTGTTTATTCTTCAGTTATGCTACATGGTTCTGCTACATACACAAGTGAGTGTTTCTACCATTCTGCTACAAGTACATCTACAAGTGACAGTTTTCTACAGGTCTGCAGTTCTGCTACAAGTTCAAGTGAAAGTTTACTTCAATTTTACAACAAGCTCATGTGTCAGTTTTCTATATCAGTATATCTTACTATGAAATAAAAAGGGTCGATGATCTAAAACTTTGCCAACTAAGCAAGGTGGAATTAAGATAGTAAAAGATTTAAGCTAAGGGTTGATTGCAACAACTTAGGTGAAATATAACCATACTCATATTCTGCAATTAACAGTAGTAGTACATCTATATCTCTTAGTCTAAAAGAAAGTGGTGTTGTGTTTTGATGAATTTGATATTCATTGAAAATGTAAATAAGTTTTATATTTTTTACCAGCAAAACAATTTCTTCTAGCAAGAGAAAAAGGTTGAAAAAGAGAGTCAACCTATCATAATTAATAAGTAAATGGAAGGCTAGATACAAGTATGGACACCTTTACGCCCACTATTGCACTATCTACCATTTGACCAACAATTATACCATTACATAGATCTGTACTAGGTAAATCTTTAAAGCTGTGCGTAGCACATCCCAAGGTTGTTCGAATTAACTTCATAAAATTGGCATGCATGTTATTTTTATAGTAACTTGATTAAACATGTTGCATTGAAGTCAATCTTTGAACATAATCAAATGTCAATGTAAGATTTTAACAATGGGCATTGTTGTAAGGCTGTAGCTTATAGTATTATTCAGTGAGTACTCTATCTAGCCTTCCCTTTACTTATTAATTATGATAGGTTGACTCTTTTTTTTCAACTTTTTTCTCTTGCTAGAAGAAATTGTTTTGCTGGTAAAAAATATAAAACTTATTTACATTTTCAAAGAATATCAAATTCATCAAAACACAACACCACTTTCTTTTAGACTAAGAGATATAGATGTACTACTGTTAATTGCAGAATATGAATATGGTTATATTTCACCTAATTTGGTGCAATCAACCCGTAGCTTAAATCTTTTACTATCTTAATTTCACCTTGCTTAGTTGGCAAAGGTTTAGATCATCGAACCTTTTTATTTCATAGTAAGATATACTGATATAGAAAACTGACACATGAGCTTGTTGTAAAATTGAAGTAGACTTTCACTTGAACTTGTAGTAGAAATGCAGACCTGTAGAAAACTGTCACTTGTAGATGTACTTGTAGCAGACAAGTAGAAACACTCACTTGTGTATGTAGCAGAACCATGTAGCAGAACTGAAGAATAAACAGACCAAATAAACAAAACACTTGCATCATGTTGCTAAACCCGAGATATCACAGAAACATTGAAACAGAAATGCATACCTAATGTCATCGCATTTGTTGTTAGGGTTGTTAATAGGGGTGGGTTGACCCAACCCGACCCCGAACCCAATAAGGCTTATAGGGTCGGGTCTAATCGGGGATTGAAAAGCTTATTCGGTTAATTTGACCTGACCCCGATAACCCGATTTTGTGATAGGATCGGGTTAGGGCTGAGTTATTTATGCTATCGAGTCAACCCAATAAGACCCAAAATATGTTGTATAACTTTTTTTTATATATATAAATTAGAAAGCCTACTGGATAGTTGGCATGAGAAGATTAATATACCAAATTTTATTAGTGCCTAATAGTTAATCATTATCTTACTGCCACACATTACAACCTACTGCATGAATTCTATTACTACCTCACGTATGATGGTCGATCAATTAGTGAATCGCAAACTTAGTTCATTCATTGCTGCAACACATGTACAGGATGTGACATTTCTGGGTTACTGTTGCAAACAATGGGTTTCAGTGGTCTGATTTAATTGCTTTTGTAGGTTGAGACACCTTTGGTATCATCAATTCTTTCTTTAAATATCTTTGTAATCTCTCGTGAACAAGTAATTGATTTTTTGAATCTGGTACAGTGACGAAAAATAGAATGAAGTAATAGAATAAAAAATTTGTGATGCTCAAATTACTAATTTACAGTACTTACAATCCATTTACAACTTGCACTTATTTTCTTCCATTTGATGGATTATCTAGGTTCTCAATAATGTTTTCAGGCGTCGTTTGATTGGTATTGTCATTGATAGTTGAATTATTAGGGATATCATTTGATTGTCCTTCGCTGGCATGTGGCCTACTCTCTCCTGCTCCAAGCCTTTGTCTCGATGAATTATTAGGGATATCATTTGATTGTCCTTCTTTGGCATGAGGCCTACTCTCTCCTGATCCAAGCATTTTCCTTCGTCTAGCCATATCTACAAGGAGCAAGTTTTCAAGTATAAAGGAATGTGAGAAATTTCTGAAATTTCTGAGATAATGATATCCAGAATTAGACTTTATTTCAGACTTAAAACAAGATATACGTACTGTTGGGAATTAAGGTAAACTACTGATTCTCAAGCATCTGCCGAAGGGATTTAGCCGAAGAAGCCGATTCGCAAGCATCTGCCGAAGAAGAATGGATTCTGCCGAAGTTATACTTCAGCAGAAATGTTAAAGCAGATATTGTGTTGTCTGAAAGTGCATACCACGAGGAGAGATAAGCTAAAGAGTAAAAGTCAGCCGTATTAAAGATAGGTTGGCGCCAGATTATGTAGAGCTTAATCTGAATAAACAATATGATGAACAAAACAAAATGATTAGTTGCATGCTTGTCTAGATGCATGCTTAGTCTATGTTAGTATTAGGAGCGTAAATTGTCAACGCTCATTAGGGTTTCTTGCCTATATAAAGAAACCATTATAGTTTGTAATAGATGAGTTTTTAAGAGTCTCTCAAGTCTTGTAAAACATCCGAAACATAGAGTTTCTATAATCAAAAGATCCATAGAGGATCAAAGAGTTCTTAGTTATTGTAACTTGTATTTTATTTCCGCTACAAAATACTAGTTGTAGAGATCTTCTATTAGTTTGCTTGTGATTACATAGGCAACACTAACGATCTCCGAGTGATTAAAGATCTATCAAGGTCTTTGTGTTTTTTAGTTCAACAAGTGGTAGAGCTCTGAAGTCTCTACGATACTAAGAACATTCATTCACCATGCCGGATCCGATAATGAAACCTGAAACCACCAACACAAACAACACCAACACCACTTCCATGCAACATCTCAGCTCTCAAACAAGTAATGGTAAACTTCCTTATTTGAAAAAGGAAGAATATGAACTTTGGGCTATGAAGATGGAAAACCTGGATTTCCAATATTGATTGGAATCTGTGGGAGGTTGTAAAGAAAGGAAACAGCTTGAAGAAGATGATCCCCTGACATGGGTGGGAAATTTATCATGGCTCCACCAAAAACTGGCCAAGAGGTACTAGCTATGCAGAGAGAACATAAAGTAAAGACCATTCTGCTTCAAGCCATTCCAGAAGATCATCTGTGTGATTTTCATCATATGGATGATGCAAAGGACATATGGATGGCTCTCAAAGCAAGGTTCGGTGGCAATGAAGAATCAAAGAGAATGAGGAAGTCCATGCCGAGACAACAATTTCGGACTTCAACATCTCTGAAGAAGAAGGCATTCACAAAGGATACGACAGGTTCCATAGGATCTTGAGTCACCGAACCGGTGAGTGCAAAGCCGGATAATGATGACTGCAACTCAAAGTTCCTTCGATCGTTACCTCCATCATGGCTACATGTAAGTATTGCTCTCAAGGCTAAAGGAGGGCTGGATATGCTTACCTTTGATGAGCTATATAACAGCCTCAGAACCCTTGAACCGATGTCGAACTCCCTACCGTACATCTTCGTCTGGCCATGCAGCTTTTGTTGGGACATCTCACTCCAACATGATGGTGCAAGCTCCTAGTTCCAACTATTTTCCATCGTCCCCGAGCTCCAACTACTTTCCATCATCATCTTCATCCCCCCCTCCACCACTTAACCCTCGTCCCACTCCACCATGTTCTCAAGCTAGGTCTAGTAGTGTGATGGAGGATGTCCTTCATTCATTTGTTGTTTGACTATGATACTCAACAAAGATCTTGCATATGAAGACTTTGATCAGTTGGACCCACTTGAAATGGAGGAGATGAAACTGAAAATGCAAGTGGCATTACTGTCAGTGGACATCAAAAGGTTTGAAGAGAAGTCTGGAAGGAAGTTTGCTTTCAAGGGAAAGGAACCAGCCCGCTTTGACAGGAGGAAAGTCAAGTGTTTTACTTGCCACCAGATGGGGCATTTCTCAAGGGAATGCAAAGACATGAAAAGTGGAGATGGAGCTAATTACCTTTCCTATCGCAGAAACAAAGCAGGAAACTGGAGCTTCAGCAGCTCTCCTCACCATGGATGAACAGGTCAACTGGACTGCACATGAACCTGTAAATGAAGAAGCTCATGATTTTGATAAGCTTGGATTGTGGCAAGGTGTACTTCGGATGAAAGGCATGATCAGGTTGCCTTGATGGGACTATCTCAGGTACACAACTGTATATTTGGTTGTAGTCTAAGGTACAATGAACTTAAAGAAGAGTATGATGCTATGAAACCTAAGTTTGATGAATGCTATGTTGAAAATGAAGCTCATAAACTAGCATTAAAAACAGTAGAAAGACAAAAGGTGTGGTTTCAAAAGAATCAAATAGCGTATGAAGAAAAGATAAAGGTGTTACAGTTTGATCTTGAAGTTGCTAATAATTATTTAAAACTGTCTGAAAAAGCTAAGGATGAAGTCAGTATCTAAAACCTAGAACTTAAAGAAAAGGTAGCTGAGGAAATAGCTAGAAATAAACAATGGTTGATTGCAGGTGATACTCTAGCTAGAGAACTATATAACAGTCAATCTGTAACCTCTGGCTTAGGATTAGGTTTTCAAAAGTATGTAGGATTGGAAGCTAGGAATGATGGTCGTAAATCCACACCTGCAGGGTTAGCTAACTTTGTTAAAGAGGGTAATATGCATGCTGTCCCTGGACCTATTAGAGGTGAATTTATGCCCACGCACTGTCCATCATCTGTTGACTTTGATGGATCACATCATCTATATGGCAAAAGTCAAAAGACTTGCAGGCACCCGATACCTCATCTAATGACTTTGTCTCTTGCTCGACAAAGTGACAATTCATCGGATCAAGGGTCTGCACTTCCTATGAAAGCGTGATTCAAGTGAGGAGTCTGACCTTTCCAAGCGACCCGCACCCCAGCCTACTTGCAAGCCTTCTAAGGAAGCACGAGGAATCATCTTCCAAGACAGCTTTCTTCAAGACTTGTCTTTTAAATCTTTGAATAATCACTTGTTAAAACAATTCCTTGAATGTTTCTAATTTAAGTACTTCTTCATGTAATCAAACATCTCCCTATTTGAATAAATCTTCCAAGAAGAAGACATGTTTTGTATGTGGAAGTAAATTTCATTTGATTAAGGATTGTGATTTTTATGAGCAAAGATTGGGTGCATGTGCTACTTACCAGAAACCCAAATCTAAATGGACCAATGTTGCTAATATTCCACCTTATGTCCCACAAGCAGCTAATACTGCCTCTCAATGGAGAAAATCACCACCAGACCTTATGTGCAACCAACTAGTCCATACTTTAAACATGGTTATTGGTCTACATATGTTGACTCTATGTATGCTGGGATGGGATATGGGAGCACTGCTGTGAAGCCCTCAGCAGGTTGTTCTTGGACTAACAAGGGACCCAATTATCAATGGAGGACCAAGAACAATGGTGGATCCACTAAATACTCTTGTCCTAAACCTGTGATCCACAAGGCGAGGTTCAAGTCAAGAATGACTTGAACCTCCTCCGTATGCTAACAGTTTGTATATATTTTGTTGTTGTTTGTAGGATCATCCCCTTAAGCATAAGAATATTGGTATTTTTGATAGTGGTTGTTCCGAAGCATGTCCGGGAACAGGGATATGATGCACAATTTTGTCCCTATTGAAGGAGGAGGCAATGTAACTTTTGGAGGAAGTGATGGTAGTATCACAGGGAAAGGCACCATAAAGACACCTCATCTAGATTTTGAGAATGTGTACTTTGTTAAGGAACTTCAAAGATTTCAACTTGTTCTCTCTGTTTCACAAATCGTGACACTAAGAACAAAGTCCTCTTCACAGAGAAAGAATGTCTTGTCTTTGTCTAAAGACTTCAAACTCCCGAAGAAACTTCAATTCAACTGAAAGTCCTCGAACTCACAATTTATACACATTCAATCTTAATGAAGTTCAACCAGGTGGTGACCTCACTTGTTTGGTGGCTAAAGCATCACTTGATGAATCCACAAAATGGCATAGGAGGATGGCGCATGTGAATTACAAGACCATTAACAAACTCTCTAAAATGAGTCTTGTCCAAGGTCTTCCCACAAAAGTTTTTACCAATGATCATAATTGTGTTGCTTGCAATAAAGGCAAACAACACAGAGCCTCTTACAAAGCGATCAATGCTATGAGCATCATCACTGAACCTCTTCAGTTGCTTCACATGGATCTATTTGGTCCAACTCAAGTCGAAGCATTGATCATAAGTACTTCGTTTGGTGATCACCGATGGCTATAGCAGATTTTGTTGGGTTTTCTTTCTCAGAACAAAAGATGAAACATCTCAAGTGCTGACTGAATTCATCACTCTTGTTGAAAATCAGTTGAACAAAAAGGTCAAAGGTATTCGGTGTGATAATGGGACAGAGTTTAAAAATGCTGTTCTTTTAGAACTCTGTGGGTCCAAAGGCATAAAGAGGGACTATAGTAATCCAAGAACCCCACAACAAAATGGGGTAGCTGAAAGAAAGAATAGGACCTTAATTGAGGCTGCAAGATCCATGCTTGCAGACTCTAAAGCCCACTATGTTCGGATCGAAGTTTGTTGGCACGCTTGCTATGTGCTAAACAGGGTGTCCATTACTAGACCACAACTCAAAACCCCATATGAACTTCTCTTTGGGAAAGTTCCTGTCATTCACTACCTAAAACCTTTTGGTTGTCAAGTGACCATTCTAAACACAAGTGATCCATTGGGAAAGTTTGATGAGAAGGCTGATGATGGTTATATTGTGGGCTATTCTACTCATAGTAAGGCATACAGGGTGTACAACTTGCAAGCCAAGAAAATAGAAGAGACGTTGAACCTGAGATTTTTGGAAGACAAGCCTAATGTTCAAGGACAAGGTCATTCATGGTCCTTTGACCTTGACTACTTAACGATTATCCGGGTTACCACGCATCGGCTAACCAAAATACGTGTCCTCAAGTGTCTCCAACTAACAATGCAGTCCCTAGATGATGGCTCTGACAATGAGTTTCAAGATGATGAGCAACCCATACTTGTGCCTTCTTTCTCCCCTAACAATATTGCATGTACCACCTCCAAGGATACTGCTGATTCGAGTGATGAAGATGACTCTCATTATGCCTGAGGACCTTGCTAGGCTCAGACTCAAGAATTTGCGGCTAAGCTTGAAGCGAGAAACCTGAATGGAGAAGTTAATAATGAAGGAATCGGTAGAAACCATGTTTCGCTGAAGTTGATCTCTCACACCTACCTTCCCCAAATCTGCTGAAGGCCATGCTGTTCCTCCTCAAGTATCTTCAGACTTTGGTGAACCCTATACACGCTTTCCAAAACCTTCAGATCTTGGAAATTATCAACCCAAAGTTGGCATTTTCACCTCACCCTCTTATGATGCTGAATTTGAACCAACCATCACTAATCTTGATTCATCCATTGAAGTCAACCCCACTCCTACTCAGCGGATCAACATAGCTCATCCTCAATCCAACATTATAGGTGATCTTCTAGCACCTGTTAGAACTAGAAGGGCTATCACCGGTCCTCGCTTGGGCATTGCTTTTCTCTCTTATGTCTCCAACCAAAGAACGAGACAATCACACGCACCTCAAGCATTGTCTGCTTGCTTGTTTTCTCTCTCAAGTGGAACCAACTAGTGTTTCTCAAGCTCTCAACGATCCAAGCTGGATAGAAGCAATGCAAGAAGAAATGCAACAATTCCACAATCACAGTGTCCGGATTTTGGTTCCACTCCCTGATGGCAAATATGCCATTGGGACAAAATGGGTTTTGAAGAATAAGAGAGACGCTAGGGGTGTTGTGATCAAAAACAAAGCAAGGTTGGTAGCTCAAGGCTTGCACAAGAGGAAGGGATTGATTATGATGAAGTGTTTGCACCTGTTGCCCGAGTTGAAGCAATTCGCATTTTCTTGGCATATGCTTCATACATGGGTTTCATGGTGTATCAAATGGATGTCAAGGGTGCTTTTCTGTATGGTGAGATTGAAGAGGAGGTCTATGTCACTCAACCCAAGGGATTTGAAGACCCTGATCACCCAAATCATGTCTACAAGGTGGTTAAAGCTCTTTATGGCTTACATCAGGCACCTAGAGCTTGGTACGCTCGGCTTTCGTCGTTCCTGCTGAAGCATGGCTATAGAAGAGGTGCTATTGATAAAACTCGCTCCTCAAGAAGAATTACTCGACATCATTTTGGTGCAAGTGTATGTGGACGACATTATTTTTGGTTCCACAAACGAAGCTTGGTGCAGGGAATTCGAGGAACTCATGAAGGGTGAATTTCAAATGAGTGCTATGGGAGAGCTTACTTTCTTTTGGGTCTCCGTGTTCACAGAAACAGGATGGCATTTTATCACCAAGATAAATATGTGAGGGACATTTTGAAAAAGTTTGGTATGGAAGGTGTTAGGACTGCTACAACACCTTATGAAGCTCCAAAGCCTAAAGCAAATAATGAACCAGATCTACCGTGAATGTTCATCCGACAGTCCATGATTGGTTCATTGATGTATTTGACAGCTTCAAGACCGATATTACATTTGCCGCGTGAGTGTTTGTTCTCGACATCAAGTCACTCCACGCTTCCCATCTCAATGTCTGTCAAGAAGATCTTTAAGTACCTCAAAGGCCAACCTCTTTTAGGCCTTTGGTACCCAAAAGAATCTCCTTTCAAGTTGGAAGCATATAGTGACAGTGATTATGCTGGTGCAAATATGGATAGAAGATCCACAACCGGGGTCGCCAATTTCTTGGTAAGAGGTTGATTTCTTGGCAATGCAAGATACAAACCATCGTGGCCACCTCAACTCTTGAAGCAGTAGACGCTGTTGCTGCAAATTGTGTGGACAAGTCCTTTGGATTCAGAACCAATTGCTGGACTATGGGTACAACTTTATGAACACTACAATTCATATAGATAATCAAAGTACCATCTGCATAGTCAAAAATCCAGTTTTTCACAATCGAACGAAACACATTGAAATCGTGCACCACTTTATAAGAGATGCTTATGAAAAACATTTGATAAAAGTGGCTAAAATCCATACTGATGATAATGTGGCTGACTTGTTAACAAAAGCGTTTGATGGACCAAGGTTTCAACACCTCGTGGTCAATATTTGAATGTTAAACCCTTGATCAGCATAGTTTGAGGGGAGGCATATGCCTCGGGGAGGATTTTGTGCAAACTCGTGATTATTTTTGTATATTAGGGTGCATTATTTTTGTATATTAGTTTGTATTCTAACACTAACTACTAATATTTCTCTAGTTTGTTTGTTTTTGTTGTGGTGTATGTTGTTGTGTCTTTTGGTACCGTCTGCATCTGCATTTTGTCCGTCATTATCTGGATTGCAGTTTGTATCTTCCTGATCAAGTTCAAATTCATCAAGAGTGGTTCATAAGTATATGGTCAAACAAGCTAAAAGAATGTTGCTTGTTTCTTCGAAATCAATGATATCAAGCATACAATTTGATTCCACTGAAGTTATAATATCAAGAAAAGAAATTGAAGTCAAATTGTTTATTCATTCATTCAAGAAATGTTTTACTTTCACTTACATAGAGTCAACCTACTACTATGCATCTACAAGATACGAGTTGTACACTTAAGCTAAGCCTAAACTAGTGTATATCCTTCATTTCGAAATCTAAGTGAATGTTGGATATGCATTAGATCGGCTTTGCTTTCAGAGGTCTTGCGTAACCACCCATTCCGCTTAACCGGTGGTTGGATATGCATGACCAACTCGACGAAGATGCTAAGGACCAAAATGGGAGGATGGATTGATGCAAACGATTGATGATGACGATGACCACGCAGGATGACGTAGAGAACTAACGTGTCCTGTGTGCTTCATCTACTCATTTCAACCAAAATGCAATCGATCCACCCTCCTTAAGCCCTTCTACTATGCGATGTGTGTTCATGCACCAAAAGATGGCGCAGTGAGACCAAGAATCACCTCTCTATCTTTGGGGAGCGGAGGATTCCTGGCACGAGGTCTTTGTGGAGACCAAGGTGCTGGAGGTTGGGAGTAAAACGTTCCCTCCTTATAGGAGTCATCAGAATCATCAGCAGATTCACTTGGATTCACTACACTGTCATCTTCTGAAGAAGGAAGAAAGGGCGATTTATTTGGTCGTAGATAGGGTTGAGGGAAGTAATGGTACCATGGGGTTGATTCACCACTTGATGATGATGATGAAGATGAGGAAGTGAGATCTATGATCTCAGGTTTGGTATTCATGGAGCAATTCTGTTAATTGGGTTTATTTTGCATCTAGGGTTTGTGGTAATTATTTGGGGATCTTGATGAAGAGATGAGTTACATTGGGATCATTTTATAGACGGATTCAAGGTTCAATGAGTTTAATGCAAGTGGGTGGCACAGTAATTCTAGAAACTTACCGAAGATACTCTAATCTTTGATGCATTCTGCTGAAGGTATAACTTTAGCAGATTGATCATATGTTTCTGCCAAGTGTTATTTTGGGTTGGGACAAAGATGCTATACACGCCAAGAAAGGTCAAACAAACGGTCCATTTTTCTTTGACTATAATTTGGGCAAAAACACTTCACCCACCATTACTCGCTTCTGAACAAACCAATTCTCTTTCATTCCACTTTCACAAACACTCACCACTTCAAAATCATAATCCTAAAACACTCATTTTCCTCATGGCTCTTGAATTCAAACATGATCACAACAAAGTCGCATTTCTGGGAAACGGTAAGGGCTATGAACTGCATTTAACCTATGGTGGAATTCTGAAAAGGTCAAAGATTTGCTATGCTCTATCTCATTCTCCAAATGAGATATATGAGTCTCTGATCACTCAATTTTGGGAAACTGCTGAGAAGAGGAGCGAGACTGAGATTAGGGCTGTGATTGATGAAAGAGAGTACATTGTGACCGAGGAGTCGATCAGAGGAAGCTTCACCTGGAAGATCTGTCAAGGAGCATTTCATTCGAATCAGGAAGATGTGCTTAATGGGTTAAGGGCTATTGGGTATCGAGGAACCAGAACAGATATGTGGCTAAAGAAGGAACTCTGTCCAAAATGGAGGTTCTTGGTTCACACACTGCTCCAATGCATGAGCAACAAGACTGGAGGATGGGACCAGTTCTCCACTCGACCGGGCTATGGTATTGTATGTCTATCACAAGGGGTAACTTTCAATTTTTCTAAGTATATTTTTGAAAACTTGATTGAAAATATTCAAAAGACAAAGGGAAAGTTTTTAATGTACCCAAGGTTTCTTCAAATGATATTAGACACTAATACCCAAGCCCAATCTTTCTATCCCATAAGCACTTTAACTGCTAAATTGTTTGCTACAATGAGAACCCACTTTCGTGGGGAACATCATCCCTTGCTAGCACCATGTTGCCCCAAGGTAATGAAGTCTGCCGATGAGGAGAATGTGGCTCATAGTCCTCCTTCCTCACCTGTTGCTACTGATGGTAATCCATTGGTTCACCTTGATGAGGGCCCATCTTCAACCGTTGAAGCAACTCATGTTGCTCCGCACCAACCACCATGTCCCAGTCCTCCACCCACTCTAGCTACTCATGATGAGTCAGAAATCAATAGACCACCCACACCAAGCCTCGTGAGGAATCCTCTCGATGAAGATCTTCCTCACATTGAGCATGACCAGGTTACTTCTGAAAGGTCCAATAAGGCTCCCCTTACCACGTGAGCAATCCACTGGTGGAGCCGAGGACCCCATTACACTCTCATCTGTATGCTCTTGTCAATGTGTATGCCGCAGAGGTTAAGAGTCCAAAAGGAGCTTGCAGAGACCAAGTCTTCTCTTGGGGTTAAAATTGAAGAACTAGGAAATCAAGTCAAGGTCTTAGAGCACAAACTAAAAGGGGCCTCCAAAAGGAAACTTGTGGTTTCCTCTGATGAAGAACAAGAAGAGCCCCATTTTGAGTCTCCGACATGTTGGCTGATGTTTCTCTCAATGATCCTTTCTCATTAGTCGCCACTTCCTCAAAGAAGAAGGAGCCTGTCCTTTACAAAAGAAGGAAGAGATCTTATTCTCATAAGGTTTTTCTTGAAGCTTCAAAGGAACTGGGGTAGATAAGGATGCATCCTGGCGATGTACCTATGAAGGATGTATCTTCGTGATCCTAATCAAACCGTGATCCGTCCAAGAACCAACAGACCTTTCCCCTCAGACTGGCTCCCGACATTGCTACTATGACCACTCCAATGGATGATCAGCATCAACATGTTAACCTAGGTAATACTTCAGAGGTACCCGCCATTGATTTAACGAAGAAAAGTGTGCCAAGAAGCCTAATAATAAAGGAAAAATGTCATCATCGAAGATGAGCTTGGTCCCGACACTGGTGAGTGAGGAGGAAAGACGGGTCAAGAAAGTAGATTGGTTTGAGTTTGAGAAATCAAAGGAAAGTGCAGCATTGGCTAAACAGCTTGACACAGAGGAATTTTCATCTTTAACTCCTGAGAGACATTCAGATGAGGTGTTAGTGTGGACATTAAAGGATGATGAGATGAATGTTCTTCTTCGAAGAAACTCCACTTCAATAGGATTCACCTTTCTAAAGGAAATTCTACACCTGGTAGACAGGGCAGACTTACTTTCTCTGTTCACCCAAGTTAACACCTATTATTGCAACAAGGAACCACAAGGTTCTGGGATGATCTTACCAGAGATCTTCAAGTTACATGTTCAAATCCCACATTCCAAATAGCAAAGCATCTTCCATTTGGGAAAACTCACATCGGTGGAAGCTTACATCCACGGAGATTCTATCCTCTTCCTCGTGTGCATGTGCTTGAGACTAAGGGTGGAATCACATGCTGCATGTTTTCTCGAAAGGAAGTATCACTTGCCCCAAAGACTTATGGAAAAGATGCTGAGTCAAAAATTGGAAATTCCTCCAGATCCTGTGGGAAATGAAAGACAGTCTGCTTTAACACTGGTGGGATTGATCAAAACTCAACTCCAACAACTGCAATAGGCCTATTCTTCATCCATATCAAGACCCTTGGTACTCTCTGCACAACTTTGTTTTGTTTATTTAGTTTGCTTTATTTATGTTATTTGTCTATTTGTGTCTAAATTTTTTTTTTAAAAGTCTTTCATAAAAAGAAAACTCACAAAAACATCATTTTAAAAATAGTGATAGCGTTTATTTAATAAAAATTAAGTTTTAATTTCCCTTTTCAACTTATTATCAATCATTTTCAGTTTTATAAATTGATCTTAGTTAAAAAAAAAAAAACAGTTTTGTTTGTTGTCCAATTCAGATGGTCTTTAAACTCACCGGATGTACCTTGTGTATGTCAAAGAGTTGGCTAGTCCAAAGGGTACAGCTTTGGTAAAGACACATCAAATCTGTTAATAGCTGTAATGGTTTGCTCAAAATCATAGGGTATGCAACCACCCATGCTTAACTGCTGAGGGTTGTATGGTCATCAATTCACCATGGTCTATTCCTTTTTGGAATCCAAGAATTGGCTAGCCCACATATATATGGCATGTGGTAAAGGCAACTGACTCCATATTTGGTACTCAATTCACCAATACTAAGAATTGACTAGTCCTGAGCAAACGGCTCAAGGTAAAGACACATCAAATCCGTTTATATGGTTGCTGGTTTGCCAATAAATCAGATGGTTATCAATGTACCATAGTTTACGAACCTAAACATGTGGCTACTCCAGTAGTAATGGCTATTGGTAAAGAGACATCAAACCCATTAATTTCAATGATTCACCTCTCACAGGAGTTAACACACCTGGAAGTGATGAGAATAGTCTGAAACTTATATGTTTTGATGTACATGGTGTCATATGTTGCTGCAAAGATCGGCGTCTCACGATTCAGTCATCATAGAGATGTTCCTCGTTTTCCTTTGTTCTTTGATCTTTGAATACAATCCTCAACAAAGCATTATCGATCTATCATGAAACTGGAACTTAACCTAGTCAAATTCCAGTTTAGGGGAGGATTGTTGGGAATTAAGGTAAACTCTGATTCTCCGAAGCATCTGCCGAAGGGATTTAGCGAAGAAGCTGATTCTCGCCGGAAGCATCTCGAAGAAGAATGGATTCTCGCGAAGTTATACTTCAGGAAATGCTAAAGCAGATATTGTGTTGTCTGCTGAAAGTGCATACCACGTAGGAGAGATAAGCTCGAAAAGAGTAAAAGTCGCGCCGTATAAAGATAGGTTGGCGCCGTATTATGTAGAGCTTAATCTGAATAAACAATATGATGAACAAAACAAAATGATTAGTTGCATGCTTGTCTAGATGCATGCTTAGTCTATGTTAGTATTAGGAGCGTAAATTGTCAACGCTCATTAGGGTTTCTTGCCTATATAAAGAAACCATTATAGTTTGTAATAGATGAGTTTTTAAGAGTCTCTCAAGTCTTGTAAAACATCTGAAACATAGAGTTTCTATAATCAAAAGATCCATAGAGGATCAAAGAGTTCTTAGTTATTGTAACTTGTATTTTATTTCCGCTACAAAATACTAGTTGTAGAGATCTTCTATTAGTTTGCTTGTGATTACATAGGCAACACTAACGATCTCCGAGTGATTAAAGATCTATCAAGGTCTTTGTGTTTTTTAGTTCAACACGTACTTTAAAGCAAGATATATTTACTTTTAAACATGAGTAACTAACACAATATATGCGTTCCTATTAACTTAGCATATGTAAATCCCAACACAACATCAATAACTCAGCACAAGTAAATTCTAAATAATATCTTGTGTTCCTGTTATCTTATGACAATTATATTCAACATTAGACTATAAAAAAGATTTGTCACTAGAATACTAGATATATGTACTTTAAATGATCATCAACGTAACACATACCAGTTTTAACACATGTATATGTTAGGGATGAGTAAGGTTGTATACGATTAGTTCATAGTGTTTGGGTAAACAAATTATGCTAATTAAGTGACTAGTTTCATATCAGTTTGTCACAAAACTGGCAATCCAATGGTAAAAATAGTTACTTATTCACCCCTTCTTTCAGCATACTTTTAAAAACTTCTATTCCATTTTCAAATATATGCCTTATTTTTCACCAATGCCGTCTTTGTTGATAATTGCGTCTACTAGTTCATCAAATAACAAAAATTGTTAATCACCTATATAACTAGTGATCTAAGTATTACAACTACAACAACAAAAGCAAGTCCTGTTAATTATCTACTTTGGATTTTAATCTCTTTTTCTATAATTTTCCCAATTCCAGTGATATTAGGGTTTATAAATAAAAATAGTGGGTTCAAGCAGTGGGTTCACAATTGAAACTAATGGTAAACACAATTGATTATGTGGTTCATTTACCCCACGCAATTACAGTTATCAAAACTAATTCAAAGAATCCTAGGTTTTTTTACATGAAAGTGTAAAGTAAAAATAAACCTAATCAACTCTAATCATGCAAAAAAACTCAATGAATCAAGCACCCTAACATTAAATTAAAAGGTAAATTAAAACTAATTACCACAAATTATGATATAAAATAATGAATGGTGTATGAACATACCTTTCTAATGCTTCCTGAAAGTCTATTGCATCTCATAAACCGCAACATATACCTTATGTGGAAGGAGTCATTCCTGCTCCACGATCCCCACATATCTAGGGGCGCCAAACATTTTCACAGAATGGCGCCAATATCTTCACAAAAGTCAGTAACCGTAGGTATGTTCTTGTGTGTGGAGTGTTAAAAATTTGATGAATGAGTAAACCTATAGTTTTATTATTCCCCTTCACTTTATTTATAAGTATTTTATTATAAACTATAGTTTTTGATGAATAAGTAGATATTATATACATTATCATTTGGTGTCAAAAACACATACCCGACCACAACCCGATTAAGCCTATTCGGGTCAGGTTATTTGGGTCTATAATTTTATTCAGGTTAATTTGGCTTAGGTTAATTCGGCTTAACCCGAGTTTTAAATAGGGTCGTGTTCGGTACATTTTTTAGCTTCAACCCGTATTGACTAGATCGGAATTGACCCGAACCCGACCAACCTAACTCGGCTAACACTTTTACATTGTAAACATATTGAAGTAAGCAATTTTTTTTAATCATTTTACTTTTATTCGGGTTTACCCGATCTGATTTGACCCGACCCAAATTGATTCAAACCCAACTAACCCGATTTCTAAATAGAGTTGGATTCGGGTATGTTTTTTTAGCCTCAACTCGAATTGACCCGAACCCGACCGGGTCAACCCGAGTAACACCCCTAATTGTTATTACTGTTATTGTTATTTACCTCTTCATTAGTATTTTTGTTATTATGAATTAGAATTAGTCATGTTAAACAGATTATCGGGTTTATGGGATGTTCAAAGAAAACAAATTAACTCGTAATCGGACCCATATTAAGTGGATTTGTCGGGTTCGTGTCAATCAGGCTATTAGGGTACTTACTAACATACAAACAATAGTTGTGTATAGATCTTTATTTTTTTCGCAAAGGGGTTGTCTCGCTAGATTTTTATACGTTTACCAAGTTTTTTCACATGTTGTACAACATAACCAAATCCAAAATGCTATGTCTTAAATAGCTTAACTTAAAGTTTCATGTAAGTATAGACATTATAATAATCGATATAGGTAAAGTTGTAAATGAAAAAAGCTATTTGTGAGATAATTGAACTCAGCCTGTGAAAAAGTCGACAAAGTCGACTTAAGCTCTACTTGAGCTTAATCCGACCTTAACTTTTAACTCAAATATAATTAATTTGTTTTCGAGCTCAAGATTATTATTATTATTTTATTATTTAGGTCGGTTATTAAATAAGTTTGTTATCTTTAAACTTTCCGATCACTTTTGCACCCGCAACCGACCCTACAAAGAAACTTATTCGTTTGGTTGGGTTTAGGAACAAACATGAGTTGCTTATCGATTTTCTTCTTTCGCAAATGGGTTATCTCATTAGGATTTAATATACTTGCCGATTAATCCATTTTTTTAACAGCATAACCAAATCCTAATTATTATCTCTTGAATAGCTTAACTTCAAGTTTCGTATAAGTATAGGCATAATATTATTCAACACAAGTAAAGTTGTAAATGAAAGAAGCTATTTGTGAGATAATTGAACTCAGCTTGTGAAAAGGTCGATTTAAGCTCTAATTAAACGAGCTCAAACCCGAGCTTAAATTTTAACTCAAAGCTTAATTAGTTTTCGACCTCAAGATTAACTTTAAGCTTAATCCCTAGCTTGAGCTTCATACGGCTACCCGTTATTATTATTATTATTATTATTATTATTATTATTAGTATTATTATTATTTATTATTATTATTTTTTTTTATAAAACATCACTTCATTAGAAAAATCATAGGATTTACAAAAAATTAGTGGGGAGCCGAGAGACTAATTGGGCCCCCACTCCTCTAGCTATAGCAAAGCTAATCCTACTAAAAATATGATCAGCAACACGAGCGCCAATTTCCTGAGTCAACGAGAAACTTCGGATGCGCTTTAGAAGGGTTACCGCATCCTTCTCAAGCTCTCTAAAGGAAGAGAATGAGAAGGGGAGAAACCTATATCCAATGTCCGCACATTTAGCCTCATACTTACCACGCTTACGTTGCGCTGCTTCGATCACCGCACGACCCGGTACGAAATCAACCATATTAGTTTGTGTCAATGGAGAGGACCCTGTTAAATCGACACATGTATCACGCTTATTATTATTATTATTATTATTATTATTATTATTATTATTATTATTATTTTATTCTCAATGTCAGTTATTAAATAAATTTGCTATCTTTAAATTTTTTGATCACTTTTAGTTGTATATGGATTTTCTTTATTTCAAATGGGTTGTCTCGTTAGGTTTTAATACACTTACCGATTAATCTACTTTCTTTACACCATAACTAAATCCAAAATGTTATGTCTTGAATAGCTTCAGTTCAAGTTTTGTATAAGCATAGGCATAATAATATTCGATATTGTAAATGAAAGAAGCTATTTGTGAGATATGAACTCAGTTTGTGAAAAGGTTGACTTCAGCTCCACTTGAGTTATAGTTAAATGAGCTCGACCGGTTTTACGGCTAACACGAGAGAGTAAAATCATGTAATAACATGATTAAAAAGACAGAAGAACATGATTTGAAGTCATGACACTTACGTAAAATAAATCACAAGACTATTCATGCTTATGCCAGTAAAAAATGTGATCATATGTCGACTCTAAATTGTGATGGGAACTAGGCTTAGTATGGGCTTTTAGTCGAACAAAGGCAAAGTTTATATGAATATATAATATATATATATATATATATATATATATATATATATATATATATATATATATATATATATATATATATATATATATATACATATATATATATATATATATATATATATATATATATATATATATATATATATATATATATATATAAATATATATATATATATATATATATATTCTAATTCAGGTCACTCGTGTTGTACCGAACTTGAATAAGCAAAGTATTTTCAACCCGATACCCGACCATATAGTCATAACAATAGAAAACGAACTCTAATGGAGTCGTTTTAAAAGATTTATCATTCGATATATATAAATATCAGAGTTTACAAAAATAATGTCCCAAATGGTTCTAAGTTTACAAAATACATTAAATGGGTTTTCGAATGATAATAAAATTTATAGCCTTCTTGAGTATCCGTGATTCTCTGTGCCAGCCTCGTACAATATGGACCTGAAATACATGCTTAAAACTGTCAACACAAAGGTTGAGTGAATTCATAGAGTTTATTGTTAAATGTTGAACACATAATGTTTGTATATACCCATAATGTTGAAAACAAAACAGTTATTATTTCACTAAGCATCATGCAATCAAGGCGTTAACTTGCTCCAAAATTAATTGGTGAAACTGTTGGGACGTGCCCTAATAGGTAAAATTTCCGTTTTACCTAATGTTAGCCTTAATAGTTTTTATTAGAAGTGATGGTCATTCACGATTAGGAACTTTGTAACGTGTGTTAGATATCGTGCTAGAATAGTCAAAGGGCTCGTGGATTGGGCTAAGCTAAATGGTTAGACGTTTAGTTAAGTTAGCCTTGTCTAGTTCGTGAAACCCAAGCCCAATCCAAGCCCATCTCATGGCCCATGGCCAAGCCTTAGGGCATCATCTCTCTTACTATAAATACCCCTCAAGTATGTCATTTGAGGGGTGTGCTTGAGTGTGTGTGTGTGTTTTCCTTTGAAGCAATATACAACTTATTGTTTCATCTTTCTTTTCTCTACCTCTCTAAATACATACACGTCTTATACACATCTCTTGTCACCAACCTCTTAATCTTTTCTTCTTCATCTACGCATAACTGTTACGTGTTTGTGTTGGGTTTGCTTGGTAAAGTGATAAGGTATACGTGATAAAGGGGTATAACAATTGGTATCAATCGCCTAACAATGGTTTAGGAGTGTTTGTGTTTGTTTTGAAGGGTTACGCGTATAAGCTCACGTTTTACATATTTGAAACGCTTAAAGCTTTCATTTTTTCACCAAAAAATTCAAGATTCTTGTGGTTTAAGGTTTATTTGGTGCTAAAGTTTCAGTTTTTTGCAAAAAGTTCGAAGCTTTACGCGTTTTGGTTCAGTTTTAAACTCGTTTTTGGTTCATTGGTCATTTCTACTCGTAACTTTTCTAAGCACTTTGGGTGAAAAAGGTCAACATTTTTGGGTTATTCGAGTGTTTTTAAGGATATCTGTGTAAGAGAAATCGTTTGAATCATTGGAAATTTCTTACGAGTAGAAGTCAAAAAGTCAAAACCCTAGTTTTCTACTCGTAACTTTTATAAGCAATTTGGGTGAAAAAGGTCAACATTTTTGGGTTATTCAAGTGTTTTAAGGATATCTTGCAAGAGACATCGTTTGAATCATTGGAAATTTCTTACAGTAGAAGTCAAAAGTCAAAACCCTAGTTTTCTACTCATAACTTTTTGGTGAAGAATCTTCGAAGCTTCAAGGTTACTCAGTGCTTCCCTCACTTGGATAAGTGTGTGGAACACTTCGACTTGAGGATATCCCTTACGCTGTGACAGTGTAAAGGATTTTTGGTTTTAACCTAAGTTTACGCATAAGCATAAACTCTTACGAGTAGAACTCTACGCATCAGATCACACTTACGCGTAAGGTTTTACGACTAAGTTTTTTTGTCTACGCATAAGCCTAAGGTTACGCGTAAGATACTTTCTACGCCTAAGGAATCCTACGCATAAGAATCCTACGCCTAAGATCCTACGCATAAGATCTCTACGCCTAAGCACCAACTCTACTCGTAACTTCTGTTCTCTACGCCTAAGCTTCCTACGCATAAGATCCTACTCGTAACCATACCCTACTCGTAACTTCTGTTTCTACGCCTAAGCTCTTTCTAAGCAAAAGTAAAAAAAAAAAAAAAAAAAAAAAAATTCAAATTTTTGGCGGGAAAACTTGAGTAAAATTTATTTTTTTGAGGAGACTAAACGTTCAATTTTTACGCGAAATTCAAATTTTGGTTTAACTGTGAAAATTTTGGTCAAAAATTCAAATTTTTGGGCCTAAATTCAAATTTTTCGGGTCAAATTTGGCGTCAAAATTGTCATAACTCAAATTTTTCATACGTCCTTAGAATTGATTTTTATAATGAATTTCAAATTTTGGGCGAAAATGTTTTGAACCAAGGTTACGAAGCGAATTTGAAACACCTCAACCGGGCTTAATCTTCATCAACCACAACTCCTTTATCGTTGAATCGATCCTACATCAACTTTATCATATCATACCTTCATCAATGGCAACTCAAAAAGACATTCATGCAGTAGGTCGAAACCGACCTCCTATGTTGTTGGCGAAAGGTGGTTATCTTCAATGGACAAGTCGAATGCGCCGCTACATCAAGACCAAACCTAATGGGAAACTCATGATTAAATCCATTCAGGATGGACCCTTCAAGCCTCGACAAGTCCATGTCCCGGAAATGTCTGATGCAACACCTCCCATCCCACCATCCTCTCATCTTCAAACTGAATCAGAATACACGAAGAGGATCGAAACAAGTCGATGCGATGACATGGCAATTCATATTGTCCAACTGGGTTTACCAATAGACATTTTTGCTACTGTAGACAGTTGTGAAACTGCTTCGATATGTGGGACGTGTTAGACGACTATGTTATGGAACGAAATTGGTAAACAAGACATGGAGAACAAGCTGCTAACTGAATGGGAAAAGTTTACATCTACACACAGGAGAATCCATTGAATCCTACTATGGAAGGTTTTGCACTTTGATGAATGAGCTTATCAGCAACAAGTTGGCACCCAGAACAATCGTTCAAAACATCAAGTTCTGAGTAATCTTCCGAAGAATGGGGACGATATGTCACTATTGTCAACCAAACAAAAGACCTTCATCATGTGAACTTTGATCAACTGAATGATTTTCTGAAACAAAACCAAGCTGAAGTCAATGAAGTCAGGAAAGAAAGATTGGCAAAGAATCATGATCCATTGGCACTCATTGAAAAGACTCAACCTTCGCTGAATACACAACAACAAGCTTCATCATCTTCCAACAACAACAACTTGCAGCAATACATTCCACAACCACAACAACAATTCTATCCGGATCAACAATACCAGGAACAAGGAATCACGATCATGAAATCTGACCATGTAGAAGCGACCTTGCAACGAGATATTTTCTTTATTGGATAAAGCATTTACCGCGCATCGGTAATCATGCGGTTCCGTATCGGGTAATGTCGGTCGGTCAGCATGTTGGAAATCGGATGGGACAGAATGTTGGGAATAGAGCAGTGGGTAATCAGAATGGAAATGTTGCGGCTCCGGTCGTTGGGAATTATGGAAATGTGAATCGGGAATCGATGCAATATGCAGAGCAGTTTGATGGACATCAAGGGGTCGATTGAATCGAATATGGGATATCAAAATGGGAATAACGTTTTATGACTTCTTTCAGAATGCTACCTCCGAACCTCAAAGACAAAATTCAGGATCTAGTGTCAACCGACTTACGAAGCTTGAAAAGATCCATTACATGTTGATGTTAGCAGAAAAAGAAGAGTTGGGAATTGAGTTGAGAGCTGAGGAAATCAAATTGGTACCCAAAATGGGAAGATAAAGCAAACGATAATGCAACCTCCAGTCATACAATCAATCAACAGGACACAACATCAAGCGGTAATTATGACACAACTCCAGTCTCGACACATATTCACTCAATGAGGTACCAAATTTGTTTACTCATGAGAAGCCACATTCTGTGTCTCCCGAACCTTATTATGACACATATGTGTGAGAGCAAGTTACTAGCAATGTTAACTGAAAACTCCATATATGGATCCTAATGGAGGTCAAGTGATACAGAATGGTGCTAATGATGAGGAAACACGTGCTTATTTTGAATCATTAATTAATCAATGTGGCATTGAAGTTGAGAACGTAAGAACGGTCAATCGAAGTTAAGGCGCGAACAAAAAATTGACCGCTGAGCTTGAGAGTTACAAGGAGCACGCCAAAGCCTATGAATTTCATACAAACAAAATGTCGGAATTAGAAATTGGTTATCGAGATTCTCTGTTTTAGAGAAAGATTTGCAACTCAAGTATGACACACTTGATGTGAATCTGAATTTGAAAATCAAATCTTTAAACAAGGAAATTTCTGATCTAAATGACCAACTGTCTAAACAAAAAGCATTTTTCTCGATCTTGAAAAGAGAAGAAACAGTTGATTGCTGATTTTGCAAAACGAGAAGATTCTCTTCTTGATGAAATTCTCGATAAAACGGAAAAAATCAAGAAATTGGATAATTTACTTCTTACAACGGGTCATTCCGCTAAGACAATCAAGATGCTTTCTAATCAAGTAAATCCGATTTTTCATACTACAAATAAAATGGCTCTTGCTAACTCACCTCCTGGTTTCCTCAAGAAAGCTCGAAATCTCAAATGTGTTGAACAATGGAAAACCTTTGCATGAACCCATAATTGTTCGTGATTCTCTTGAAACGTTGGAACTATCTGAGGAGAGTAGATCAAAAATGAAACAAAAGAATCCAGATCTCAAACCGATTGATTATAACAAATGGAACAAAATTAATGGAATTACTTTTGTTAATCAAAAAGAACAATCAACGTTTTCCACCACACCAAGTGTTTCAAAAAAAGTGTCAACACCAGTTTCAAAACCAAACCGTTTTAGTTTCCAAATCTCTTTCCAAAATCGAACAAATGTCTTCAAACAATCCTTTTAACACAAGTGATACTAGAAGCATTTTAGATGACGTTAAAACTAGAATTGGGTATCTTCAAGAGACTGTCAAGTCTAAAACCAATATTACAACTAACATCTGGTTTACTCGTCATGATGACGAAACAAAAGAGTTTTATAAAACCCAAATTGCCCCTCCGTTAACGCCATCGGTCGAGGGTAATTCATGTTGAACAAGCACTTATGAAAGAAACGAGTGACTTTGTCAAGGACCATAAATCCCTGGTAAAAAAAGCTAATGAAAGTATTGAACACATCAAAGTTTTGGAAAAACTCAATGATTCTCTCTTCGAAGATGTTATGACTACCGATATCATGTCCATTATCATTTTGCAAACATATTCATTGAAGATCATGAAAGACTCCATCTGAGACCTCCGATTATTTCAAAGTATGAAAAAGCTCTTGAAAAACTTGAAAAAGAAAACGTGTCCTATTTTAAACAGCTTGATCGAAAAACCGAGGAATGCAAGTATGACAAACTGTCGTATGAGCGTGCCTACAAGGATATGCAAGAGCAAAATGATCTTTTGAGAGTTCAATTTGGAAAGTCTAAAAGGAAAGGTCAGTGGATACTAAGTTTGTAAAACCATTGACTGAGGAGAGAACAAATGTTCCCAAACCGGCTTTCAAACCAAAATGTCTATTTCTCAGTTTCCTCCAAAAGTCAATGAGAAAAATGATTTGTCAAAAACAGTCACTCCACAGTCCCTTCCTATTAAAAAGAGAATTGTCAAAGGTTTTGAAAAGAAAAGCAGATTGTTTTGAAAAACCTAAAGTGATTACACCTGGCATTTCTAGGAATAGTACACGGAATGTGACCAAAAATCCAGTTAAAGAATCTGTTGGTTCTAACAATATGGTCAACAATCACTATCTAGAAGAAGCTAGGAAAAAGGCACAGACTCGAAAAGACGGAATTCTAGGTGCAACATCTAGGGTGATGAATTCTATAAGATTTCAAGGCACTGCTAGTAGTAGTAAACCATTACCTAAGAACACTCTACAAAAGACTAGGGATTGGCTTACATCTAAGAGTAGTTGCGCAAAAGAAAATGCTATGCCCTTAGAAAACATCACTAGGAATTCTAAGTCTTTTTTGAACAAGAATCAATTTCCAAAAGACTGTAGTGACAAAGTTAAAGCTGCTGTTTTAAACAAGAATATTGAATTTGTCTGTACTACATGTAAAAATGTATCTTTTCAGCTAATCATGATGCATGTGCCTTACAATATCTCAAGAAAGATAATTCTCGTGCCGAGGCACAATCCACTAAGACACCAAATAGAAACAAACCCGGTGACAAGATGAACATCAAAAGGAAACCTAATAGGTGGATCTCTTCAGGACGTAGTTTTTATAAAAAAGAGTCTTCCGCTGCATCTGATAAGAAAACAACTCCTCGATCTTACCTTAGATGGATTCCCACAGGAAAGATTTTTTGATACTTGCTCCAACACAGATAATAGTGAAAATCATTCGGATAAGGAAGTCAGATCCACTACAACCGTTGATAGTGATCACCCTCGCCGTGAGGAAACATATACTTCTAACACTGTTATTTGTGAACATTATTCTTCTGTGGATGCAGGTACTTGTAAAAGTGTTGAAGATTCTTATACCCCGTGTGGTAAAGAAGAACTTTATGCCTACTTCGCATGTGGAAATCCTTTTCTAATTCCACTCTTAACTCCACTTTTACATGACATGACTTAATCTTCTTTCTTCAAATCTTCTTTGTAAATATCTTTTGAAAAAAACCAAAATACAAAATTTGAAAAACCAACAAAAGCAAAATACAAGAATATAAAACTTTCAAAAAAATACAAAAACAATAGAAAATCAAAAATCCAAAAATAATCTTCTCACGACATGTCTCTAGTATAATCGATATTCTGTACGTATCTAGAAATGTCATTCAACAATGATACGGGCATGTACAGATGCTTGAGCGAGAGTTCTTTAATGTTTTCCAAAACATGTCGTTTCTAAAAAATTTCTTCAAAATAATGGCTTTCGATACTTCAAGCATTTAAACCGACTTCAAATTAATGGCTTCTAAACACATCAGTTCAGGACCCGCGCTTCAAAGAAAGGAAAGTGCAACGCAAAATCAATTTTCATAAATATCGAGCACTTATCCTAAAACAAATGAAGATAATTCTTCTTCAATATCTTCAAAAGATTATTTAAAATCTTCATCTTGCGTACCATTGATTCGAAATTTTTCAAAAGATTTTTCAAAATCTCTCACATTTGGTACCAAGATAACTCCCTCTAAACCCTTAATTGATTCCAAATTTTCTGTAAGAAAAATATGCTTTCTTTAAGGGGGAGTATTAAAACAAAATTGTTCCAAAATTCATGCTAAATCAGTTTCTCTCCAAATGCTTTTCGAAAAACATATCTTTAATCATTTTGTTTCAAAAACATCATGGATATGCTATTTTTGAGGGGGAGAAACGTGATTAAAATGTGATCAAAAAATTTTAATGTTCGTTGTTTGAATCTCAAAAGAGCTCAACTCAGTTGAAACCAATGAATTGACGAGGAATCATGTACCATCTCGAGAAACTTTCTATGGACTTGACCAGGACGGGTAATAATTTCAAGCTAGTTCTCTAGTGATGTAAACGTGTCTCGAATCGGTCTAGTTCATTTAAAGTCGATCAATTCAAAAAATGTGAACTCTACCCTCTCTGCAAGTGCATTTCGTTAAAACAATATAAGCACATGTGAAGGGGGAGTGTTTCTGAAAAACAAAACTCTCAAGGTGTTAACAAAATGTTTTGATAATCATAAACACTTTGAAAGATTTTCAAGAAAAATGGTTTTAT
Organism: Chrysanthemum makinoi; assembly: GCA_910596185.1. Taxonomy (NCBI): domain Eukaryota; kingdom Viridiplantae; phylum Streptophyta; class Magnoliopsida; order Asterales; family Asteraceae; genus Chrysanthemum; species Chrysanthemum makinoi. The sequence continues at coordinate 241,131,113 of OU343225.1, read as the reverse complement.
GGCAACAATAGGACAGTCATGGAGTTATAAGGTGACTAAGGATAGGAAATCCGTCCTATGATCCGCCAGAGCCGGAGGGATCTACCCAAGGACAATACCCATAGTTAGTATTAGATGTCCTTAGGTATGATTGAAAAAAAGAGTAATGTGAGAAAGGAGAAAGAAGGGGTTGAAGAATTAAAAAGAAATGTAATGAAAGGGTGAAAAGAAATAGCCTTCCATATTCAACCTTAGAAGTAAACCGGTTCAATTCATCTACCTGGTTGTCACTAGATGACACTGGTATTGAAGACAAAGACGTCATGGACCCAAAGTGACGACTGCACCTAACCTTCTAGCCACTCAATTCCTCTCAAAAGGATTTGTTTCATTCTCACTGGGAACCCTACATAATCTATCGACTTTCTCTTAGAGAGTGTTGATATTGAAGAAGGAGACCCTCTCCCTAGTCTCCACTCAAGAAAATCATAATGCACTTATTGAGTCTAGAGCCACGAGATTCATCAAAAGATCTCTTAGGTACACTTGACATTTAATCACTTGATGATCAACTATAAGGTTATCAGTGGTTCATATCGAGTCCTTCACAGATCTTAGCAATCTGTCGAGAACATTTATGAGAAGTTTCACATCTGTGATCTTCAGTGATTAAATTGAAATTCCTGCCAGGGTCAACATCAAGCAGCCCTGACAGCAGGTCACTTCGGTAACTCCCCGTGGATTACGCTTAGTATATCTCAAACGGTCTACGCCGGGGGTGATGCTTTGGTGTACCTCAATGACTCATCCAACTGTAGGTGTATTTCGGTACATCGCGTTATCTCACTTGTGGGACTCAGTTCAGAACGGCCCTTGTGAGAATTAGAGACGTGTTTTCACACTATGCTGTTAACACCCTCGAAATTCAAACTTGTAAGTGCCGGAATCCGCTTATTACTAACCTGTTTTATGTTTTCTTCTTATGGAAGCTCCGGAGCGGATGGATCGTGCAGAATCGCCACATGCTCATACCAACAACACATGAAAGTTCTCATCATCATCAAAGGCTACACAAAGTATACAGACTCAAGAACTACGTCATTGGTAATTAAAAGTCAAATAGAAGTGTGAGCATGGTGGAAAAAGACGTGGAGATACCTAAGCAACGAAGTTGACAACGCACAAACCACATTATCTGATCACAAAGCATGAAGGAACAAAGAATCAAGACTATTCTATATCTACACACAAAGTTCGAGCTCAAGAAAAGTAAAGACCTAATCAAGTGGAGCATCATTTGAATGACCACCCCTTAGGGGGAGATTGTTAGCCTTAATAGTTTTTATTAGAAGTGATGGTCATTCACGATTAGGAACTTTGTAACGTGTGTTAGATATCGTGCTAGAATAGTCAAAGGGCTCGTGGATTGGGCTAAGCTAAATGGTTAGACGTTTAGTTAAGTTAGCCTTGTCTAGTTCGTGAAACCCAAGCCCAATCCAAGCCCATCTCACAGCCCATGGCCAAGCCTTAGGGCATCATCTCTCTTACTATAAATACCCCTCAAGTATGTCATTTGAGGGGTGTGCTTGAGTGTGTGTGTGTTTTCCTTTGAAGCAATATACAACTTATTGTTTCATCTTTCTTCTCTCTACCTCTCTAAATACATACACGTCTTATACACATCTCTTGTCACCAACCTCTTAATCTTTTCTTCTTCATCTACGCATAACTGTTACGTGTTTGTGTTGGGTTTGCTTGGTAAAGTGATAAGGTATACGTGATAAAGGGGTATAACACCTAATGTACTCAAATATAGTGCGTTTGTTTGCCTACCCGGTCAACACAAACGGGATTCGTCAATCCCAATAGATCTATCCACAATATTCGCGCTCACTTCAATCGTGATTAATGATTCATGATTTAGGGACTTATGTTTGGCAAATGCGGTAACTTAGTGACAATAAAATAATCAGATGAGCATATAGTTTGAAAGCAATATGTTCGGTTTAAAATAAAGCATGTATCTCCCCCAAGGGTTTGTAAAACAATTGAATGATAGAAAATGGGGCTATGAACTCACCTCAGAGTAAATGATATCAAATATATAATGAGAATGATGGATATGCCGTGAGAACTTCAACGAGGAACCTAAAATAGAATGTTGCGACTTAGGTTTGGAATAATGTTTAGGAAAACATAAACCATCCTATATACGTCTCTATGTTGATCATGATGTAGTACATGGCAGTTGTGTATGTATTTTATAGAAATGGTCTAGTTGTGAAAACGTGTTTAGTTTATAGATATCGTACTACCGTTCGGCCATCATAATCAGAGGTCATGTATACGCCGAGGAGCTAGGACACTTTAAATCATAAATCCAGCAATTCGTCGATACGTTTTACTCAAATGAAACCCCTCACATGAAGCTCCCTACTATTTTAGCACTTAGTAGATACAACATATGTTTTGAGTGAATATTGTTATATAAATATGATCACCTTAGTTAACGGCCTTGGGTAAATAAGCCTTGAGGCTTTAGCCATGACCTTGACGTGGCTTTGGTCTTGACTACCATGGTCTTGAGACTCAGCTTTGACCTTAGCCGTAGCCGTGGTCTTGGCTTATGGCCATTAGGCCTCTTGGTTTGCTTTTAGTTGTGACAAAAGTATAGTCATGAGACTATATATAGGGCAGTTTCAGTTTTTGAAAGATAATGGCCTAAAACATGTGATTGAGTATATGTACATCATGAATCAACATAGTAACTATATATATAGCATGAAATTGTCAATATTATGAATAATAAACATGAGATGATGGTGGTGATTAGTTGCTTACAACTTTTGGCTTTCAATCAAGAAAGGAGTAACTAGTAAGGATAGGACTTTGATTGAACACTTAGGACCTTGGATTGAGCTAGATTTCTACACCTTGGCACCCTTGTAATCTTGAAGAGTTGGTGATGAAGTACTAAGTGACTTGAGTGGATCTAAACTCAAGAAGATCACTTAAACTTGCTAGAGATTTGATGTAGTAACTTGATATTTGAAACTTCTTTGCCTAAACTTGGAGTTAAAGAACAACTTATGGAAGATATGTTTGATTTATGGTATGAACCACCAAGAGAAGAGTATGAGGGTTTTTAGGATGTCTTTCACTTGCTATTTATAGGAGGGTAAGTTTGCTTAACCATATATTGGGTTAAATGTTAACCATGGTTAAGTTTGGACACATATAATGATCTAAATGAAGCATGGTTAAGATCAAGCCACATGAAGTGTGAATCACCCCCCAAGAGGCGGTCAAAATATGCATAGGCTCGGATGATGATTCAAGGTCTTATCTTGATGTTAGAGTGTGATTTGGTTCCGTTAAATGCCAACAGTAAGTTGTTAAGCTATAAAACGTAAAACCGGGTATCGTAAAAATACGAAACTTGTAGGAATGATGAAACTCATCATTATACTCTATATAAAAATATAAAATGAGTGATAAGTCTCATTGGGTGCAAAAACGCTGCTTAAAGCTGGAAACACGGGGTCAAAAACGCGTAATTCGCAATTTATCAAAAAAGAACGAGATTTCAAGGAAATGATCGTGAATTTATTTAAAGTAGACTAAAATTAGTCTATAAGTGATATGAGATGTCAAAATGTGGTTTTCGTTATCATTGAGATAACTTAATAGTTATACGTGAAGTCTAAAAGTTACGCGATTTAAGCAAAAATTGTAGAACGTACAAGGTTAATTTATTTATGGTCAAAGGAGGAGGGAAATATGTTTAACTTTTCCAAAAAATGTAAAAGTTTCTAAACATCTTAGAAAACACAGTGCATGAATGGTTAAGTCTGTGTCTAAGTAGAATTGTTTAAAACGTAAGTTTAGTCTCGTACGGCTCAGGGTTTATTTGGTAACATTTAAATGAAATCTTAAAAATTCTCAAATTGATTATGAGTGATCTAAAAATTAATTTGATGTGAGAAAAATTGTCAGAGTTGATTTTCGTTACGCGCGGGATGTTTAAATGGTGTTCCGACCAAAACGAAACTTTAAGACGATGTTTTCTTAATAACTTTTGCGAAGATGATCTAACGATTGTCAAACTCTCAGGTCATTACTAAAATAAATTAATTTACGAGAATGTGAAATAAAAATTTTACGGGATGAATAGTGAAAGTGAATAGTAAAAGTGAATAGTGACTTTTCAAAAATATGAGAAGTAACCCGAAAAATGCGCGTTGTTACAGTCTCACCACCTAATGGAATTCGTCCGGAATTCAATGTGTGTTACTCGATGTTGAAGTGTCTAGGAAAATGAGGGTGTATACGCCGAATTCTAATATTTGCGTTCTCAAGTTTCTGGTCATAGAATGTGTTATGTACCATTTTATGTTTTTGGTGGTGGCTTAAGTCGATAATCTAGAGGTATAAGATGTTGTTGATGTGAAATGGTTTATAATGATATGATAATTGTCGTTTGTAGGAAAGTCTTGATAATGGCAAGTGGTTATCCAAACCATTTCCAAAGTTGATCATGTCTTAGGTGGTTTCGGGATGAAGGCTATATCGTATAGTGTTTATGTCTACTAGTGTTTGAAGTTATATGTTGATTATTAGGAGAGTGTAGTGTATGTTTACCATTATTCTTAGCTAGAGATGTCAAGTTTGCTTTAAAATCATAAGTGGATTGTAAAGGATTATGGCGGAATGATATCCATGAAACCTAAACTGGCTAGTACTTCTAAGAAATGACGAGAAGATATGATGACTATACCTAGATAGTAGTTAGGATTATTTCATAAATGAAAACTTACAAAAATAAAATTAGGTAGTATAAATAAGTGTTAAGATCTCGCTGAGTGGTAAAACACTATCGCGTCTCTAGATCTTTTTAATGAATTCTGGTGGTTTATCGAGTTTAAGTAGGAAATCAACCTGAATATAACACTTGTATAACTATTCTTAGTGTTTGAAAAATTTAAGTCGAACATAGTTAGTCAGACTATGTTCCACTATCCCTAGGATAAATATAGGTGACTAGACTATATTTAGCCGAGGTTCGATAAATTTTTCAAATACCTAAATTAGGTATACTTGTGATATGTTCATAGCTTTTGAGAAATTGTCCACCAAAGCGATATCAAACCATCCAGTTGCAATTCCTGGCCATAAAAGACTTGTAACCTATGTTTTCACATTCCATTGCATAGAAGATAGTATGGGTATATACGTGTGGAAAGGAAATCTTAAGTAATTCTAAAATAGTCCATACTTGGCTAGAATCACAAACCTTTAACAATGAAGGTTTCAGAAGAGAATTTTGATGAATGTAGAGAAAGTTGCTGAACTTCAGCTTTTGTAGATGATGAATTAGTTTGTCTTTTAGAAATTCCATTTCTTGTATTTCCATTAGGGAAATTGATAGATTGTGATGGGTTTCATATAAAAACAATATCACATAAGGTTTTATAAGATAATTTCTAGAGTCTATTGTATAACTTACAATGTCTGAGAAGTAGTTGAGACCATTTTGCAACTCACAATGTCTGAGAAATAGTTGAGACCATTATGTAACTCACAATGTCTAGGAAATAATAGAGACCATTGTGCAACTCACAATGTCTAAGAAATAGTTGAGACCATTTTGTAACTCACAATGTCTGAGAATTAGTTGAGACCATTGTGCAACTCACAATGTCTAGGAAATAATAAAGACCATTGTGCAACTCACAATGTCTAAGAAATGATGGAGAGATCATTGTGTAATTCACAATGTCTAAGGAATAAATGAGTTAATTTCTTCATTTACAGTGTCTGGGGATGTAATTGAGACCACTATAGGATTTATGATGTTGAGAATGTAATAGAGACCACTGTAGGATTTGATGTCTAAGAATGTAATAGAGACCACTTTGTAGGATTTACAGATGTCGAGAGTGTAATAGAGACTTGTATCTCACAATGTCTTGAAAAATGAATGAGACCATTGTATCTCACAATGTCTGGGAAGTAAGAAAGACCATTGTAATCAGTTACAATGTCTTGGATAAAGTTTCGTAATCCTAAAATGAACGAGTAGATGCATGATTGGGAGATTGGGAAAATATGATTATGCCGTAATGCCTTAGAATAGGCATACGCAGATATGTTTAGTCTATCATTTAGCTAAAATAATTGAAAATATGTCGAGTGTATATATCAATATACTAGTATGTTCATGTTATTATAAAATTTCTAAAAAGGCCATAATCGTCTGGAGGATGGAAGGCACGGAGAACGGAAGGCTATAAAATGTTTTTGTTTGTAAAAGTAGTTATAGTTTAGGTCACAATTAGACCCGTTTCTCTATATATAAGGCTCTGATACCAATCTGTAACACCCACAATTTCGTGATACGCAGCGGAATTCAATCTGGGTGTTACTTCATGGCACAACAGTCATAACAATAGAAAACGAACTCTAATGAAGTCGTTTTAAAAGATTTATCATTCGATTTATATAAATATCAGAGTTTACAAAAATGAGGTCCCAAATGGTTCCAAGTTTACAAAGTACATTAAATGGGTTTTCGAATGATAATAAAATTTATAGCCTTCTTGAGCACCGTGCTTCTCCGTGCCAGCCTCGTACAATATGGACCTGAAATACATGCTTAAAACTGTCAACACAAAGGTTGAGTGAGTTCATAGAGTTTATTGTTAAATGTTGAACACATAACGTTTGTATGGGTTACGTTGTTATACACCCATAATGTTGAAAACAAAACAGTTATTATTTCACTAAGCATCATGCAATCAAGGCGTTAACTTGCTCCAAAATTAATTGGTGAAACTGTCGGTACGTGCCCTAATAGGTAAAATTGCCGTTTAACCTAATGTACTCAAATATAGTATGTTTCTTTGCCTACCCGGTCAACACAAACGGGACTCATCAATCCCGATAGATCTATCCACAATATTCGCGCTCACTTCACTCGTGATTAATGATTCATGATTTAAGGACTTAAGTTTGGCAAATGCGGTAACTTAGTGACAATAAAACAATCAGATGAGCATATAGTTTGAAAGAAATATGTTCGGTTTAAAATAAAGCATGTATCTCCCCCAAGGGTTTGTAAAACAATTGAATGATAGAAAATGGGGCTATGAACTCACCTCAGAGTAAATGATATCAAATGTATAATGAGAATGATGGATATGCCGTGAGAACTTCTACGAGCAACCTAAAATAGAATGTTGCGACTTAGGTTTGGAATAATGTTTAGGAAAACATAAACCATCCTATATACGTCTCTATGTTGATCATGATGTAGTACATGGCAGTTGTGTATGTCTTTTATAGAAATGGTCTAGATGTGAAAACGTGTTTAGTTTATAGATATCGTACTACCGTTCGGGCCATCATAATTCAGAGGTCATGCAGTAAATGTTCGAGGAGCTAGGGCACTTTAAATTGTAAATCCAGCAACTCGTCGAAACGTTTTACTCAAATGAAACCCCTCACATGAAGCTCCCTACTATTGTAGCACTTAGTAGATACAACATATGTTTTGAGTAAAGATTGTTATATAAATAAGTTTATCATGTTTTTACAAGTTCTCATTGTTTCATAAATATGATCACCTTAGTTAACGGCATTGGGTAAATGAGCCTTGAGGCTTTAGCCATGGCCTTGCCGTGGATTTGGTCTTGACTACCATGGTCTTGAGACTCAGCTTTGACCTTAGCCGTAGCCGTGTTCTTGGCTTATGGCCATTAGGCCTCTTGGTTTGCTTTTAGTTGTGAAAAAAGTATAGTCGTGAGACTATATATAGGGCAGTTTCAGTTTTTGAAAAATAATCGCCTATTTAAGTGTTTTCAAGGTCCGAGCTTCTTAGAAATGAGAGGAAAACATCGTTCCGGACAACTTTCGTGTTTTAACTTTTTGATGATTCGGACCAGAGGTACCACTTATTTTTGGACAACCCCCACAGTAAGCTATTTGGCATTTCTAGGTTTTCGCTAACTTCTTTTGACTCGTTTGTCCGTTTCGGGTGATTCAAGTTGCTATGTTTACCTTTTTATCTTGTCTACCATAGTATGTAAGTTAGAAAGTCCATATGTGACTGGTTATAATGGTCTCAAATATGTAGAATATGACCAGTTTACTAGTTTGTTACTTTTACGACAATATGTGAATTAAAACATGTCATTGAGTATATGTACATCATGAATCAATATAGTAACTATATATATAGCATGAAATTGTCAAAATTATGAATAATAAACTTGAGATGATGGTGGTGATTAGTTTCTTACAACTTTTGGCTTTCAATCAAGAAAGGAATAACTAGTAAGGATAGGACTTTGATTGAACACTTAGGACCTTGGATTGAGCTAGCTTTCTACACCTTGGCACCCTTGTAATCATGAAGAGTTGGTGATGAAGTACTAAGTGACTTGAGTGGATCTAAACTCAAGAAGATCACTTAAACTTGCTAGAGATTTGATAGTAACTTGATATTTGAAACTTCTTTGCGTAAACTTGGAGTTAAAGAACAAATAATGGAAGATATGTTTGATTTATGTTATGAACGACCAAGAGAAGAGTATGAGGGTTTTTAGGATGTCTTTCACTTGCTATTTATAGGAGGGTAAGTTTGGTTAACCATATATTAGGTTAAATGTTAACCATGGTTAAGTTAGGACACATGTAATGATCTAAATGAAGCATGGTTAAGATCAAGCCACATGAAGGGTGAATAACCCCCCAAGAGGCGGTCACAATATACATAGGCTAGGATGATTATTCATGGTCTTATCTTGATGTTAGAGTGTGATTTGGTTCCGTGAAATGCCAACCGTAAGTTGTTAAGCCATAAAACATAAAACCGGGTATCGTAAAAATACGAAACTTGTAGGAATGAAGAAACTCATCATTATACTCTATATAAAAATATAAAATGAGTGATAAGTCCCATTGGGTGCAAAAACGCGGCTTAAAGCTGGAAACACGGGTCAAAAACTCGTAATTCGCAATTTATCATAAAAGAACGAGATTTCAAGGAAATGACCGTGAATTTATTTAAAGTAGACTAAAATTAGTCTATTAGTGATATGAGATATCCAAATGTAGTTTTCGTTATACGTGAGATAACTTAATAGTTATACGTGAAGTGTAAAAGTTACGCGATTTAAGCAAAAATTGTAGAACGTACAAGGTTAATTTCTATATGGTCAAAGGAGGATGGAAATATGTTTGACTTTTCCAAAAAATGTAAAAGTTTCTAAACATCTTAGAAAACACAGTGCAGGAATGGTTAAGTCTGGGTCTAAGTAGAATTGTTTAAAACGTAAGTTTAGTCTCGTACGGCTCAGGGTTTATTTGGTAACATTTAAATGAAATATTAAAAATTCTCAAATTGATTATGAGTGATCTAAAAGTTAATCTGATGTGAGGAAAATTGTCAGAGTTGATTTTCGTTACGCGCGGGATGTTTAAATGGTGTTCCGACTAAAACGAAACTTTAAGACAGTGTTTTCTTAATAACTTTTGTGAAGATGATCTAACGATTGTCAAACTCTCAGGTCATTACTAAAATAAATTAACTTACGAGAATGTGAAATAAAAATTTTACGGGATGAATAGTGAAAGTGAATAGTAAAAGTGAATAGTGACTTTTCAAAAATATGAGAAGTAACCCGAAAAATGCGCGTTGTTACAGAAACCCTTGAAAACTTTAACGCACTAACCTAAAATGGCGGTGATTTCACGTAATAAAAGACATTAAAGATCATACCATAATACTTGAAAACTTCACAACTGTAGTCTTTTACATATGTAAATTTGCTCACCTATCGTTCATCTGTAGTCCACGGGAGGAATTGAGTGAAAGGAATCTGTTGCTTTTCTTGCTCAAACCATGATCTCCCTGACATCCTTCATGAACTCTTATTGTTTGATATTCACCCTTAATACAGAAAAATAATACAACAGTTTTGGTCTTCATACGGAGAGAAAAAATATAACAGGTTCAAAAGAAAGATAATTAAGGATTGGAAGCATTAACAATTTTTTGATATACATCTCATAAATGAGACTGGTCCTATCGCCTTATTTGAACTAATTATTTCTTGTTATTTACGATTTAATGAACTGACCTGTGTTAGGCATAGCTAATGTAATCCAATCCTTTTCACCTCGAAAAATTCCCATAGTTGTAGTAATCTAAACACAAAACTAAATTCATCAAATCGCATTGCAATATAAAAGTAAATATAAAACAAAGACTCAAATCAAGAGAGAAAAAAAACTTCAATAAAAGGTAAGGGTGTGATAAATATGATATGTGTTCTTTATTCATTTAGATAACACTTGTAAATAGGCATATCTTCCACTTGGAACCAAAATGCTAGTGTTGGTTTGCTGAGTAAGATCTGGCAGAAAATATATAATCACCACACATTGAACTATCCTAACAGTGAAAAGAAAAAGGTATATACTTAATCACGCAAGCACCTTTAGGCTCTGCGCACTGCCACTAACAACAATCTCATTTTGTTGAAGACTTGAAGAGATTCGTATTCTTTTGTGTTCACCAATGCAATAGTGCTTATAACCTTTAAAAAAGATATACCGACATCATTTAGAATGCACGTTTACAATGCATATGAAAAATAATACTTTTGTATGCATCGATTATTATGGGCAAGTGGATTTTATTTGCCCTAAAAACATACTCTGCAAATTTTCTTCTAATCTTCAGGTCCATCCGAATCAAAGCAATCCCCCCAAGCATTCAAACAGCAAATGCATCAATCTTCATTATTTTTTGAAAAGAAAGAAAAAAACATACTACCATCATATAGAAGAAACACTAAACATAAATTTCACCAAATATTTCTACTGTACCATATATACCTTACACTTCTTGCGATTATACATAGCCATACTATATCGTTCCTCAAGAATCAATCGATATGAAAATCGTGCAGAAGAACCATCCTAAGAAACCAAGTAATTCATTAATGTAACACCAATGTATTTGACTAAACCATTTAAATCCAAAAGTTAATTTTAGAAATTCACAAAAAATCAAAATAACAATTAACCATTTGATCAAACCTTTTATGACTGTGATTTACCCCAATCTATTTAAAAAATTATAGATGAAATCCTGTATAAAAATAAATTTAAAAATGCTAATCACAAATGTTAATTAACATAACACATGAATTGCATTTACCACGTTTTATTTGGTAAAAATAATATTTTTAGAAATTAAATCCAAGCACAATTTTTTTGATTATTGATAAATTGAATACAATAACATATATATAAGTTATAGCCAAGTAATTCATCAAGGTGATTTCCCCGATATTTTTTAAGGGTTCTCAACTTCTCACTAAACACACATAAATTTTAACATAATCGATAAAAAAAATTGTAATTTACAATAAATAACTCAAAACTCCAAATACTAAAATTACATAGGTACATACCGATGTTCGTTGTCTAAGCGTATGCAGATTACTTATCATACCGATGTTCTTTGTCTAAAATTACATAGGTACATACCGATGTTCGATGTAATTTACTTGTCATAAAGTACATAAAAAATACAATAAAATCAAGTTTAGTACATAAAATAGCAAAAAAGTTGTTCGATATATATAAACAATGCGAGTGACAAGTATGATACATTGTAATGTCTTTTGCCCTTGTTGAAATACATATACAACAATTACTTGTCATTGTATCTATATTACATTTATTGGGCCTCTTAGGAATAGTAACGTGGGTTTTTTTATTTCTAACGGGCCCCGTGGGTTATTTCCTTTTGCCTACCCGAACCGCTGCTATTCATCTTCACTCACAAAATACGCTTATCTTTTAGATCCGATCGGGCGTGACTCCCGAGAAATATCCGGCGAGTTGAGGCTCCGAAAGGGAAGAAATTCTTCCTTGCTACAGAAAATTGTGAAAGGGAAACTGTTCGTAGCAACAAGGTTTATTTTTTTATGTTGAATTTGTAGATGGCCTCTTGCCATTTGTTCCTTGCAACAGCTCATGTTATTTTTCCTCCAAATCTTTTTTTGGGCTTCGTATATTGTCTGATTGTTGTGGCTGAAGTTAGGTAGATCAATTATTTGTGTTTGAAAGAAAAAAAACCGCCTCACTCTTTGCGCCGTTTGATGCTAGGTTTGATGTTTTTTCTTTTAATTTTTTGCTGTTTTGGTCGAGGTTTATGCTGTTTTTTGTTATTTTTTGCGATTGAGTTGACTGGTTGTTGTTGGGTTAGGTAAACGATTATTAGGCTGCTTTATGTCAGTTCCTTTTATTCTAGGTTTGTTATGTTTAGTTGTTACAATATTAGCCTACTTTATGTTAGTTCCTTTGATTCTAGGTTTGTTATGTTTGGTTGTTAGGGTTGTTGAATCTTGATATGCAGATTTGTGGGTGCATTTTGGTTTAATGGGTCTTTAGAGTTGAGTGCTATCTTCATTGAATGCTTTCTACCTTTTTGTTAGTTGCTTCCCTTAGCTTTTGTTTTAGGAGTTTTTTTTTCCTTTTGTTTCTGTGTTGGATCATAGGTGGTAGCTTTGTTCTATTTTTTTTTCGCCACCTTTTTGTTATCTTCTGTGTTTCCAAAATATGGATTCAAAAACTATACCTGCCTCTCAAAACATTTGTGTGCGGTCATGTGAGAACCTTATACAAAACAATGTTGTAAATATACATGGGTTTACTGGATGTCGAATGCGTGAGGTCATTGCACCCGTTGTATCCGCCTGTGAAGTGTATGCGTCTCGGTCTTTCATTGCACCAAACCATTGATGTGGCACGGTTAGGCTGGCTATTTTGTTATTTTTTGTCTATAGACTTACAATTATTTTCATTTTTATTCTCAGAACATTCTTACACTTATGTTGTTTTTTCGTATGCAGGTGTTGTTCAGGACCGACTCATGCGCAATACGGGCTAAGAGATGCCTTTAAATTATAGTGGTCATACAGGAGTGGGCTATGCACCAGTGGGTGTGTTTTTGGGAGGTAAATGGCAATACCGCAGGCAATTTGGAGGCGCATTTGCCAAAGGCTCCTTTATATTCCTATTCCTGATTCCTGATTATAACTATATTACATTTATTGGGCCTCTTAGGAATAGTAACGTGGGTTTTTTTTATTTTTAACGGGTCACGTGGGTTATTTGCTTTACCCTTCCCGAACCGCTGCTATTCATCTTCGCTCACAAAATACGCTTACTTTTTATCGTGGTTGGTACAACCAATTGTGAGGGGGCTACATTTGCCGTACCATCAATCCTTTTTTTAAATGGATTTGGTGGATGCCATTGGACCATTTGTTCTGTGCTAGAGGTTAGCCCTTTGTTTGCTCCACATATGTTTTTATTGGTCCCATGTATTGTACAGGTTTCTTGATTGAAGTTAACTGGGTCAATTATTTCTTATCCAGATAAGGTTTTGACGGCCTTTCTCTTTAGAAGATTAGATGCTAGGTTGCATGTTTTTTTTCACTTTTGTTGTTGCCTAGGTTCGTTGTTCTTGCTGGTTATGTTTAGTTTCTCAGGTTAAATGCTTTGTATTAATTATGACTTGCCTTTACTTTAGGTTTCTTTCTTTTGTGAAATTAGTTTGGATCGTTTGCACTTTGTGGTGTTTATTTTTGATTGCTGAGGCTAAATGGTTTATATTGGGTACGGTTTAGATTTGGTTTAAATACTTTTTGTGAATTAGATTTTGCTGAAATATTATAACATCTGCAAATGTTTGTGGGTTTCCTATGTTTTTAGGTGATGCTGTGACGGGGTAGGCTTTCTGAGCTGGCAGCCATAGCAGTCATATGTGCCTTAGTGGCCTGTGATGGCCGTTTCTGGTGAATAATGTTGTTGCAGGCAGTCGCATGTTCATTTGTCTCTATATTGGTGAAGCGCGGTTGTCGGAAACATGCATTTCATTAATGCGGGTTGCAAATACAAGGAAGGGTCAATGAATGTTACTTTATCATGATAGATGGTTGTTGTTTGTGTTCCTTTTTTAAGGATGTGATGAATTGGAATCTGTTCGGTAAATATGAGATGTCCCGTATCTTGGCAGGGTAAAAACGGCCTGTTGCAGCCATGGCGGGTCTATCATCTTTACTTGAAGATTTTCCCATCTGAGCCACCTGTTCAGCGACATCCCCACTTCTGTGGTCAAACCCATTGTCGCCCGTTGACCGTTGAGCTTTATTAGCTGCACTTGCCAAGGATAAAATTGTTGTTGGCTAGGTTCGTTATTCTTGCTGTTTATGTTTGCTTTGTGTGGTGAAATAGTTTATAGCAATCAGGGTTTGGGTTTGCTTTATTTTTTTTTGTTTTGCAAAATTACTTTTGATCAGCTGCAACCGTCCAAATGTACCTGCAAACAACAGTTAGCAATAAAACACACGAAAGTATCTTTGATCACTTTCGTTGAATTGAGGTATAATTGAAATTGACTCCATGTGTCTCATGACAAATTCCAAAATGTCAAGTCTGTCGAAAAGGACATTATTGTAAAGAATAGATTATGGGTAACGATTGTGATTCCTCGCGTTTCTAGTTCTAGCGAATGCCATGACTTGATTCTTCCTTGCCTATGGTGCTTAATCTTCATTACTAAAATGTTTATTGTTTGATGGTGTCTCTCTTAATTTCTCTTATCGAAAATTTTCCATGATCTATGTTGTAAAGTCACAAAACCTTAAATATTTAAGTGAAGTGGTGTGGTGGTTGATTTTCAAGATTTGTTTTGATATTGAGTGCTTCTAAAATAGTTCAAAGACTGAGATTGTTATCATGCTGGCAAAAACCTAGATATCAGCTCATACTATATCGAAAAATGTTTGTTCTGATTTCACTAGTAGAAGGAGAGTCATTGGTTGTCCGATATGTTCAGACCTGCTGCATCTCTTGATATGAAAGTGATGTTATCTGTAATTTCTAGAGAACACAATGCCTTAGAGAAAGTTTATATCAATAACCTTAATTTAACACAATTTTCCTTTAAGGGAAACTCATTGTAGGGAAGTTCACATATTGTTGAGGCCATGTTTAATAGAATGTTCTGCAGTCATGGTTAGAAGACTTGGTTTATTTCTACAGTGTTACTTAGTGTGTATTCGCTTTGTACTAAATCATGTAACTCGGTCTAGCTAATACTTTTAAAATGATAGAATTTGGCTTCTAATCCAAAGATAGTGGTTCGGATTGTCTCGTGATGTCTTAAGACTTCTATTGAGTTTTGAAACATCTTACCACATACTTCTAGTCCTTGTTGGTAGTTCTGAAATCCTTTCATTGTTTTTTTTGAATCAAGGAATCCTCCTCATAGATGGTATAGAAAGTCTTTCTTAAAAATGTCACTGGTAAAATTTCAACTTATCGGTTGAGTGAGGGATGAATGCCGTAGGTATCTATAGAGGGTTAACAAAAGAGATGTCTATGAACAATTTATCTGATTACAAAGCTTTGCTTTTGAGTGAAGATTGTTTTAGGAAGTTTGAAAAGATGCTTGTTTCTTTCATGACATAATCTTTCCTGAATTATACATAGGTGATCAGGCTATGTATAATCGAGGACAAATGATGTGATGCTTGGTTTTGTTGAAATGGTATTATGTTTCTCCGAAGTTTTAGATGGTATTCAACGTGTTGTTTTGTAAAATAATGGCTCACACAATTTTTCAGAGTAACATAAAAATCGTTCCGTGTAATGGTAGTACATAGTTGATAGAATGACTGAAAGTCAATTTATAGGGTGGTAACAAAACAAATTGTTTTAGAAATTTGTGAAATGATTTTCCTAAGATGGCGGTAAAATAGCTTGAAATAAGATTTGTTGAATGGTTTGTAGGATACATGGGAGAACCTCATAGAATGGTAATAGTCTCCTAATTGGTCAAGAATAAAGTTGCCCTAATCCCTAGTAAGATAGCAGTATATTGTTGCGAAATGATTGAAAATTGGGCAATTGAAATAGGGAATGAAATAAACAAGGGTTGTGATTATCGTGAAGATAATAAATGATAAATATTACATTAGATAGAAATGTATTATTATTTGTTCCTGTCGATGGTCTAATCATGTCACAAGTGTAGGAGCAGTGGGCTGTCTAGCAGCAACAGCCCTAGAACTCTCACAGTCCTCAAACCTATAAGATAGTGTAGTGTCTATAGTCTTAGTGATAGATGGTAATGGTGTGTCAAATCATGCATGCATCCCAAGCTGCAAGTCATATGTATGTGTAGTGTCTATGGGATGTGATGGTACGAATGGTGCTCTAGATGATAATGATGATGATGACGATGATGATGATGATGGAAATCCTAATGGTAAGTTAGGAGATGATGGTGATGATGGTGAATGAAATACTACCCTCTTTCATGTTATCTCGCGACATTTCAAAGGTAAAGCTAGAGTATGCACTATTGGACTACTAATAGTGGTATGAGTAGCTGATGGTGGTTGTATTACATGAGTAGCAAGTGACCTAAGAATGAGGGTAAGAGAATATACTCTCTTCCTTGCAATAAGCATCCTAATAGGTCCATTAGGACTAAGCCTATAAGTCCTACCAAATGGTATGATCTGTCCCGACTAAATGATAGAAACTGTCCTGATCCTATGGTGAATCAATGGTGATCGTGGTGGTGTAGGTGTAACTTTGCCCTCCTCAAAGGGTTCAGTCTCCACATCGGATAATATGTGTGGTAAGTCTGGTGTAGAGTCAACTGATGTTAAAACTATAGTAGGGAATGACAAGGTATCCTCCATGTTAGAGTCTGATGTGAGTATGATGGGATGGGTATCTGAAGACATTAATGTGACAATCGATTTAAAATGAAAGTAAATAACTCGCAAAATGTGCGTATAAAACCGCATGTATAGTGACTATGCACTTATGATGAAATGATGAGATGCTATGATGATGTAGTTATAGTCTAGGGTCAATGATACAACCTAGTTCTCTATAAATCTTGCTCTAATGCCAATCTGACATGTTAATACAAATAAGCCGTAAAAACGTTTATTTATATTTTACGATCTTCTAATGTTTTGTCGATAACAAACGTAAAATCATTTTAACGAAACAAATAGAATACGTAAATAGTTTGAGTTAATAGTTTCCTAACACACTTACTGATAGGAATTGGAAATTCCATGTTAAAGTGTCGGTCACCCCAATTATAGTCTAGCATATGTTAGCTCGTAGATTTGTAGTTATTTACGTTATGTAGTAGTTAATTAGTTAATTTGTAGCGTAGAATAGTGTAGTGCAACACCGTGGAGGAAGGACGGGTCTTTACCCACTGTATGCCTGATCCACAGGCCGTTAGGAGGTCGTTGAGTCTGTAACTATAAATACCCCTTCCATCCATGGAAGGGGTGGTGCTTCTCATTCAATCTAACCTTTCCTTTGTGTAAACCTCTAGCAAGAACACCCTCTCTCTACTTTCTCTCTCTAAAATGGTAAACATGTATTTTGATCATCCAAGACCACCCGAATCATCAACACAATAAATATATCGATCCTACAAATGGTATCAGAGCCAGGTTATGTAGATATGCACCAGTCATGATTTCTTCAGATTAAGTGTGAATGCTGTGAGCATGCGGCTTTGGATTGACTCCCTAATTTTGATCAGCTGCAACCGTCCAAATGTACCTGCAAACAGCAGTTAGCAATAAAACACACGAAAGTATATTTGATCACTTTCGTTGAATTGAGGTACACGGCCCACGGTTCCCCGTTAATCAGTACAAGTACTGCCTGTAATCAGGTAGGATTCCTAAGAATCTCCTTGACAGGGTTTCGCAGCTGCTCTAGCTGTTCTCAAACCGGAACGTCTCAAAGAAGACAACACGGAATGAGTGAACCAGCGAATTGAGATTCACTAATTGATGAGAAATTGATTTGAAAACAATCGCGTATTGCTTAGAAGAAAGAGTTTTGCAATACGACGAAGGTTTTATGAGAAAGATCAATTTTCAATCAAAATACTTTTTGTATATAAAAGAGTACACATTCGACGTGCTAGAGAAAAGAAGATTTGCACATCGAACGGTTTTTCCAAAAGTATTTTTCAATCAGAGATACTTTTTGTGTTTGAAAATGAATACACATTCGATTCGCTAGAGAAAAGAAAAGATTTGCACATCGAACGGTTTTTCCAAAAGCATCCGTCAATCCATTTCCTATACCAAGGTTGATTCACGAATGAATCGCCACATCGTTTCTATCCAGTTGTCACAAGCTTGATCTTACGAGAAGATCTCACATGCCACCTACCAAGAGCTTGTTTGATGTTGGCTCTAGAAAGCTTTCCATCTTCATTGTGAATATGTTTCCATATCACACAGATGTTCTGGCAATACCACAAGGATAATGCGTAGGACTCTAAATATAATCTTACTTTCCACATTGTGTGAAACAGCAAGTCTTCATCAATTTTGTGTCCTAATGAGATATTGTGGATGATCTCTTGGCTTTAGACTCAATCGTGCACATTTGGTTCCTATGCCGGAGACTAGGGAGAGGGTCTCCTTCTTCAATATCAACAATCTCTAAGAGAAAGTCGATAGATTATGTCGGTTCCCCGTGAGAATGAAACAAGCCCTTTTAAGAGGAACTTGAGTAGCTTGGGAAGTTAGGTGCAGTGCGTCACTGGGTCCATGACGTCTTGTCTTCAATACCGGCGTTACCTTAGTAACCACCAGTAGCATATGTATTGAACCCGGTTTCTGCCCTAAGGTTGAATTGATGGAGGGCTGTTTCTTTTCACCCTTTTTCACATTCATTTCTTTTTCATTCTTCAACCCCTTCAGTGCTTACCGAGACTTCATTACTAGAACCTTTTTTGGGTTTATTCCAAAGACTAGCTCTGTCTCAGTCCTCACTCTTCCCATATCTTATTTTTCTCCTTTTTTCAATATACCTAAGGACTCTACACTATCTAGTGGATTGTCCCTAGGTAGATCCCTCCGGCTCTGGCGGGATCGTGGGAACAAATACCTAACCTAACCATCCTTATAACTCCATGCATAAAGTAAAATGGTCGGTCTTTTGGTACAGTTCATTCCTTCTTGAAACCAATTGAAAAATCATTTGGAAAAACAATCAAGGTACTTGTGATACGAGATCAAAGCATTTTGTACCTTAATAGTTTTGATCATTTAGAAAATTCTCCCCCTCAACATGTGCATAAGATATTGAAATTGTTTTAGCACATGGAGGCAAGAGTTCTTTGAAAGAATTAATTTCTTGATCACAATTTCTGTGGAAAAAGCCATTTGATTTTCTTTGGTAAATCCTCCCCCTCAATATGTGCATAGGATATTTGAAATCATTTTATCACATAGAGGCAAGAGTTCATTTGAAGCACATCCACGATTACAAAAGCCATTAAGAAACCATTCGCTCCCCCTCAATATGTGTATCAATAAATGAAAGTGTTTAACACATATTAGAAAGAGCCTGCACATTAAATCAAATGATCATCTTTTATCAAATTTCATTATTAAATCACAAATTCTCCCCTGATCAAGAATATCAAACCCTTTGAGATTTTGGATCCCAAGTGATTTAATAAGGTTTATAAAACATTGGAGGATATATGGCCAGGTTTAAATACTCATCATGTTTTTGGATAAATCCTCCTCCTCAACATGTGCATTGTGTATTTGAAATCGTTTGGCACATGGAGGCAGGAGTGCCTATAAAGGACTAAAACTGATTCCATTAAAACAGATTTGAGATTTAAATCACGATCTCTACCCCAATCAAAAATTTCAAACATGACTGGTGGATATCTACATAACCTGGCTCTGATATTTCATACTATGCTTCTGCTTCGCTGCTGCAAATATCATGAACCAGTAAGGCTTCCGCTACTCTGATGGAAATATGTCATGATTCAAAAGTGTGAGCATGTCGGTACAAAAGTCACAACATCACATGAAGGCAACACAACTATGGATGATCCAGAGATTTACTGTAGCTGATGATCTCAAAGAAAGCTCGAAGATCATCAAAGATGTGGATCAGTTCAAAGACCTCCACTAAAAGTACAAATCAGTGCGGACTTTGAAGAATCGCTACTAAAGCACAAAGATTGCGAAAGTGAAGAATTCAAGTCTACGAGCTCAAGAACAATGTCAAAGAAAGAATGCTAGGATGCAAAATGTATTTCATGGGGTGACCTCCCTTAGGGGGAGATTGTTAGGAATTGGAAATTCCATGTTAAAGTGTCGGTCACCCCAATTATAGTCTAGCATATGTTAGCTCGTAGATTTGTAGTTATTTACGTTATGTAGTAGTTAATTAGTTAATTTGTAGCGTAGAATAGTGTAGTGCAACACCGTGGAGGAAGGACGGGTCTTTACCCACTGTATGCCTGATCCATAGGCCGTTAGGAGGTCGTTGAGTCTGTAACTATAAATACCCCTTCCATCCATGGAAGGGGTGGTGCTTCTCATTCAATCTAACCTTTCCTTTGTGTAAACCTCTAGCAAGAACACCCTCTCTCTCTACTTTCTCTCTCTAAAATGGTAAACATGTATTTTGATCATCCAAGACCACCCGAATCATCAACACAATAAATATATTGATCCTACACTTACGTTTTCACATAAAACACTAAAACAAGTATAAGTGATTTTATGATTTAGATACATATGTACAACAATTAGTGTTTACATATTGGGGTAGCATATACTTAAACTAAGTATACCAAAATGGGTAAAAACAAGTATATACTAAAATGGGTAAAAACAAGTATATACTAAAATGGGTAAAAACTAACAAATGGTATTGACCCATAACTCATGGTTTTATATATACCACTTAACCAAGTTCATTGTATCTAGAAAGAAAACCATGGATCAACCCATAACCCATGACCCATGACCCATAACCAAAAATACCCATGGGCAAAGAGGAGCGTTCCACGGATCCCTGGCTTTGTACTAGTCGGATCCTTTGTAGTAGGGATCCGGGGAACAATAGAGAATTTTCTCTATAAATAGAGAGCCATTTCTTCCTTTCTACTCACCACTTCACACACATAATTTCTCCAAGTATTATAACCCTCTAACCTCAGATCCAAGTGATCTATGTAGATTGTCTTTTGTTTTTGTGTGATCTTCTAGGTTCCTCTTAAAGGCAAGATCACCACTTCTTGAAGACGTGTAAGCTCATGTCCATGAGTTGTCATGCTTCGTCATCATCAAGACAACTAAGGTTCTCTTGTTGATAGTTCTTCCTTTCTCCATAGATGTTGGGTTGAAGGCATTAGTGAAGAATGCCGAAAGTGTCAAGATGAAAAGCATTAGTGAAAGGTGCTCATCATCCGTGTCAAAGCATTAGTGAAAGAATTCTAAAGGTGTCAAGACGAAGGCATTAGTGAAGGGTGCCAAGCGTTGTGTCAAAGACATTAGTGAAGGATGCCGAAGAATCAAATCAAGTCGCATTTGGAAAGAATGCCTAGGTCGTATAATCGATGAGGTGCATCGTTATACATATAAGTATTTGTTTATTTCCAAGGATGGTGATATCCTTGATGATGTTGTAACAAGGAGTGGATCTCCTTGATATTAAGTGTTGTGTTGTGAAGGGTAGTAGTTCCTCCATAGTAATGGAACTAGGTGCTTAGCCTAGTACCTAATAAAGGGTAGGCGACGTTGTGATAGGATTAGTTCTCCTTGGTGTGAAAGAACTCGGTGGTTAGCCTAGCACCGTATAAAGGGTAGGCGACGTTGTGTTAGGTGTGGTTCGCCTTGGTGTGAAAGAACTCGGTATTTAGCTTTGTACCGAAAAAAGGTTAAGCGACGTTGTGAAGGCTTCTCTACCACAAGGAGATTGGTGTAGTGCTTACGAACTCTCGAGTAGGTGACTCGGGGAGTGGAGTAGGGCAAGGAAGGTGTCCTTGTAACCGAACCACTATAAATAGTTGTGTCGTGGTGATGTGCTTCTTACTCTTTATCTTTCATTACACGTTTATATATCTATCTATCAACGTCCAACATAAACAACCAAATATATTTACATAAGTCGATCTAAATATATAAAAGGAAGTTTTAAATTGGTAAAACTATTCAACCCCCCCCTTCTAGTTTTCCACAATTGGCATCAGAGCTTCGTTACCAAGTTTCTTAGAGTATGTGGTACTTTAAAAACTTGATACGATCCATGTATGTTTGAAAACTACAAAGAAGGATTATTTCTGTCATATTTCAAAAATCATTATATTGTTTGTTGTTGGAAAATGATAGAATGTTCTAACATTTTTTTTAAGCATTATCCATACTTGGATTTGGAGTTACCAAGAAGATCATAAAGAATTTATCTAAATATTTCTTTTCGCAAAAAGAATGTTTAGTATTCTTACAACATAAATCTGGATATTCCAAGAAGATCACAAAACATCTAAATACTTCTTTTCTTAAAAAGAATATTTAGCAAAGGTATGATCTTTAATTACTTACCTTTATTGTTATTATTAAAATCTTAGTTGCATGACTTATTAAGTAATTGTTCTAGTAGTTATTTATATTATAGTCATCATCTAAATAGTATTCTTCGACTTATTTGTATAGACTACATTACCAACCTGTAATAATTATATCTTGGTTATTCGATAACCTCAATCATTATTCATCACAAAGAATTTATTGAAACTTCATCTATGTCTATAAATATCCATGTGAAACTTCTTATATTATGATAAAATGGGATTTTATTATAATGTTTGAAAAGCTTCCCAAGAATTATGACTAATTCTTAAAAAGGGAACATCGTCTAATAGGAATAGTACTTAATCTTCAAAACCTCAAACCACAAGTTTTAGAGCCTTAACATCAAAACACTAGGCGTTTTAGAACTCCCAAACCAAAGTTATCAAGGAATGTTTGAGCTGACTTTTGCTGTCATGCCGGATCCCTTCGTTTATACTAGCCGGATCCCAAATGAGAGGCATCCGGGATCCGTGCAAAGAAGACAAGATAAGCTAAAAATGATCACTGTAGATGTTCCACAATCATACTCACCTCAAAGACTCACGAACAAGAACTCAGGTATTGTTCATAGGAGCAAATTGATCATTCTTCTAAAGCTTAACAATCACTTGTGTAAGTATAATCTTCACTACATTGTTAATTTAATTCCTTGAATCTTAGAATTACAATTTCTTCATCTTTAAGAGTTGGGTTCAAATGGGTCTATCATAATTTGTCACCACATTGTTTTCTAAGATAATCTAAATCAAAGAATTAACATTGTTAATACAAATTAAACACATTTCTTGAACTCAACAAAGATGATGAGAGCAAAATTATGATCAAACCCTCTAGGTTACTATTTACAATTAACACCACATTTTGGTTGTATTGTTTAGGAACAATCATGCCAAGCAACAAGCAATAAGATTACCAAGACACCGCTCACTACATACCCAAGTACCATAGGAAAGATGGTTTAAGTCTAGACGATAGGAAAGCCTTTAAGTTGCTTGACAGGAGACTCTTTAATGAAGGTAGAGTTGTTGATCCATCATTTCTTGCAAATACCGACATAAGGGAAGTTTTTGCAACTATTGGGTTTGATTGTTTATTGGATATAAACGAGCAAATTTGCCCGGTCTTTCTGCTTGAGTTTTACAAGACAATGGGTATAATTAGAAATGATGATGGGTCCATCTCAATTGAATTCACCATCAATGAGCAAGAGTTCAATATTTCGCTCATAGAGTTTGGAAGAATTATAGGGGTTCCATATCAAGGCGTTTGTATGTACTCAAATGAATGGTCTTTGGAACAACTACACACAATGGTTGATCATCATGATATTTACAACACTTTGATCCCGGAAGCAACCACGGTTAGGGACACTGTGTTCATGCCAAGAGCATCACCGTCAAGAGTCACAAGGAAGTCAAAAGTGATCTATAGGGATCCTTTTCAAATGGAGCTTTCGGAAATGTATGGATTGTATAGGAAATGGGAAGATGTGATAAGAGAAAATGTGGTGTGCCTAGTAGGAAACAAGGACCACCCCAACGCATGTCTAAGCTTCATGATCTATTGCCTAGTGACCAATACTCAGTTTAACCTTGCCTACTACATGGTCAAGAGAATGGCAAGTGTAAGAAGCATGGACAAGATGGTGCTTCCATATGCAATGCTTCTAACCCGTCTTGCCAAATTCATCTTTGCATTAGACCCTTCTCCACAATCCTTTGATCATAGCTTTTGCAATAAGGTTATGTTACCATTAACCGAGGGTAGAACAACAAGGTTTATGGTAGAAGGCAAGAGGCCACACCCACCCATGGATTACTCGGACGAAAGGGAGAGGCGAGGAGAAGGTGAAGGGAGTAGTAGCAACCCATACGAAAATATCGATCTTGACCCCTTGGACTACATTAACCAATTTACAAACATCCCTAATGAATCACCCGAATGGCAACAAACCAAGGGAATTTTCAAATGCTTCGCCAATTTCTTGAGGAAGAAGAAGTGAAGATAGTTTGATAAAGAGTGGAGGACGGGTGAAGAAGTGAAGGAGGAAAAGAAAGGTAAGGTCTTAGGACTCAAATGTATGATGAAAATTTTCAAACAATGGTTTGTAAACACTTTAAACTATGCTCGTAGTATGTAGGTATTGCCATATCTTGGCACTAAACAATCCTAACTTAGGTATTTGGAAAATGAGATTTTATGACCTCTTGAGTGGTTGTCGTCACTCATTCTAGGAAATTTAGCTCTTCCTACTTTGATATACATTATATTAGTTGTGTTATTGCATTTAGTCCCCATAGAAACAACTAGGAAAAGCATTTACTATAAAGTGCAAAGTTGCACATTTCCTGAAAACTTTTTGATCTGCAGTTGGTGGATCCCAGCTATTGAACTAGCCGGATCCCTCCCATAAGGGAACTACGGGATCCGTGCATCTGATATGCAATACAGATTTAGCTACATCAAAATAGTCTATTAGATCACCTCAAACAAGTCAAACATAAGATACTAGAGCCGACTAAGTCTTTCTCAAATAGTTGAAAATCTCACTCTCATCCATGGCTTATCTAGGATATATTTTCGAAATATTTTTGATTTATCAACTAGTCAAAACTCACCATAATTCCGCTCCAACACTCACGCATTATCTATCACATTTGATAACACTTAGTTAGGTCTATCTTTCAATTTTAGCAAATTGATCTCAATCATCTTTGACTCAAAATTAGGCTCAAAAATTAGTTTTTCATTTCTTTTTATTTTTAAAGATTTTAGTAAATTCCTCTTAGGATATCATCTGACTTCTAGGACTTTTTATCACCATTTCTCCACATCATATTAAATGGAATCCTTGTCAAACATATAGTTAGACTACCCAAAGTCAATTTTCTTGGCCAAAACCATCATTAAGCACCATTACTTGTTATGGTTGAGGATTTGAGATATCCAACAGCTAAAGACATCACAATTAAGTCAAAACCTCGAAATCCATTAATAATAAACCTTACAAAAGCATAATGATTTCACCTAAACCCTGTCTGATAGTCGGATCCCTGGTCTTTAACCAGGCGGATCCATGCTGAGAGGGATCCGCGGGATCCGTAGATGCAGAAAGCATAAATCAGCTTCTATATTCAATTTCAAGTCACCTTTTGGCTCTCTAACCACTTTTAGCATACATTAATTGACCTCCTAGAGCTGATCAAAACCTCAAGAGAATGCTTAGTCTTCTAAGTGGCCAAGAATTTAATTTCCTAATTCAAATTATTCTTTATAAACCAAACAACCTTAGGTTTAAGGCACCATCCTCAAGTCCCTTTCAAAAATCAACAATTAGAAGCTCACATTAGCATCATCATCACCATGACTAAGGCTCTTAGCAACAACTCCTCAACCTTAGGATCATCCAAAAGAAAGGGTCAATTGATCCATGAAATCTCTTCCACCGAAACATCTCCCATTAGAGATAATGATACTAGAACCTCATCTCATCAAACTCATCCAACAAAGGCTAAGAGAACCGCAAGGATTAGCATCAAACCTTTCGGACTAGAGAAAGGATCCTCTAGCTCAAAACCAAACTTGACTAGTTCTAGCAAGCCATCAAAACCATCATTCATTGAGCATGGACTATACTCCTTGAATGAACCCCTCCCTCACCCAAACATCTATTCATTATTCCATTCACCACCAAGAACCTCCCATTCACCAACCTTTTCATTGAATCGGGAACCACCTACAACACCAACTAGCCCATCATGGGAGACAAGGAACAACCTTGATCATATGGAAGAAGTTCCATTACCACCCTCATTTTTAGAACCTCTTCCTACTTCTCAAAATGAAGACCCGCAAACACACATTGAGCCTCCTCAAAATACCCATTTCCCTCCGGGTTCAAACCAAGACAATTATTGTCCAGATTGTCTAAACACTCAAGGACTTGTTCAAGAAGTTCGAAATGAGATACATTTCATGTTTAATCATCTTCTTGCAAAGTTGGATCAAATCAACAAGTCCACTCATCCCTAGACTCAAGCACATTGTAGCGTTTTAAGTCTAGTAACTAGTTAGTATTTAGTGGTACTTGTATGTCTTAGTTCATTCTCTTAGTTTTAGAGATTTGTTTGGATATCTCTTGTTTTATTGAATGAACATTTATAGTACTGTCACCAGATAGCCAGATCCCTACAAAATGCCTAGTCGGATCCCTCCAAGAAGGGAACCGCGGGATCCGTGGATCAGAAGTACAAATTTCTACTAACTTGAGTTTTATTTGCAGGACATTATGCACTATACTCTTGTTTTCTAACCTTTACTTTGTAGATTTTCAAAATAACACATGAAGACTTTGACACCATAAAGCTAGGGGGAGCTTTGTGTCAAACGAAATTGCAAAAACATTTGCAACTTAATCCGATTTTGGACTATACTTCATAACACCCCATTGCAACTTTGCAATCTTCAAGGGGGAGCAAGCTTTCGTCACTTAGATGAACCATTTGCAAACATAATTGCAAACACAATTAGTTTATTTTACGTCATGTCCTTGACGCTCTTTCAAAGGGATGGACTCGTCAAGGGGGAGCTAAGACGAGTACCATCCCCGTCACTTACTCTCTTTACATTTTTTTTTCATACCTTTTTCTTATAAAAATTGTGTTAGTTTCTTTTAACACTTTTTTTGTTTCGACAAAAAGAGGGAGAAGAAAGTAAAAACTACAAATTCAAGCTTTTATGAATTTTAGCTTTTCCTTAAAATAATTTTATGTTTTGTCATCAACAAAAAGGGGGAGATTGTTAATACAAATAAGCCGTAAAAACGTTTATTTATATTTTACGATCTTCTAATGTTTTGTCGATAACAAACGTAAAATCATTTTAACGAAACAAATAGAATACGTAAATAATTTGAGTTAATAGTTTCCTAACACACTTACGTTTTCACATAAAACACTAAAACAAGTATAAGTGATTTTATGATTTAGATACATATGTACAACAATTAGTGTTTACATATTGGGGTAGCATATACTTAAACTAAGTATACCAAAATGGGTAAATACAAGTATATACTAAAATGGGTAAAAACAAGTATATACTAAAATGGGTAAAAACTAACAAATGGTATTGACCCATAACTTATGGTTTTATATATACCACTTAACCAAGTTCATTGTATCTAGAAAGAAAACCATGGATCAACCCATAACCCATGACCCATGACCCATAACCAAAAATACCTATGGGCAAAGAGGAGCGTTCCATGAATCCCTGGCTTTGTACTAGCCGGATCCCTTGTAGTAGGGATCCGTGGGATCCGGGGAACAGTAGAGAATTTTCTCTATAAATAGAGAGCCATTTCTTCCTTTCTACTCACCACTTCACACACATACTTCCCCCAAGTAGTGATATATGTAGATTGTCTTTTGTTTTTGTGTGATCTTCTAGGTTCCTCTTAAAGGCGAGATCACCACTTCTTGAAGAAATCAACCAAATGATGCAAAAACTACTAAACTTTTTCAAACTCAAAAACCACCTAAAAACCACTAGAAATCCAAAGATGTGTAAGATATGATCTAACCATGGCTCTTGATACCAATTGTAGGATATTGGATTTCACATACACATCATAACATTAACACTTTAGGCGTATAGATGATTTAAGAGAGAGAGAAAGTGGGATATTCTAGAAAGAGAAACTCATGTAATGTTAGATTACCAAAGAACATCCAACCCTCTACCTTGCAAGGTAGAGGGTATTTATAGGTTACAAACTAAACGACCTCTTGACGGCTTGTGGATCAGGGATACAATGGGTAAAGACCCGTCCTTCCTCCACGGTGTTGCACTATACTATTCTATGCTACTCCTTATCTAATGAATAACATAAATAATGACAAGTCTGCGAGCTAACTTTGGCTAGATAATAATTGGGGTGACCGACTCTTTTACTTATGGAATTTATGATTCCTAACAATCTCCCCCTAAGGGAGGTCACCCCATAAATTACATTGTATATCCTAGCTTTCAAGTAGATCTTCATTCATGAGCTCGTAGACTTCTCTTCAACAAAGTAATCAAACTAAGTGCATCTATGGAGAGTACATCATTGAACAACTGAAATGAATAATTTGTGGAGGTTGAGTGACTGATCCACTGTGATAACAATAATTTTGAGCCAGCTTTTGAGATCATCGGCAAACGCAAATCTCTAAGATATCCATTGTGGTGTTGTGACTTTCGGACCGACATGCTCACATTCTGGATCATGAAATCTTCTCATCAAAGTATCGGAAACTTTCATTGATTCATGATATTGGCGCAGCGTAGCGAAGCATGGAGTGAAAATATCAGAGTCATTGATCCACCAATCATGATTTCTTTCGATATGAATGTGTTGAGTGAGCATGCGGCTATGGATTGACCGCTCCATTCGATCACTGCAAACGTCGGGTGTACCGCATAAGACGATAGCAATAAAGCGCACGAAAGTGTCTTTGATCACTTTCGATGAATTGAGGTACACGGCCCACGGTTCCCGTTGATCGATACAAGTACGCCTGTGATCGTATAATTCAAGAATTTCCTTGACAGGGTTTCGCAGCTGCTCTAGTTGTTCTCAAACCGGAACGTCTCAAAGAAGACAACACGGAGTGAGTGAACCAGCGAATTTAAGTCCACTGATTGATGAAAAGAGATTTGAAAAACAATCGTGTATTGCTCAATAGAAATTGTTTTTGCAATATAACGAAGGTTTTAATGAAAATCAATTATCAATCATAAAACACCTTTTGATTTGAAAAATTAGTACACAAAGACCGGTCGACGTGCTAATGAAACGAGTTTTAAAGCACAAAGACCGGTTTTTCAAAGGTATCCGTCAATCCATAACCTGAACTAGGATTGATTCAAAAGATTGAATCGCCCCATTGTTTCTGTTCAGTTGTCACATGGTTGATCTGTATAATAGATCTCACATGCCACCTACCAGGAGCTTGTTAGATGTTGGCTCCAGAAGGCTTTCCATCTTCACAGTGAATATGTAAACACATCACTCAGATGTTCTGGCAATACCACAAGGATAATGCGTAGGACTCAGGATATAATTTCTCTTTCCACATTGTGTGAAACAGAGAGTCTTCATTGAAATTGTCCTAATGAGATTTATTGATGATCTCGTGGCTCTAGACTCAATTTGTGCATTTTTGGATCCTATAACGGAGACTAGGGAGAGGGTCTCCTTCTTCAATATTAACAATCTCTAACAGAAAGTCGATAGATAATGTGGGTTCCCCGTGAGAATGAAACAAGCCCTTTTAAGAGGAACTTGAGTATCTTGGGAAGTTTAGTGCAGTGCGTCACTGGGTCCATGACGTCTT
This sequence comes from Chrysanthemum makinoi, assembly GCA_910596185.1. NCBI lineage: Eukaryota > Viridiplantae > Streptophyta > Magnoliopsida > Asterales > Asteraceae > Chrysanthemum > Chrysanthemum makinoi. Next base: position 241,101,217 of record OU343225.1, on the reverse strand, counting down.
GTCTTCAATACCGGAGTTACCTAAGTAACCACCAGTAGCATATGTATTGAACCCGGTTTCTGCCCTAAGGTTGAATTATTGGAGGGCTATTTCTTTTCACCCCTTTTCACATTCAATTCTTTTTCATTCTTCAACCCCTTCAGTGCTTACCGAGACTTCATAACTAGAACCTTGTTGGGTTTATTCCAGTACTAGCTCTGTCTCAGTCCGCACTCTTCCCGTATCTCACTTTTCTCCTTTTTTCAATATACCTAAGGACTCTACACTATCTAGTTGATTGTCCCTGGGTAGATCCCTCCGCTCGGGATCATGGGAACCAATACCTAACCTTATCATCCTTATATCACCGTACATAAAGTAAAGTTGGTCGGTCTATTTGGTATTGTTCATCCGCCATAGGAACCAATTGAAAACCATTTGAAAATCAATCCAGATACTTGTGATATATTATCAAAGCATTTTGTACCTGAATTGTTTTGATATTTTTAGAAGAAGAACTCCCCTCAACATGTGAATCAAGTATTTGAAATAGTTTTCCACACGGAGGCAAGAGAAAGAATTAAATTCTTTGATTACCATTTTCTAAAAATATCAACATCACTTCCCTAATCGAATCAAGTAGATAAAGCATTTTGGGAAGGATGAGGTTTTCATGATTTTGCTTCCCCTCAATATGTGCTTCTAGGTTTGAAATAGATAAATATTTGAAAGAGGGTTTTGCACATACTAGAGGGAACCCTTTTGAAGTGCGACATGATCACCAAAAGATTAGAAGCCATTTAACACACAATCAAGGTAACTTAGAAAACTGGAAAATTGTGTACCCTGATGTCTTGAATTTGCTCAAAGAAAATGCTCCCCCTTAATATATGCTTCGAGATTCGAAAAATTGTTTAGCACATTTTAGAGAGTAGTATGCACAAAAAGTTGGTCATCTTTTAACATCTTTCATATTTATATCACATTTTCTCCCCCGATCAAAAATTTCAAATCCTTTGAGATTTTGGATCTCAAGTGATTTAAATATGTATGAGGCAAAATAATTGTTGGAGAAAAATGTGTCCGGTTTTATATGATCAGAAGTGGACAACACAAATGTTCCCCTTTTTTGATACAAGGGAAACCACAGACATAACCTAGCACTATTACATGCATTACAGTTGTTCATAGTTTGTACACCACATTATACATAAATTTAAATACATACAGAGACTACTTCGAAGATGTCTTCATTCAGTTCTTTGAAGTAGTTTGTAATGCCCATCACGAAGTCTACCACCAACAAAGCTTTCAAGGCTGCGGAAGATCCTTCGAGTCTTTAGTCTTCGCCTGATTGCAGCAATGAAATCTTCACACCGCTTTAAGTCATCATCAGTCCAGAAAGTAGTCTTTACCCATGATTTCATATCAATTTTGATTTCTTTCACTCTAGAGTCTAGTTCTTCTTCAACCAATTTGAGAGTTCCGTCACTAAACTTGTAGAGCTCACATAGTCGCATAAGCATGCGAGTCCCATATCTGTCGGTGAAGATGACGGCTCTAGGGGTGTCAAGAACTTTGTATTCACAATGAAATTCATGCCCTGTTGCATTCCATTGTGGACTTGTAAGGTTGATCCTTGTTTGGTAGCTTTCCAAGCCAAGCTGAAAGTCCTCAACTCATTTTCGAATGACTAAGCCCCTGATCCAAAGAGTGACAGCTGCAGAGAGGGCCTTTTTCTCACGGACAAGTAAATGCTCAAGGTGTCCTTGGAGATTCAAGAGATAGAGATCTTCGAAATCATTTGGCAGAAGATGTTTGAAGTCGTTTTCCTCAATAGTATACACTTTGAAGTCTGCTCTTTTAAGGACTATCTTCTTCAAATACTCATATCCATAGATAGAGAAGATCTCTACACAAACAACACATAAGATTTTCAGCTTTGATCGAACCCCCTTGCGTCTTTTATCAGCACCATGTCTTTCGATGTAAAACTTCTTCTTTTTGAACCACCAGTGAGAAATACCATATGAAGCGGCAATGTCATACTTTCGTTCTTCATCAGCCCAGAATTGATCAGGAACCATCTGTTCAAGCCCCGATCGAGTAGGTTGCGCTTTCATCTTTGAAATTGATAGAGCTGGTCTTCTTTCAGCAGAGCGAGCACATAGATAGTCCAAGTCATGATTGAAGAAGAATTCATCCTGAATGGTCATCTGACCGTGTTCACCACCAAGAGGAAGAGATTTGTTAACATTGAAGCGACTAATTTGCTCACCGACTTGGTCATTCAGCATCTTATGGCATTCTTCCATCTGATATTGAAGATGATTGGCATCTGAGTGGAAGACTTTGACAATTTCATAAGCTTGTCCTTCAAGATCTCTTGGGGTAATGGATGAGATACTCTTCCGTTCACAAAACCATCTAATAAAGCTCCCCGTATCACCTGTGAAGTGAAGAAGAGAGTTTTCTGTTGGAGCTTCATAGTTGGAACTGATAGTTGAAGCCCAATTGTTTGCTGGATTTGTTGACTCGACTCGGAATAAACCAAGAGGGCTCAGGAGTTTATGGTCTTTCTTCAGAGAGCCAACTTCGAATGGTGTCTTTTGAAGGTGCAGCCGGATGGATTAGATGGTTCACCGACATATAAGTATCAAACCAATCATCTTCGTTGACTTGGGAATAAATCGGTGGATGCATCATCTTCATCGATTCTCGACTCGCTATGACAAGCGATTCTTCATTAACAACTTGATCTTCGGGATAGAGGAGACCGTAGAAGTGAACCTTGAGTCAACCGTGGACCAAGTCTGATATTTCTTTTGCGTTCATTGATTTTCAGATGAACTGGGTTGATTGGCTGGCTTTGGTGTTGATGATGGTGGTTGTGGTGGAGGTGTGGAGGTTGTCTTAGAAGATCCACTAACTCCAGATGTTCCAGCACCCCCAGTAGGAGGTGGAGGAGGAGGAGGATCTTTATGACCTTTACGCAATGTTTCCAACACTACGGTTCTCCTTTTATTCTTAGCTTTTCTTTCTCCAGCGTCTATCAAGAACTGTACATGATTGTCGTACTTGATTGATTCTTCGAGAGCCTCATAAAGCATCTTATGGACCTCATGCTTATCTTCGCCAACTTCAAACATCTTATCTGAAAGTACAGCTCTCATATCAGCAATAGGAAGATCCTTGAATCGTCTAAGTAGAGGAGCATCCATTGCCCATTCCACGATCTTTAACTTTGCCTTCAATGGCGTCTACCACCCCTTCATCAAAGTTGAGATGCTCCAGCCTATAGACACGATCCACAAGGGAATCTACGGATTTCGGTAGTTTTCTTTCAAGAGCTTCATTCTTTTCACCGCTTTGTCAAGCGTTGATCGAGGTAAGAATTTGAGGTGGTGAAGCAGGTGGAGTGTCTACTTCAGCAACTATGACCACTGGTTCAAGGGATAGAGTCTTTGCAGATTCAGGTGGTGAACGTGTGGTTACTTGGTCAGGTTTGGGAGGTGGAAGTGCAGTTGTGAGAAAGGGTGCTGTCATAGGTAGAACGGATGATGTGTCTTGCTGAATATTGACATTAAACATGGATTGTGCATCCTCCTTGTCATTATCTTGCTTGGAAGGCTCAGAATCAATGGGTTTGTCATTTAAGAATTGATCGCCGAAAGTGAATTCAGTATCTAGGTTCTTAAATGATGATAGAGAACTGGTGGAAAGATTTGGTTCCTCCAGGGGCATGGTCTCATCGGATCTTGACTCCGGATTCTCCTGTGAGACTTGATGCAACTTTTCTACAACATTTTGTTCACACTGGATACCACTTGTAGCAGGATTCACTTCTGGTGCTACAGATGCTTCCTTTTCCAATTCAGATGTTTTTGAACTGATGACGATTCAACACTTCTCTTCTTCAGATCAACTTGAGTGGTAGTTCTTGATGGTGAGGAAGAAAAGGTAAGGAGCGTGTGAGCAGCTTGTTCTATTCCAACAATTCTTTTTCCCTTGTCTTGTGTGATTGGTGTTGTTTGTTGAGGCACTTGATCAAGCTCTCTTAGCACTACTCCACCTATTGGTGCTTTCACATTCAGACTTTCTAGGATTTTCTGGATTCCAAGTTGCAGATCAGCATCATCTTCATCAGTTAACCTTGTATTATCCCTTGAAGCCTCAGTATTTTTACCAATTTCCTTTTCCACTTTCTTCCTTTTTACTTTCTGCTTCTTGGATGCGGTGTCTGAATGTTGTGACCTTTCAAGTCTCTTTTTAGGAAGAGAGGCATAGGATGCTTGTGAGGCTGAAGTGGACTTGGGAGCATTGGTTTGTGGAGGAGTGGGTGTGACATCGCAGAGGAACGGTAGCTCTTTTCTTGTATTGTTTGAAGTAGTCCTTCTTTTTGATATCGTCCGTGAGTAGAGTGTCAGGAATTGTCAATCCAAAGATTTCTTTGTCCATTCCTCTAGGAACATATTTAAGATTACCCAGAACGAATTCATCTTCTGCTTTATGTAGATCTGAGTCAATCCCGAGGTTGAAGTTGTGAGTCTGTTGTAAGAACTGGATAACAAGTTTTGAAAATCCGATGCTGGGAATCACAAGCTTGTTCAGTTTCTTTCGACCCTGAGCTTTATTCAGAAAGTTAGTTCTATCAGATATGAATGTATTCATTGACAACGAAAATTCTTCCCAAATACGTTCTGAGACATTCACGTTCACTCCATTGACAATACCCCATAGGATTTGCAAAATGGGAATTCTCACTTTATCAAACCCGAGGTTTTGCAGATAAGCACAAGTTGAGAACTGTTGTCATTGCTCTCCAAGGTTGATACATGTGTCCAGTGATGATGTCGGAAGCCCTTAATATGCCAGTCTGATATCCCAAACCAATCAGAAAGACAATTAGATCGTCAACACCAGGTGGAGGTTCAGATCGTATGTTGGGGATAGATGGAGTGATTCCTAGAGCCTTGCTGAGAATGTCAGAGTTTATCACAAATTCCCTATCATCCAGTTTGCACTAGTATTTAGCTGTGATTCTGTCTCATTGATTGGTGTTCCAGAATTTTTGTATGTAAATGGTCGGAATTTTGCATTGCTTGGTAATGGCACCGAAGAAGTTAGTATTCTTAAGGATATCAATAGATACTTTGAGGATAGGATTTTGTTGCAGCTTTTGAAGGTCCACATAGCAGTTACTTTTTCCAATTTCTGCCCATTGACTCCTAGGAAGGATTTCTTCGTTTGAGAGAACTTTGTGTGATGCCGAAGAAGTAACGTTCTTATCAGAGATTGAACTTTCCATCGAAGATCTGAGTGTAAATACGACCAATAGTAATGATTGGGAACAAGTTAGATTAAAAATGATTAATGAGACAAAGATAGAGAACACCCTTATGACATAGACACTCGACTTAGTAACACGACGGGGTTCCTATAAGCATATAGAGAATGATTGAGTGGTATTAGTGAGAAATTTAAAGATCCAGATTCCTTTAGAACCAGTTTTTACAAGACGAGTTGTTATGGAATTAAAAGTTAAGGCGTGCATTGCAAAGGAATCAATTCATGAATCAAGATACAAATGTGAAAATGATATAACAAATATGTATGAAACAAGTTGTAACATTTGATAGCCACGAGAGAAACCAAGACTAACTCGCTGCATGAAAGCAAACTATGTCGCTTACTTGTAAAGACAAGTCGCCATTACCAGGCTACGTCAAGTCGCTACCGTTTAGTTCACTAAGTCGCTACATTTTCTAATTCGCTAACTTGCAAAGACAAGTCGCCATGAACAGTACCATAGCCAAGTTGCTACAAATCTGTTTACTAAGTCGCTACCGTTACTAATTCGCTAACATGTAAAGACAAGTCGCTGATAATAGTGATACAGCTAAGTCGCTACCCAAGTCGCTAGTAAATAGTTCACTAAGTCGCCACAGCAGCTTAGTCACTAAGTTGAGCAGAATTAAAAGCAATAACTCGCTACGATGAACATTTAAACTAACTCGCTACCAAGAACAATACCTAAGTCGCTTTCAAGAACAATTGTTACCGCAACAGATAATCGACCCAAACCACCACTTATACAACTCCATTACATAGACACAATTTGACCAGCACTCAAAAATAGTTACACTAAAGCATTTAACACACTTGCAAAACATCATTCCAACATCACATGATGGCAACACAATAAAGGGTGATCCAGAGATTTACTATGGCTGATGATCTCAAAGAAAGCAAGATCATCAAAGATGTGGATCAGTTCAAAGACCTCCACTGAAAGTACAATATAATCGGACTATGAAGAATCGCTACACAAGCACAAAGAATGCGGAATTTGAAGAATTGAAGTCTACGAGCTTGGAACTAAAGACAAAGATAGAACGCTAGGATGCAAAATGTATTTCATGGGGTGACCTCCCTTAGGGGGAGATTGTTAGGAATTGGAAATTCCATGTTAAAGTGTCGGTCACCCCAATTATGGTCTAGCATATGTTAGCTCGTAGACGTGTCGTTATTTACGTTGTTTTGTAGTTTATTAGTTAATTAGTAGCGTAGAATAGTTTAGTGTAACACCGTGGAGGAAGGACGGGTCTTTACCCACTGTATGCCTGATCCACAGGCCGATAGGAGGTCGTGTATTCTGTAACTATAAATACCCCTTCCATCCATGGAAGGGGTGGTGCTTTTCAATATAACATTCCATAATTGTTCAAAAAAAATAATTTTGAAAAGAAAGAAAGAAGAAAGAAAAAAAACTAAGTCGCCAGGGGGTAAGAAGAGGAGGGTTTTCAAGAAGGCCTATTTGTCACTTTCGGTCCCTGTGGTTTAGTGGCTAGTGAAGCAACTTGCTATCAAAGATTTTATATCTAAGTTGCAATCTTATCAAATTCTGCATATTAGATATTTATTATCCAAGGCCATAACAGATATATCAGATAGCATACAAGCCCAGATAAGCACACACTCACAATAAACACCATGAGTCAAATAAACATTCAAAACATGAGAACACAAAGATAATCACAAATGCATGATAAGACAACAACCTACAACTGAGCACACACCATAACCAGCACTAAAGCATGTATGAGCAAGAAAACTTAAAAAATCTTCCCCTCAATCAATGTTAACAAAGACCATTGATTGACTTTAACCAACCAGTATTTTTTTTTAATAAGACAAAATCAATTGTTTGAACTTCATCTATGAACCCGTATCATTATTGAATGATATTTCTAGGATCGTATATGTTATCGAAAACAACGAATAAGTCTTTTATTAGATGGATGTAAAAGGTATGAATTTAAAAAAAAAGAAATTATGAGATATAATAAAAGTTGTGAATTTAATTTTTTTTAAGAGACATTTGTGCTCAGATATAAACGAGCGAGTCCTGATTCAAGGTGAATAGGAGTCAAAGTAAGATGTACATCAATTTCGGCAAGCTATAGCTCCTGAATGAGCTATATTCATTTCTGATGGGAACCAAGTCATGAAGTTCCTGATTGCGTTGAGCATTGTACCGAAAAGATGAGAGCACATTGTACTAGAAGTACATGTAGAATTGCGTACTGGATGGGTTAGTGACATGAATAATCTCACTATTTGATGTAACCCTGGTTAATGCAGACGTATCAATATCAGAGATCTTTTTAGGCTCAATATACTTGAAGAGTTTTCCTGTGGGAATCCACTTAAGGCAAGATTTAGGTATGTAAGTCCGTTTGGATTTTGTGAACTTAAATAATCTACCAGTGGGAATCCATTTGAAGCAGTTACTAGTAGATTTGTATGTGTGCACTTCCCTGTTTTGACTATTGGTCCTTTTGTGTTTTGATGGTTTCTTAGGGGATAGATCAGCCAAATGATGTTTCTTATGAGAACTAGTCGTACTTCTAGTATTTCTGAACTTTGAGCTTTGAACATTTCCCTGGAGTTTGAGATTCATCATATCGGAACGAAGCAATGAAGTGACTGGTTTTGACAAAACAACATTCTCATCAATTTGGGAGGCAAGCCTAGATTTCGATGATTTAACTCTTTCAGTTCTAAAGGCATTAGGCTGCTTAACTAGTGTACGTTTAGAGTGGTTCTGACCAGTTGACTTCCCCAAATTTGATGGTTTTGCAAACTTAGTGTTCATCCTATTTCCCATAGATTTCCTAAGCTCATTTTTTAAGGCAACAACATTGAAGCTCTTATCCTGAATTTGGGCTTTGAGGTCATCAATGTCTTTCAATAAGATGTTAGATTGATTGATCAACTTGGAATTGGTCTCCTCTAAGTTATTTCTTAATGATTCATTTTCTCTTAACAGGTTGGACACACAAAGAGCAAGCTCAGCATTTCTAGATTCAAGTGTATCACTCATTTCATGACAGTCATACTTCTGCACATTTGAGAGTAGTGATTTCAGATTGCATATGGTTGAGTCTTTGTCCTGAATCTGGGTTTTTAATTGATTAATTTCATAAAATTCTCGAAATTCGGAAATTCTGATTAATGCATGTTTTATTTGCATAAAAGCGTTCATCTTTTTGTTGTATTTCGATTTCCAAAGAAATACAATGTTTTTCAAGAATTGAGTATTTATTTGAAAGTTCATCATATACCCTTTTTCAATCATGTCATCAGCTTTAACAGTTTTAGATTCAGGCTCAACCATGATCGAGTTCACAGAGTTCACAGATAAGATCGAGTTAGAATCGTTTCTTAACATATGAATTCACTCTGATTAGTTAAGTGTACCTCATCACATGAAACCTTTTCTCGACACGAGTCAATGAGATCAGTACAGTTGTCACCATCCCTTTTAATTTCAACTGAACTTCTGCATTCGGTATCCTTCATTGGTTTACCTGATCCATTGCATGACCTATCAAAATCTTCCCATAGCATCACTTGACACCCCTTCATTTCATTCAGCTTCTCATTCTCTTTAGTAGCTTCCTTAATGTATATTTCCACATTACCCATAAGTAGAATAAAGGTGTTTCTGAACTCATGGATTTCCATTCCAGTGTGTTTTTGAATGAGATTCCAGTCAAGTCATCATCAAAATCTGAGGAATATTCCCCCTTGATAAGTGGCTGAAATTGATTGAAGATTACTTGAAGAGCTGCATTAGATTTATCAGTTGAGAACTGTTCATTGGTAATTTGACACCTCAGTTGTTCTAAGTTGAGTAACACAGTTCTGGTCAAAGTGGGAAAGTCCTGACGAAGGATAGCACCGCTTGTTCGATCCATAGTAGTAGATAAGAGTAGTTTGAGATGCTGATGAAGTAGTTGATAGGGCTCAATGTTGTACTCCATTTGCTTAGCATCATTGTTCATTAGATGTGGTTTGTTGAGGTTTGACTCAGATGGTGAGGAGTTAAGATCACCCTTTGATGAATCAATCAATTTTGGACATTCAGAAATGCAACCAGTTTCATTGTTCTGTGAGGTATCATAGAGTTCAAGTACTTTGGTGATTAAAGGATCAGTGATGTAAGAAATTCTATTTTGACGAGTATCTTCTGCATGAACGACCTCAGCAACAGTGGAGATGATTGTAGGAGCGTTGGTAGACATGATGACAAGTTAAACGGGATTTTATAACTCTATGATTAAACCAGGAAATAGATTCTTTCACGGGATTTTACTAAATCAAGAGAAAACCGTATTTAAAGGAAATCACTCAAGTCGCTAGTAAAATTGTGAACCAAGTCGGTAAGTGCTAAGTCGCTAAAGTTCCAAGTCGTTATGTAACAACTCGCTACAATCCAAGTCGCTAACAAAATTTTGGCAGCAATTTGCTAAGCACCAAGTCGCTAAATATTCAAGTCGCTAAATAGCAACTCGCTAACACCAAGTCGCTAACAATATAAAGTACAAGTCGCTAACTTCCACCAAGTCGCTACCCGTAGTGGAGATTCCACTACTTGTACTGTTTCTCGGCTTGTCTCACTAGGCAAGTCGCTAGGCTTAAGTCGCTAACTCCACAAACTGCAACTCGCTACCAAAATGTAAAGCAAGTCGCTAGCAAGAAAAGCTATCCGTAGGTCAAGTCGCTAGCTAGAAAACTTCACAAACGCCACTTTTCAATCCAAAAACAACCCAACCAAGATGATTCAAGCTTACCAAATGAAAACCTAAACACTTGTGATGATTCTAAACACAAAAGTACTAACAAAATCCAAGCTTTAACACAAGAAATCAACCAAATGATGCAAAAACCACTAAACTTTTTCAAACTCAAAAACCACTAGAAATCCAAAGATGTGTAAGATATGATCTAACCATGGCTCTTGATACCAATTGTAGGATATTGGATTTCACATACACATCATAACATTAACACTTTAGGCGTATAGATGATTTAAGAGAGAGAGAAAGTGGGATATTCTAGAAAGAGAAACTCATGTAATGTTAGATTACCAAAGAACATCCAACCCTCTACCTTGCAAGGTAGAGGGTATTTATAGGTTACAAACTAAATGACCTCCTGACGGCCTGTGGATCAGGGATACAATGGGTAAAGACCCGTCCTTCCTCCACGGTGTTGCACTATACTATTCTACGCTACCCCTTATCTAATGAATAACATAAATAATGACAAGTCTGCGAGCTAACTTTGGCTAGATAATAATTGGGGTGACCGACTCTTTTACTTATGGAATTTTTGATTCCTAACAAGGGTAGGCGACGTTGTGATAGGATTAGTTCTCCTTGGTGTAAAAGAACTCGGTGGTTAGCCTAGCACCGTATAAAGGGTAGGCGACGCTGTGTTAGGTGTGGTTCGCCTTGGTGTGAAAGAACTCGGTATTTAGCTTTGTACCGGAAAAAGGTTAAGCAACGTTGTGAAGGCTTCTCCGCCACAAGGAGATTGGTGTAGTGCTTACGAACTCTCGAGTAGGTGACTCGGGGAGTCGAGTAGGGCAAGGAAGGTGTCCTTGTAGCCGAACCACTATAAATACTGGTGTCGTGGTGATGTGCTTCTTACTCTTTATCTTTCATTACACGTTTATATATCTATCTATCAACGTCCAACATAAACAACCAAATAGATTGACATAAGTCGATCTAAATTTATAAAAGGAAGTTTTAAATTGGTAAAACTATTCAACCCCCCCATTCTAGTTTTCCACATGTCACGCCCCCAAAATACCTGTTTTGCAGCGAAATGGAATTCGTGGGGGATGACTGCCATAGCATCACATTTACAGTTATATTGAACGACCTAAAGTGTCGTTTGGAAAATACATCGTTTGATATAATAAAACATTCAGAGTTTACAAAAGATAGGTCCCAAAAAGATAGTCATCATTTGCGGAAATAAGTGTGTTACAATCCAAACGATGTTTTAAAGTGCATAAAATCTATGTGAGACGCGTGTTCATTGCGACTCTATGATAAGTCCTTATGCATGCCATGAAGTGTATGCCTTAGATACCTGAAAATACATTGCTAAAAGTGTCAACACAAAGGTTGAGTGAGTTCATAGAGTTTATGACAATGTTTTATACGACTACCGCAAGTATAGGCCATGTATGACAAATATGTCACATAAAAATGTTACAATTGCTATAAGCACATGACACCGAAGCTAGACTGATCATGATGTTCGCCCCAACAGTGTGTTTTGCCAAACAACTCAAATTATGATATTAAATGAAATGCATCCGTTTGACCAGTTGGGACCACTAACCCGGATGGAGGAGTCACCCTCAATAGATCTATTCACTCACCCTCGCTTCTTCCGGAATTAACGGTTCATGATTATGAAATGGGGACATTCAATTGGCAATGAGGTAACTTAAGCAATGTAAATGAATTTGGTATACTTGGTATCGTAATAAAAATGAAGTGCAATGTATTCTCCCTCGTAGGTTTGAAATAAAGTATAAACTTGAAAGACGGGGCTATGAAAACTCACTTGGTACAATGATGTTATGGCACAAGTAGGTACACTGAAATGTGGCGCAATCTCTAACCGCGACCTATTATGAATGATATGATTCTAATATAAGTCATGATGTAATGTTATGCATGCAACTCATATGATATCCATACTACTTGTGCATTTTTTATAATAAAGTTTATCGTCGAAAAAAATAAGTTTATAGCGTCCCGTCAAGTTATAAATTACTTTACAAGTACTTACGTTGAAATGATATCCTACGATAGTCATTTAGTGATTTATTATGAAATTATAGTTTTTCGACTTAAAATAATATAATTTGACAATTCATGAAAGTGACTAAATGGCCTCGAAAAGCTAGTCGTAAAATAGTGAATATCGAGTGTTAGGAAACAAACTCAATGGTTTTGGAAAGCTTGTCACATTATCTAAAAGTCTTACATATAACTTTTTATCATAGGGGTCTCGATCATGGAGAAAAATATACATGAAGTAGGGTACTTGGACTAAAATATTGTTTAAGGTTAGTTTTCGGCAAAGTTTGAGTGACGTATATTATTCGTTACAACTTCGTTTGACGAACGGTTGAACATTTTGGAAAATAGGCTAGGTGAACTTACTTTTACTAGAAGACATCGTTTTCTAAAAAGTATTCTATCAATATGAAAAACGACTCCAAACATGGTCACTCGCGACAATAATTATCTATATTAACTAAAAAGCGGGGATTCGATCTCCACACGACACGTGTCCAAACATTAATTGGTAACTTCCGCAAGTTGGCAAGAATGGTCCTTGAGGTTCGTGTGTCGTTGCAACTTAAGTCCTCAACATTAATTGCAAAGTTTCACAACTTGGCAAAAACGGTCCCTAAGGTTTGTGTGTCGTTGCAAAGTTAGTCCGAACATTAAATGCAAAGTTTCACAACTTGGCAAAAACAGCCCCTGAAGTTTAAGTGTCGCTACAAAATAAGTCCTTAGAAGCCAATCCCGCTGCATCGCGCGGGTTTCTACACTCGTTAGAACTGATCATAGGTATCATATTTCCCAAAAAGATGGATAATTAAAAGGTTCTACCATATCAAGTGTTGCGATCATATTTTGGATCATTCTTCCACCATATAGTTAAAAAACGTATCAAAGTTGCGTTCTGCACCCCAATTTTTTTTTTAAAAAGGTCAATTTCAAATACAAAATCATACATGTATATTAATCTAATTCAGTAGCATTAACTATCACAAGTCTCATTTGATATTAATCATTCAAGCCATGCAAGATAAGTACATTCAAGTGTTGGGTTTTACTAATCATAACAATTAAAGTAAACACGTAAACATCATCAAAGCATGCAGCGGAAATAATAGGAATAATACTTGTAAATTAATTAACCGAATTAAAAGAATATGCGTACCTTTTATCAATCAATGCAATTAGGGTTTATGAAATCCCCAAATTAAGATCAAGAACCAAGAAACCCTAAACCCTAATAAATTAGGGTTTAACAAATTCGACTACACCAAAAGTCGAATACCCAAGATATGCAAACACAAGTGTATTTGCTCTTCGTTCTTGTACACACGTATTAGTAGCGAATTAATGAGAAAAGCTAGGTTCTTGAATCACAAATAAACCAAACACTTGTATTGAGCAATGGAAAATCGATCCCTAGGAGTTAGGGATATATGTACGATCGGCCAAGGCTCAAGGAGAGGGGAGGAGAAGAAGTTAGGGTTCTTTGATGATCCAAGATTTGATATAATGAATACAAGGGGTTTGTATTTATACACATCCAAACTTGGTGACCAAGTTAAGCCTCCCCATGGCTTTTGGAGACCCATGACCGGCCACAAGAACCCAAAGGGGTTCTAGATCCTTCTCGTCCACTATTTCCATCTTTAGTCCTTTAAGGTTACATTTAACGGCCATTAGTCCAAACTCATTAAATATTAACATTCGTTAAGTGTTTATTTCGTGACTAAATAATTAATAATAACATTTATATATTAATTATTCTAAACATTGATTCTCATACGTAATGTGTGCAATCCCAAAGTCTCGAGTTCGAATCCGATCATACTAATATTAATTTATATCCATAACCTTTCAGCTCCCACTTGGATATATCTTAATATAGTAATGACATTGGTTTAGTCTAGCTTAACACGCCAATGCCCCCAGATTTTAACCGAGTGTGGTTCCCTGGAAAAACCATTTTAATGATTCATCATTAATACTTATCCTTTTACTTCTAATACTTCATTAACTGTGCATATGGATCGAGTCATTTCACAAGTTAATATTTTGTTTCTCGTTATATGTGATTGAACAAGATTACCAAATCAACGTATTCCGATAGATCTTGTAAGGCCTTACAAACATCTTGTCAACCCTACGAGGGGCCCAAACAGTATTATGCTTTGAAACAAATGCAAATGAGCAAATTCTCTTGACTACAAGCAAAACTCATGAACTTTGCAACACTTCTGAAAATAGCCCTTATAACCACCTTTTACGGATAGTGTTAGACTATTTCACACAAGTGTACTACATTCATACAGCTTATCCGTATCTCAAGTCTGAGGATAAATATTCATGATTTACTTAATGACAAAGATCCATAAAGTACAATCATGTTAAGTTGGGATCTGTCCTATATTCAATTCATTGAATATCATGTGAATTTGGCATGTCCCACGCATCAATATACTTAAAGTATATTCTACCAAAACTCAGATTTGTTTTAATTCAATGACATTCTCACATCATTGATTGACAACGGACTTTTAGAATAACATAAGTTATTCATGGATTAAACATGCAAATATAAGATATAATATTAAGAAAAAGAAAAATAAACATAACCAATATTTTATTCTATTTAAATAATATTTGTTCATAACATCCCTTATCCAAATACTAAATAGATCAATGCATGATAATACTGGTTAATGAATTATGTCTCAAGTAATGACAATCATACTTGTTGACAAGGCATAATTTCAACTAACTTTGATCTATTGGAATTTTGAGAATACTTATTTCAAGAATTCAACTAGTTTTGACTAATAGGAAATATATATAAGTGTTTATACTTGTATAAAATAGTTACGATAACATTATTTAAACGCATGTAACTTAGTCGTTATAAGTCCGTTTTCTACGTTTTATATATCCTTAGCTTCGTGTTAAAGTATACTAATATAATTTTGATAAATCAACTCATTTAGATAACGCTTAAAACTCATTTTTGACCCTTAAACAACTCTTGACAGCTTGCAATTTTTCAGAAAATATAGTTTTTGCCGCAAAACTTGAAAATAGCGTATCTCCTTCGTTATAAATCCGTTTTAACCCGTTCAAGCGACCTCGGTTTCGTTTTAAAGTATATTTTCTGAATATCTAGCCCAAAATACTTCATGACCTGCTGAATTTTCCATATTTTTCAAAAACGATCAGATCACAATCTAAAGTTGTCCAAAATGATTTTTCTTGCATAATACTTGTTTCAATCACTTCAAATCAACACCAAATTTATTCTAAACATACACCTTCTTAGGGTGTCATGGGTTCCTAAACATTATCAACAATGATATGTTTCAAAGGAATACTAATAGGATAATTTAAACCCATATTAAGAAGTGAAAACATGTAAAAGTGGTATGGATCGTAGTATATTTGCATGTTTTTCTAATAGAATCATAAAAATACATCAAGTAAGAGTATGAAAGATTAGGAAAAATTATTAGAAGCTTACTTGAGTGACTGAAGAGTTTTTGAGCTAAAAACTTAAATAATCTATAGGTTTTTATTTCAAAACCTTAACATAGATCACTAATAGAACTTGATAAACACTTGATCTTGAAAAATTTATGGTTTCCTCTTGTTTTCTTGAGTTGGCCGGCCACAAGGAAGAAGAAGGAGAGGTTTTTGGTTTGTTTTCACCTAAAAAATGTGTTATATATGTGTTTTGGATAAGTTTACTATTAGTATTTGCAAATATCTTTCAAAATTATGTAGGTGTACATCTATAAACTCAAGATATTTATGAAAAGATGATGACAAGGGTGTGTTTTGGTCGGCAAGGGTATTAGGGGGGGGTGAGGTGTATTTTTAGGATTAAATTTATATAAAGTTATGTATATTGTATATTTGGTATATGTAATTAATTATTTAGTGTAGCGTTAACTAGAAATCGATTTTAGTGGAAAAAAATAAAATATATTGAAGTCATAAAAATTATAAAAATACATTTCTCGCAAGTATTGAGTGAATAAATAATTATCGAGTTGAATTTACGAAAACCGTCGTAAATATATATATATATATATATATATATATATATATATATATATATAACAATTTATGTACAAAATAAATTCAAAACATCGGTTAAACTAATAATATAACTTTTATAGTCTTAAAATGTGTATAAAAAATATATCTGAACAATTTTCGTAAATTTTGGATCAATTGATCAAAATAAATGATCGTGCGATAGCGTTTATTTAATAATTAAATATACGTTAATGAAATATGCAAACTCATGCATAAACTGATATGAAATGATGTTACTGATGATATGTAGACTAAGTCTAGTCTATATGAAATGTCCTCAATGATGTTCCATGAATACGCAACTTAACCCTCAAGGTTACGCGTATTTGATACTCGTAAACCTAGTTTACGAAAAATGATGAATAGTGATTTTTCTCCGGGAATGAATAGTGTTTCGTGAATAGTAAAAATAACATCTCAAAATATCAAATCGACTTCAAAAACGATGAATAGTAAAATGATGAATAGTAACCGATGAATAGTAAATTCCCGAGATGAATAGTGAAATTTTCAAAGTTTGAAAAATGACCTGAAATTACGAGTTGTCACATCTTCCTATGCAATGAAAATGCAATGGAAAGCCTACTTTCCAGTAAACAACTCTGGGTCAGATTCTAAAAAATAAGACGTGGGGAAGCTCAAAACTTCCTGCATTTTCGGTTGGCTACTACGGTGAGTGGATTTTATCTATAACCTGGTCACACTGCTGCCATTAATCACTAAATGCATTTTTATACTTCCTTTTGCTATATGGCTATGACAAAAATTCATGAAATTTTGTGATACTTATGGATTTCAATACATGTTTTGCTAATTACACTTTTAATATTTTGCATGTCATGACGAACAACGTATGTTCTATTGCATCAAGAATAAGGTTTGTTCTTTGTTGCATGCTACTTGATGCTTCATTTTTATAGGCCAGTTAGATAAAATCGGTTTTAAGAATGGCGGTGTTTATGTGGCAGAGACGAGAATGACTCTATCCCAGTTTCTCACCATCGCTTGACAACCTAGTGGCATCAATTTAAAAGTTAAAATGAACAAAAGAAGAGGGGCCATAGATATGTTAAAGTAGCCGTTGTTGCAGTTTGCAGCATTAACAAATACGCACGGTGCTTATAGGTTTATACACCCATCTTAATATTGGTGTTGCACTTATATTTGTTGCCTCTAAGTAAAACCATTATGGTTGTAAAATCTGATTTACAATTCTGAATTTGTCTTCATGTTTTGGTTTCTTTTCGTCGCAGCTTTATACAGCAAGTGGAAATCATCTAGGAAAGGCCAACATTGCTGACATTGCAATTAAGGTAATCACTACCACCACTCACATGTGCCAGCTGTTGTTTTTAGTGAAATAAAAAACTATAGTTCACTGTTTTTTTCTTCAGCCATAGGCTGCACATCTATGCATATTCCAGTGTCAAAATATGCTGACACAAAAAACTAAGATATAAAATCTAGGTTCTCTGCTTTGGTGACATGAACAGCCTATATATTGACTACTTTAATCAAGTATGCAACTTTTGAGACTTACACATTGCCTCCACATATTCCACTCATAAACCACATTTTCATTTAAAATTCCAACTATAAAAAACATCTCCAACAAACATTGATTCACCAAACAATAGTCTAAAAGGAACCACAACATGGATTGTGGCAGCAAAAAGGGTTTTTCTTTTTTATCAGAATATTGAGATCAAAAAGACATACCATTACCAGATATGCTGACTTTTTCAATTTTTTTATGTGCAGGGACCATGCACAATTCAAGCACTGAATCAAGCTCAGAAGCCGATGAGCTTGCTATGCCATGGACCAGCTACTTTCCGGCTGGTTATTGCGGCTCAAGATCCAAAAAAGAAGATGTTATAAGGGTTAAACCTGCAAAGCAGCTTGCCGGAATAACTGATGCCGCCATGGACAAAACTGCAAAGTAGATTGCAAAGGAAGCATTTAAATCCAGGATCAAAGTCCTTGGCCTTCCCAATGCTTACTTTTCTAAAGAGATAGGTATGAAGCCATTTGCCAAAGATGGGTCAAAAGGAAAAGGGCAAAAAAAATAGCCCTTACTCAAATATGATTTGTGTTGGTCGTTTCTCAGTGCTTAAATACCTTTGAATAAAAGTATGTGTTTGGTGCAATAACTGTTGTGGTGCTAATTTGCTTATCGTGAGCTCGATCAAGCCTTGGTAATATTGCCTGTCGTGGGCAGGTTTGTCGACAGTTTTTTTGGCTGCACATTATTGCAGGAAGTATCCTTCCAGTGTTATGACTTTGAAGCTGCAGAAATTTCTGCAGCCACATTGTATTTTTTTTTTTTGTGAAACTCAAAACAAAAACTATACCATGTTTGCATAGCAAGATACTCCTATTTTGTGGTATGCAATACTATAAAAAACTGCTACTCTTATACCAATGAGCACATATGAATCTGATGTATGGTTTACAAAGTTGACCGAGATTATTATGCTACAGATTCTTGCAACAACCATCCTTGCAATCTTATTACTTTCGTCGTTCCCATGTTCGAGAAAATGTAGAAACACCTTAACCGCCTATGTACGTTTATATCCATGTTTCATAGAACATACCGCGGCAACGCGCGGGCACAAATCATCGTATTATTCTAAAAATGACATGATTGGAAGATGGCTTTGGTGATTCGCACAGCTATTTAACTCATAAATTATTCTAAATCTAATCATACACAAAAGGTTTACTAATATTAAATTTTGTTGGTACCCTTTGGAAGACCCGTCTATATTCAGTCAATGGAAATGGAATCAATCATTCCACCACGAGGTTCCAAAAGGAGACGAGTCAAAATGTTGAGCCTGCCTTAACAACCCGACCCCACACATGAAATGTTTTTTAAAACTAAAATGAGGACCAATAATCCTTCCATGAACATTCGTATCCACTTTGACATAATACCCTTTTTGCATTCATATAACGTTCTTAAGATAACAAAATCTTGATAATTTATTAACAGTTTATAATTTATGAACATGGGTTTTAATTACAACAGACCAAGAATACTTTATCTAGTCTGGTTTTTCTTTTCATTATTCAATTTTGGTGTGTTTTCTCAGTCAAATAATAGCACAATCAGACATGGAGAAGTGATACGAGATGGGGACATCATAGTTTCGCCGAACCAGGTTTTTGCGCTCGGGTTTTTCAGTCCCACAAGTTCGAGTTCAAGATACGTTGGAATATGGTATAACCGATTACCTGGTCAAACAGTTGTATGGGTAGCAAATAGAGATGCTCCTATGTCAGGAAATTCGGGTGTTTTCGGAGTTCAAAATAATGGTAGTTTGAGTCTTTCTGATGGAAATGGTACGTTATACTGGTCGACAGAAGCTTTTCCGGCAGCTGGCAATCTTACCGCCATGCTAGCTAATACTGGAAACTTCATTCTCGCAACTGTTGAGAATACTGGAGATGATCAAAATGCGTTGTGGCAAAGTTGTGAGTATCCAACTGATACTTATTTACCAAACTTGAGAGTTTATATGAATTCTTCAGATAGTATTCCATTTGTTTCATGGAGAAGTCCATCTGACCCGTCAAGAGGGAATTACTCTGTGGGCGTTGATCCTCGTGGTGCACCTCAGCTCGTCTCATTTGATCAGTCAGGCCGTCGGATATGGAGATCAGGGCAATGGGATCAGCAGAGATTTACAGGAATGCCACAGATGAATTCTGTATTTCTCTCTCGTTTTACACTGGTTCCAGCAGATAGAGGAGGCATGTACTTTATCTTCACTAATCCAAGTACATCAATTTTGATGCGGTTCATGGTACTATGGAATGGTACAGTAGCTCAATTGACTTGGGACGAAGGACGATCAGAGTGGGTTGCACCATTTGCACTTCCCTCTACTCGATGCGAACAGTATAACAGGTGCGGTAGAAATGGAATCTGCGACGCGGGGGATTCTACTGATTTGTGTTCTTGTATGCAAGGATTCGTACCCGACTCCAGTAATCTGTGTGTTAGGAGAACTCCTTTAGAATGTGGAACAAACACTAGCTCAAATGATGGATTCCTTGTAAGAAATGGAGTAAAATTGCCTGATTTCGCCAGTACTTTTGTTGAAAACCCAGTGCAATGCGAAGATCGATGCTCCAGAAATTGTTCATGCAACGCATATGCCCACGTCACTGGAATTGGATGTTTGATCTGGGGTGGTGATCTGATGGATATTGAGCAATTTGAGGAAGGTGGAGAAACACTTTTTATTCGTCTCGCAAGTTCAGAATTAGGTATATTTGATATTGGCATTTTCTTATACATATTCCCTTTCATAAACTTCCAACTCCCATTCTGTTGAAATCTATACTTATTTGTGCCATTTCTTCCCTAGGTGGTAACAAAGCATCCAAGACTGCAATTATAGCGGCATCAGTAACTGGAACGATTGTTTTGGGTGTAATTATATGGCTAATCTGGAGATACAGGCAAAAATTAAAAAGTAAGTTTCACATAATCTTAGCCTTAATACAATAGTCTGCAATATTTATGAAATACTATGAATAAAGGGTGCTCTTCTGTTTGAAATGATCCATCAATATATGGTATTTATTTGAGTTGGAATATAACTTTTTTTTTATGAGAGCGCCCATAGCTATACTGATCTATAATGGTCTATTATGCTATATTCCTTTCAGTTAATGGTCTTTTTATTTACAATCCGTTATTTACTACGATGAACAGAAATCTCAATTCTGTGGGGACAAAAGGAAAATGTTTCACCACTCTTCCCAGAGTCTAATAGCCTAGACATTTCGGCGGGTGACACAAGACCAAATGATCTTACAGTTGAAGGAAAACAATTTGAAGGGACATTATACAGCCTAGCATCGTTAGAGTCTGCAACAGATGGCTTTGCTAATAAAAACAAGCTAGGTCAGGGAGGTTTTGGGCCCGTACACAAGGTCAGTCCTGCAAATTTTCATTACAAGACATGGTCAGTTTTAGATCATCAAATGATAAAGCGGAGGTCTTAAGCTGAGATATTTTTCATAGAAAGGCCATAAATATAAATCTAGTATTTCTTGACATTTTTATATATAGAGGATAATTTAGACTAATCGCGCCCTCCTATATATGTTTCTTTCAGGGAATCCTGCCTGGGGGCCAAGAAATTGCCGTCAAGAGGCTGTCAAAATCGTCTGGACAAGGGATGGTGGAATTCAAGAACGAGATGATTCTGATTTCGAAGTTACAGCATAGAAACCTGGTAAGATTGCTTGGATATTGTATTGAAGCTGAAGAAAATATGCTAGTTTATGAGTACATGCCAAACAAAAGCCTCGACACATTTCTTTTTGGTATGTCCTTTCCAACTTTTTTTATGTCATTTGTGGCTACACAAGTACAGGACAACTAATTTAGTGTTCTTTTTGCATTTCGTAACAACAGATGCCAAAAACAATGTGCATCTAGATTGGAATACAAGGTTTCTTATTATTGAAGGGATTGCTAGAGGTTTACTTTACCTTCATCGAGATTCAAGGCTTCGCATAATTCATCGTGATTTGAAAGCTAGCAACATTTTGCTTGACGCAGAGATGACCCCTAAAATTTCAGATTTTGGTATGGCTAGAATATTTGGGGGGAACCAAAATGAGGCAAATACGATCCGAGTCGTAGGCACTTAGTAAGTTGAAAAACCATGTTGGTATCTTTCATAATTGTCTTCGTTATGAAAATTACTAAGTTCATGGAGAATGAACAACTAGTACCTTTACACTATTTCTTGCTCACAGAATTTTTTTTTCCGTGTAGTGGTTACATGTCTCCAGAGTATGCAATGGAAGGTTTTTTTTCAGTGAAATCTGATGTCTACAGCTTCGGAGTTTTGCTATTGGAAATTATTAGCGGGAAAAGAAACACAAGTTTTCATTCACAAAATTCCAGTAACCTAGTTCGGCATGTAAGAAATAATATTTATTTCATAGTAACCAAAACTCAAGAATTGAGCAAGACAATTACACACATGCACGTACTATTAATTAATCTTCTATGAGATACTATTGAATGTTCTCATTCTTTCAAGAACTCTGAAAGTTTGCAACTTTTTGCAGGCTTGGAATCTATGGAAGGAGGGGACACCAGAAGAACTTATTGATCCATCAATTCTAGAATCATGTAATCAGAAAGAAGCACTGCGATGCATCCATGTAGGAATGTTGTGTGTACAGTTTTCAGCCGTGCATAGACCAACTATGTCATCGGTGGTGTACATGTTGGAGAGTGAAAGCACAAGTCTTCCTTTGCCAACACAGGTTGGTGACATATCACTAAACTCTGGTGAAATGGACTTGATCATGGAAGGTCGAGAAATCACGGTTTCTTCAAATGATGTTACAGTTACAGAAGTGATTGGAAGGTAATAATGGAAACGACTAGTACAATTTAGCATGGATCGTATGATTGGTTTGCTTGGCAGTTTTGATGTATAAAAAAGTGTATAATTAGTTATAAATGGTTGCATATTATGTTTATCACCCGAAATATAAAATACATTTTTAATATTTATTCACTAATTTCACAACCAAAAGAAGGGTGGAAAATTGACTTGTATATGTTTGCAAACTCATGATTGAAAGTGAACGGCATTGCCTTTGAATTAATTATTGATCTCAAAACGTTATACGGTGATTAAGCGGATTGTAAAACTAGATAAGCAAGGTAACGGCAAAGGCCTTTACAATAATAATCAACTAACTAACTGAAACACCCAATTTTTTTCTAAAAAACGTAGCCTATGCCGTAGAGACCAAAATGTCTTTACGCCGTAGTTACTACGAACTGCACTTTTCACTTTTTATAAAAGTGGACTTATTCGATATTTCAAATATGTAAAACTTGAATACTACTTCAATTAATATAACATGAATGCACAATTCCATAAATTCCTTTCAAAACACGCGGAAGCTATATTACACAAAATATGAGTGTTAACCCAAACACCCTTTTTGACCCATTTACATACTTTGTACAAGATATTTTCATTCACCGTCAATCATATAGAATTTTTGACTTAAAACATTTGATATTACCAAAACAACATTTCTTTAGAAAAACACGTGGGATTTTAACTTGTATAGAATAGTTCCCAAAACTTACTCGTTTTCTAAAAGAAACCCGACGAGTATTATTTACTTCAACTTCTAGACATCCAATACTCCTTATCTTTACCTTCGCAAACTTGAAAACCTACAAAACATTTAACAATTAAAATGTAAGCTTTGGCTTAGTAAGTAAATAATATTAATTAAGCATGCATAATTATCAATCAGCCTTCTTCTATTGCTTTAAAAACAAAAACCATTTCATTTGACTTTATAAAATGCATTGAAACAATATTAATCTTTCTACCACAAGTAATAATTCATTCAGCACATATATCATCTCATTCTCCTCTTTACCTACCACATCGGGTACTACACGTTATCCCAATGATACTTGCACTTATCCCGAAGGGTAATATCTCTTACCTTGAAGGATCCTATCTTTTACCCCAAAGGGAGCATTCCACTACCCCGAAGGGTACTATTCCACATAAAACATTCATAACCTCGTGAATAATCCATCTCCACACTTTAACATATTAACTCGACACAATTCGAGCACGTTCAACTTTATTAAACTTTTTAAAATGCATTGAAAACTAATGGCAAATCACTTACCTAATGTAGTTAACTTGCCACTTTTTTTCATTATATGTAGTATTTTTTTTTCTCATTCGGTCAATAAACTTCTATCGTTAGTCCTTTGTGTGTACCCGTTACCAAAAAACACGCATCGTTAGTTCTTTATGCTAACGACCGTTAATAAATAACTTAAAATTTGGTTATCTTACGCTAAACTTGCATCGTTGGTCCTTTATACTAACGATCGTTAAAAATAACTTAAAATTTGGTTTTCTTACGTTTTCTGCTGTTTTTCACGTTTTCCCCGTTTTACACGTTTTCGTTCGTTTTAACGTTTTTGCCAACCGTTTTCATGTTTTCATACATTTTACGCTTTCATCCGCTTTTTCAAGTTTTCATTCGTTTTCCGCGTTTTCATATGTTTTTCACGTTATCATCCGTTTTTACAATTTTCGACCGTTTTGTACATTTTCATTACGCTTTTCGCATTATTCGTCGGTTTTTACGTTTTCTTCCGGTTTTCACATTTTCATGCATTTTTACCACGTTTTCATCCGTTTAACACATTTTTGTCCGTTTATGCACGCTTTCATCCCTTCTTACACATTTTCGTCCGTTCTAGCACATTTTTTATTCCGTTTTTCACGTTTTCAACCGTTTTACATGTTTTCATCCGTTTTACACGTTTCGTTTTTCCGCGTTTTCCCGTTTTCACGTTTTGTCCGTCTTTACGCGTTTTTGTCCGTTTTTCGTCCGTTTTCCGCGTTTTCGACGTCTTTACACGTGCGTTTGGTCCGTTTTAACGCGTTGCTTTCTTAAGTTTTTCCGCGTTTTCATCCGTTTTTACCGTTTACATCCGTTTTTGCACGCGTTTTTAGTTTTTGCACGATTTCATAAGTTTTTACACTATTTTTTCATGCGTTTTAACACGTTTTCGTCTGTTTTTCTCGTTTTCCTCCGTTTTTACACGTTTTCATCTGTCTCTACACGTTTTCGTCTATTTTTTTCATGATTTCATCCGTTTTACACAAAATGTGCAAACACGAACAAAAACATGAAACAACGGATGAAAACGTAAAACGATAAAAGCGGAAACAACGGATGAAACGGTAGAGACGGACGAAGCGTGAAACAACGAACTTAAAACGCAACGATGAAAACATGGAAACGGATGAAAGCGGATGAAAGTGGATGAAAATGGATGGCGTGAATAACTGACGAAAACGTGTTAAAATGGACGAACGTGTTAAAACATAAGAAAATGTGTAAAAACATCTGGCTGCAAACATACGATGAAACACGCAAAAACGGATGAAACGTATAAATAGATGAAAACGTGAAAAACGAGCGAAACCATGTTAAAGCGAATGAAAGCGTAAAGATGAAAACGTGAAAAAACGACGAACCCGTTAAACGAGGGCGAAACCGTGTTAAAACGGATGAAAACATAAAAACGAACGAACTCATGCAAAATGGGCGAAAATGTGTAAAATGGATGAAAACGTAAAATGTACGGATGAAAACGTGAAAAACGAATGATGGCGACGGGAAAAGCGAGAAGAAAAGTGAAAAAACAGACGAAAATATCTAAAAACGAATGAAAACGTGTAAAAACGGATAAAAACGTGAAAAAACGGACGAAAGCGTGTTAAAACGAACGAAAGCGTGTAAAACGCTTTGTCTGGAAAACGGAAAAACGGACGGAAACGTAAGAAACCCAAATTTTAAGTTATTTTTTAACGATTGTTACTATAAAGGACCAACGACGCAAGTTTAGAGTAAGATAACCAAATTTTAAGTTATTTATTAACGGTCGTTAGTATAAAGGACTAACGATCTCGTTTTGAATTGGGTAACGGTACACACAAAGGACTAACGATAGAAGTTTATTGACAGAATGAGAAAAAAAAAGAATGCTACATACAATGAGAAAAAGTGGCAAGTTAACTACATTTCTAGGTGATTTGCCCAAAACTATATTAATCTATCTACAACAAGTAATAATTCCTTTACCCCATATCTCATCTTCTTATCCTCTTTTCCTATCACATCGGGTACTACATGTTATCCCAAGGATACTTGCACATATCTTGAAGGATATTATCTCTTACCTTGAGGGATCCTATCTTTTACCCCAAAGGGTGCATTCCACTACCTCCAAAGGTACTATTCCACATAAAACATTCATAACCTCGTTAATTAACCATTTTCACACTTTAACATATTAACTCGACACAATTCGAGCACCTTCAACTTAATTACACTTTACCAAATCAGCTCATGACATACAACCGTATATGCTTAACACTTTACCATTCTCTAATACGCACGACATAACATGTCTCATTCAGGTAACCTCATTCTATTTTCAAATATAACACATTCACACATTAACAAATTTACTTCAAATTAGCATTAAGTCGGCTATTCTAAGGAGGAATCTATTCCGTATTACTATTATTATATAAACATAAGATGCAAACACTTATCGAATCTTATATATAAACTTAACATCTCCACACTCATTACCAATTCACTTATTCTCATATCATAATACCTCTGTCCCGACTTAAGCAAAACATACTAATTATACTAGCTTATTATTTCACTTAAACATAATACTATAAGCTATACAGTTAGTCATCTCATAATGCAATCAACTTGGTAAAGGAATGAAGGATTTTCATGTTTAATTGAGTGTGATTTAGAATGTAGATTTGGATAGATATCCTGGGTCACAAACTTAAGTTTATGATTTGATTCTTTCGTTAATCTAGTTAAGTACTTAGTACGATTTCTTGTTCGAATCAAAACTGGCAATTGGACCGAATTATGATGTTAACCATATTGAATATTGTATGAACATCACACCAAAAATCCGCTTAAACTCTCACGTTCACTCATTAAAAGAAAGCAAATCAAAGATTTATGGAATGTGTTCCATCATTCTTAGTCGTAAACGAGGATATGTGAAGGGTTCGCATGTGAGAGGTTTGGTTTAACGATTAGCGATATTATCTTCCGACAAAACCTTTTCGATGGAGATACTTCCTTTTTAGACATCATCATGAAGGAAATGATGATGGATTTCGATATGCTTCATCCGCTAGTGTTGCATGTGGTTTTTACTAAGTCAATTGCGCCTTTGTTGTCACACATAATTGGAATGTTGCCAAGCTTGATGTTGTAGTCGATTAGAGCTTGTTTCATACATAGTGCTTGTTGACATGCCTTTTTGGTGCTTAAGTATTTGGCTTCGGTCGTAGAGATAGCAAGTGTCGTTTGTTTCATTTGTTTCTTAGAGAACAAAGATTTTAAATAACATCCCATGAACGTACAAACGCCACTAGTGCATTTTTGATCTACATAATCTACCGCATGATTAGAGTCGGCATAGACAATAGTTTTTATACCGGTTCCCTTGGGATACCATGTTCTTAAGTGTGTAGTGCCTTTAATATATTAGAAGATACGCTTAACGCTTCAAGATGAGGGGTTTTGGGATCCCCTTGGAAGCGAGCACAAAGGCAGACACTAAACATGATATCGGTCCAACTTTCCATTAGTTATAATAAAATACCTATCATGCCTCTATACTTAGTATTTTCCACGGACTCACCTCTTCATCTTTCGTGTGTTTAGTTTTTGAGGACATGGGTGTTTTAGTTGGTTTAGACTCTTCAAAGCCAAATTTCTTAAGAATTTTTTTTAAAATATATTTAGATTGATTAAAGAAGACCCATCTTACATTTGTTTTATTTGTATACCATTAAAGAAATTTAATTCACCCATCATGCTCATTTCAAACTCGTCATTCATAATTTTCGCAAATTTCTTAAGAATTTTTTTTAAATAATATTGTCGACATATATTTGAACAATGATGAGATGTGAATTTTTTTCTTCGTGAAAAGTGTATTATCTACCATCCCTATGGTATATCCATGTTTAAGAAATGAAGCTTTTAATCTATCGTACCAAGCCTTTGGAGCTTTTTTAAGACCATAGAGTGTTTTCTTGAGTGTATAAACATGATTGGTTTTTTGTATTCAATGAATCCCAGAGGTTGTGGTACATAATTGATAAAAACCATTTAAGAAGGCACTTTTTAAGTTCATTTGTTATAAATTAAAAATGTGTGAACAAGCGTAAGATAAAGGTATTCTAAATGACTCTAATCTAGCTACTAAAGCGAAGGTTTTATCGTAGTCTATTCCCTCTTATTGATTATAGCTTTATACCTATAATCTAGCCATATTCCCAGACACAATTCTATTCTCATCAACCTTATTCCTAAATACCCATTTGGTTCCTATTATTGTTACGTACTTAGGTTGTGATACTAACTCCCAAACAACATTTTAGTGAATTGGTTTAATTCCTTATGCATGGAAACTACCCAGCTTTCATCCTTTACGGCTTCATTGATATTCTTAGGTTACGTGGTTGATATGAAACAGAATAGCTTATTTTGTCTTGGGCTTGTGATCTAATAGTTCTTTGGCTTATACTTCGATAACATTATCATTCCCTGTTTTTCTTGCAAATAACCTTGATGGCTTCTTCTTAAACTAAATCATCATCCACCAAAGGTTATGCTTTCGATGGGAGAGTACTTTCATCAAATGTCACATTTAGGACTCTTCAACTATTATTATTTGTTTGTTGAGAATGATGTAGGCTTTTACATTTAGGAGTAAAATAGGAAAACACCTTTGTATGACTTTGGGTTAAAATTGGTGAGGTAGTATTTCGTGTTTAGATTGAAGCTTCCAAACACTCGAAATAATCTTTAGTAGGTTCACGCCTCAAGATTTCTAGGTGTTTTTCCCAAATGTGGCATGAAGATCATATTCAATATGTAGGTTGAGGTGTCTGGTCTGTTGCACCATAACTTTTCTTTGATAAATTGTTCATTCAAAATGGTTCTACTCATTTCTTGTAGGGTGCTATTTTTCCTTTCAACTACCCCATTTGATTTGGGAGTGCGAAAGCGAGAAATCATGAGTAATCCCATTAGGCTTCATAATAACATCCGATTGCACTTCATTATCAAATTCAGAACATAATTCCTAATGGAAAAAATTGGACAACCTAGTTGATTTTGGCCTTTCTTCTTGAAAATTTCAAATTTTCAAAAGCTTCAGTTTAGTCTTAAGAAATCTTTTCCATGTGTACCTAGAATATTAGCTCAGTATTACTAGCGTATAAAGGTTTCCTCTATAACTTTGTACGGTGGATGGACCAAATAGATCCATGTGTAAGAGTTCTAGACACCTAGTTCTTGAGATGATGTTCTTAACTTGGTGACTAGCGTGGGCTTGTTTTTCAATTTTAAAAGTGTCACAAAAGTGTTGATTAAATTTAAGCTGCCAAAAACTTCTAACTAATTCCTTAGACTTCAAGATTGAATCAAACGCATATTTGCGTGACCTAGTCTCCTATGCCATAATGTATAGTTTTCGTCCATGGTTGCTAGGCAAACTTTGTCTTGCGGTTTATTTCCTATTTTCATCACGCCAAGCCGTTCTTCCTTGTTCCTCTACATATGGTTTTCCCATCCTTAGTAATCTTACTATCGCACTCGAAAAATATTATGTTAATACAAATAATGTCAAAAATTTTGGTTTCATTTTTCGATCTCTTTATGTTTTGATAATCACAAAACGTAAGAAAACGTTACGTAAAAACACATTTGATAAGTTTTTAAATGAGAAAACCCATTTCGACCACGATATCACTTAAGGTATGAACAAACAACTTACTGACATAGTTTAGTGATCAAATAATTTATTTTGTACTTAAAACTTATATTTTTCACAAAATTCAGCTCACAAAATAAATCATACAAATCATTTTTGAATTACAAGAAAATGTTTTATTAAAAAAAATATATTTGAATTTTCAAAATTCATAATAACCATTATTCCCGCCCAAATCAGATAAATTTTTACTAAAAAACCTTCCCCACTAAAGGATAAAAATAGGAGCGGAATCTAGGCGCGGCCCTTATAGGCCAACGGTCCCTTATATATAAGGGACCGCCAGCATAAATAAAGGATCGCCCCTCGCTCATCACGTGCCTATAAATACTACACTATTCTCTCGAAAATTTGGAGCTTTTGCACTAAAAATCCTCGATGTTTCGTCCCTATTCTTTACTTCTCTTTGATTACGCGACTGTCATAACTTGTTTACAAGTGATCTCGTGATTCTCCCCCTCTAAGTGCAAAAGAAGAATACTCGTATTAGTATAGAAACGAAGTGTTGTAGTCTAGGCATCAGACATACTCACATAACTAGTGTTACAATTCTCCTTCGATCTATGTGGAATATATTTGTAAAACATTTATGTATGTTTAAGTTGTTAAGTGTTAATTCGGTAGTGTTAGAAGTTAAGTCTGTTGATTGTTAAGTCTGCCAAGACTAATGGAGTTAAGTCTTGCAGAATATATAGTTGGTATTTAAGTCTTTTTATGATAAAAATAGAATAGTTTGTTAGAGTTATATTAGGAATAGATATATACGCATAGAGATATATTTGGAAGAGATATATTTACCCTTCTACAAGTCTTGTAGTTAATTAGGGTTTCCTTGGTGTATAAAAGGATCCCTAAGGTAATAGGTTAAAGTAGGAGTTGTAAGCTTTAATCTTTGAGCAAAGTAATAGAAAATACGAAGTTAGTTATTCTTGTGTTTTTCATACTTTGTGTGTTAAGATTCCGCATTAACACATCAAGATATTGTTAAGAGTTTTTCACATAATAAATTTGGATTTATTCAAGTTTATTATAAGTCATTCAAGGCTACTTAGATCCATAAGCTTTTGGACCTACAAGTGGTATCGAGCCTAGAAGGACTCTGTGTTGAAGATACAAACAAAAACTCATTCGTTGGAATCACTCAACTTGTATTTCAAATATTTGTAATCAATATGTAATAGGTAGCTTAATTAGGCTTTTATGTTTGTATTAATGGCAAGGCTTATGTAGAAAGCCCATAAGCCTTGGCCCAAGTCCAATAAGGATGGAAGGAACTAGTAGTGTTGCCCTAGTTCCCTTCCCCTATAAGTACTCTTGTAAACCTTTCTCACATACCGAAAATACCTATTTTGCAGTGGAATGGAATACCTGGGCGTGATGCCATAGCATCGCTATATTGAACGACCTAAAGTGTCATTTTGAAAACACATCGTTTGATATAATAAACATTCGAAGTTTACAAAACATAGGTCCCAAATGAAAATCAACATATGCGGAAATAAGTTTGTTACAATCCAAACGATGTTTTAAAGTGCATAAAACCCATGTGAGACGCCATCATCGCGGTGACTCGATAACTCCTTATGTATGCCATGAAGTATATGCTTAGATACCAAAAATACATTGCTAAAAGTGTCAACACGAGGTTGGTGAGTTCATAGGTTTATGTAAATGTTTTGTACGACTACCACAAGTATAAGTTATGTATGACAAAAATGCCACATAAAAATGATACCGCTATAAGCTCATGACACGAAGCTAGACTGATTATGATGTTCGCCCAACAGAGTGTTGCCAAACAACTCTCTCATTTCGATATTAAATGAAATGCATCCGTCAATTTGGAACTACCAACCGGATGGAGGAGTCACCTCAATAGATCTATTCACTCACTCTTGCTTACCCGAGAATTAACGGTTCATGATAAGGAAATGGGGACATTAATATGGCAATGAGGTAACTTAAGCAATGTAAATGAATTGATATAATTTCAAGCACGTGAATAAAATGATGCAATGTATTCTCCCCGTAGGTTTGAAATGAAATATAAACTTGAAAAACGGGGCTATGAAAACTCACCTGATACAATGATTATGATGATATAGTGGCAATACTGAAATGAGGTGCAATCTCTATTGATAAGGTTTTAAAATGTACCTTTTTGAGGGGTCATTTAAGCCCTTATTTGATCACTTTTTTGTATCCGTTATTGTTTCTTTAATATCGTTCCTTTTTCACCTTTTTAGGTCTCTTGAAGGCAAATTGCTGTAATGGCACTTATTTGGACGAAAAGGTGCGAATATACGAAGAAAATGGCCAAAGTTAAGAATCGAGACACTCGTGTCAGCTGAAAAGGTTACATACATTCGGCTGTCATGCTATCGCGTATCCGTCGGAGGGATTTTGTGCGGGACGAAGCCAAACTCTTATTTTCAAGTGACGACGTTAAGCCAAAAACTCTTAGATTCAATCCGCATCGGCGCCGGTGAAGAGGACGGCGCTGACAAGCACAGACCGCCGCAAGTCTAACATGGCCAAGATGAAACCCCATGACGGCAATGATACGATGGCATCACAAAACATAAGGTGACGCGTCAAGATGTGTAATCTTATATATAGAATCTGAATTTTTCAGTATTTATATGTAGTCTTTTGGAGTAAAAACCTAAACCAACCAAGGTTGTTCTTGTACAAGATTTTGGGGTTCCAAACCATCTTACATCAAGATAAGTACTTACTTCATTAATACAATTATGTCTTTGATTATTTGTGTGTATGCTTGCATGTTCTCCATGTCCGTCTAATTTACTTTTGTGTTTGCTTAGGAATATGAAAATTAATTATTGAATATTGGGATTGTTGTCTGCTTATCTTAGTTTGTTAATGATCTAGTAATGCGATAGG
>OU343225.1:241016924-241068543 GCA_910596185.1 Chrysanthemum makinoi | reverse complement strand
GGGAGTGAAAGCACGTCTTCCTTTGCCAACACAGTTGGTGACATAATACTAAACTCTGTGAAATGGACTTGATCATGGAAGGTCGAGAAATCACGGTTTCTTCAAATGATGTTACAGTTACAGAAGTGATTGGAAGGTAATAATGGAAACGACTAGTACAATTTAGCATGGATCGTATGATTATTTGTTTTTGGCAGTTTTGATGTATAAAAAAGTGTATAATTAGTTATAAATGGTTGCATATTATGTTTATCACCCGAAATATAAAATACATTTTTAATATTTATTCACTAATTTCACAACCAAAAGAAGGGTGGAAAATTGACTTGTATATGTTTGCAAACTCATGATTGAAAGTGAACGGCATTGCCTTTGAATTAATTATTGATCTCAAAACGTTATACGGTGATTAAGCGGATTGTAAAACTAGATAAGCAAGGTAACGGCAAAGGCCTTTACAATAATAATCAACTAACTAACTGAAACACCCAATTTTTTCTAAAAACGTAGCCTATGCCGTAGAGACCAAAATGTCTTTACGCCGTAGTTACTACGAACTGCACTTTTCACTTTTTATAAAAGTGGACTTATTCGATATTTCAAATATGTAAAACTTGAATACTACTTCAATTAATATAACATGAATGCACAATTCCATAAATTCCTTTCAAAACACGCGGAAGCTATATTACACAAAATATGAGTGTTAACCCAAACACCCTTTTTGACCCATTTACATACTTTGTACAAGATATTTTCATTCACCGTCAATCATATAGAATTTTTGACTTAAAACATTTGATATTACCAAAACAACATTTCTTTAGAAAAACACGTGGGATTTTAACTTGTATAGAATAGTTCCCAAAACTTACCTCGTTTAAAAGAAACCCGACGAGTATTATTTACTTCAACTTCTAGACATCCAATACTCCTTATCTTTACCTTCGCAAAC
This sequence comes from Chrysanthemum makinoi, assembly GCA_910596185.1. Taxonomy (NCBI): domain Eukaryota; kingdom Viridiplantae; phylum Streptophyta; class Magnoliopsida; order Asterales; family Asteraceae; genus Chrysanthemum; species Chrysanthemum makinoi. The sequence continues at coordinate 241,067,588 of OU343225.1, read as the reverse complement.
TTGAAAACCTACAAAACATTTAACAATTAAAATGTAAGCTTTGGCTTAGTAAGTAAATAATATTAATTAAGCATGCATAATTATCAATCAGCCTTCTTCTATTGCTTTAAAAACAAAAACCATTTCATTTGACTTTATAAAATGCATTGAAACAATATTAATCTTTCTACCACAAGTAATAATTCATTTAGCACATATATCATCTCATTCTCCTCTTTACCTACCACATCGGGTACTACACGTTATCCCAATGATACTTGCACTTATCCCGAAGGGTAATATCTCTTACCTTGAAGGATCCTATCTTTTACCCCAAAGGGAGCATTCCACTACCCCGAAGGGTACTATTCCACATAAAACATTCATAACCTCGTGAATAATCCATCTCCACACTTTAACATATTAACTCGACACAATTCTAGCACGTTCAACTTTATTAAACTTTTTAAAATGCATTGAAAACTATATGGCAAATCACCTAGAAATGTAGTTAACTTGCCACTTTTTCTTATTGTATGTAGCATTTTTTTTTTTTTTCTCATTCGTCAATAAACTTTATCGTTAGTCTGTGTGGCTCGTTACCGCATCGTTATGTTAACGACATCGTTAATAAATAACTTAAAATTTGGTTATCTTACGCTAACTTGATCGTTGGTCCTTTATACAAACGATCGTTAAAAATAACTTAAAATTTGGTTTTCTTTACGTTTCGTCTGCTTTTTCACGTTTTCGCCCGCTTTTACACGTTTTCGTTCGTTTTAACACGCGCCCGTTTTTCGCGTTTTCATACATTTTACACGCCATCCGCTTTTTCGTTTTCATTCGTTTTCACGCTTTCATATTTTTACATTTTCATCCGTTTTTACATTTTTAATCGTTTTTGTACATTTTCATTCCGCTACACGTACCGTCCGTTTTACACGCGCCCGGTTTTTCACGCCATGCATTTTATCGCCATCCGTTTTAACACATTTTGTCCGCTTATGCACGCCACTTACATTTCGCCCCGCTCTATTTTCGCCCGTTTTTCACGTTTTCAAATCAAGTACATGTTCATCCGTTTACACGTTTCCTCGTTTTCACGTTGCCCGCTTTTCACGCTTTCCTGCTTTACATCGTCCGGTTACACGCCAGCCGTTTTAATGCTGACGCCTTACACGTTTTGTCCGCTTTAATACGTTGTTTATCGCTTATCCAGGTTATCGTTACATCCATGCACGCCGACGGTTTTGACGATTTCATAAGTTTTACACTATTTTTCATGCACACGTTACCGTTTTCTCCGTTTTATATCGCTTTCATTCGTTCTACACGCTTTTTATATTTTTTTCATGATTTCATCCGCTTTTCACAAAATGTGCAAAAACTAACAAAACATGAAACAACGGATGAAAACGTAAAAACGGATAAAAACGTGAAACAATCCATGAAAACGCAGAGACTATGAAAACGCGGAAACAACGAACGAAAACGTGCAAAACGGATGAAAACATGTAGAAACGGATGAAAACGGAAAAAGTGATGAAAACGCGGAATAACGGACGAAAACGTGTTAAAATGGACGAAAACGTTAAAACATAAGAAAATGTGTAAAACATAAATAAAACCTGCAAACATACGAAAACACGCAAAAATCGGATGAAAAACGAGCAAAAATAGATGAAACGTGAAAAACCGCATAAAACCATGTTAAAGCGGATGAAAGCTGTAAAATGGATGAAAACGGAAAAAATAGACGAACCGTGTTAAAACGATTAAAACCGTGTTAAAACGATGAAAACATGTAAAACGAAGCGAACTCATGCAAAATGGACGAAAATGTGTAAAAATGGATGAAAACGCAGAAAACGGATGAAAACGGAAAACGAATAATGAAACGAAAAACAGAAGAAAAGTGAAAAATGCATCGAAAATATCTAAAAACGAATGAAAACGCGTAAAACGGATAAAAACGCGTGAAAACGGAACGCAAAGTGTTAAACGAATTAAAGCTGCGGTAAAACGTATCGAAAACGGAAAAACGGACGAAACGTGAAGAACCCAAATTTTAAGTTATTTTTTAACGATTGTTACTATAAAGGACCAACGACGCAAGTTTAACGTAAGATAACCAAATTTTAAGTTATTTATTACGGCGTTAGCATAAAGGACTAACGATCGCGGGTTTTTGGGTAACGGGTACATACAAAGGACTAACGAGAAGCTTATATTGATGAGAAAAAAAAAGAATGCTACATACAATGAGAAAAAGTGGCAAGTTAACTACATTTCTAGGTGATTTGCCCAAAACTATATTAATCTTTCTACAACAAGTAATAATTCCTTTACCCCATATCTCATCTTCTTATCCTCTTTACCTCACATCGGGTACTACACGTTATCCCAAGGATACTTGCACATATCTTGAAGGATATTATCTCTTACCTGAGGATCCTATCTTTTACCCCAAAGGGTGCATTCCACTACCTCCAAAGGTACTATTCCACATAAAACATTCATAACCTCGTTAATTAACCATTTTCACACTTTAACATATTAACTCACACAATTCGGCACCTTCAACTTAATTACACTTTACCAAATCACCATGACATACCAACGTATATGCTTAACACTTTACCATTCTAATAATGCGACTTGCATATATGTCTCATCAGGTAACCTCATTCTATTTTCACATATAACACATTCACACATTAACAAATTTACTTCATATTAGCATTAAGTCGGCTATTCTAAAGAGGAATCTATTCCGTATTACTATTAGTATATAAACATAAGATGCAAACACTTATCGAATCTTATATATAAACTTAACATCTCCACACTCATTACCAATTCACTTATTCTCATATCATAATACCTCTGTCCCGACTTAAGCAAAACATACTAATTATACTAGCTTATTATTTCACTTAAACATAATACTATAAGCTATACAGTTAGTCATCTCATAAAGCTAAATCAACTTGTAAAGGATCAAGGATTTTCATGTTTTAAATCGAGTGTGATTTAGAATGTAGATTTGATAGATATCCCGGGTCACAAACTTAAGTTTATGATTTGATTCTTTCGTTAATCTAGTTAAGTACTTAGTACGATTTCTTGTTCGAATCAAAACTGGCAATTGGACCGAATTATGATGTTAACCATATTGAATATTGTATGAACATCACACCAAAAATCCGCTTAAACTCTCACGTTCACTCATTAAAAGAAAGCAAATCAAAGATTTATGGAATGTGTTCCATCATTCTTAGTCGTAAACGAGGATATGTGAAGGGTTCGCGTGTGAGAGGTTTGGTTTAACGATTAGCGATGTTATCTTCCGACAAAACCTTTTCGATGGAGATACTTCCTTTTTAGACATCATCATGAAGGAAATGATGATGGATTTCGATATGCTTCATCCGCTAGTGTTGCATGTGGTTTTTACTAAGTCAATTGCCTTGTCACACATAATTGGAATGTTGCCAAGCTTGATGTTGTAGTCGATTAGAGCTTGTTTCATACATAGTGCTTGTTGACATGCCTTTTTGGTGCTTAAGTATTTGGCTTCGGTCGTAGAGATAGCAAGTGTCGTTTGTTTCATTTGTTTCTTAGAGAACAAAGATTTTAAATAACATCCCATGAATGTTCAAACGCCACTAGTGCATTTTCGATCTACATAATCTACCGCATGATTAGAGTCGGCATAGACAATAGTTTTTATACCGGTTCCCTTGGGATACCATGTTCTTAAGTGTGTAGTGCCTTTAATATATTAGAAGATACACTTAACGCTTCAAGATGAGGGGTTTTGGGATCCTCTTGGAAGCGAGCACAAAGGCAGACACTAAACATGATATCGGTCCAACTTTCCGTTAGTTATAATAAAATACCTATCATGCCTCTATACTTAGTATTTTCCACGGACTCACCTCTTCATCTTTCGTGTGTTTAGTTTTCGAGGACATGGGTGTTTTAGTTGGTTTAGACTCTTCAAAGCCAAATTCTTAAGAATTTTTTAAAATATATTTAGATTGATTAAAGAAGACCCATCTTACATTTGTTTTATTTGTATACCATTAAAGAAATTTAATTCACCCATCATGCTCATTTCAAACTCGTCATTCATAATTTTCGCAAATTTCTTAAGAATTTTTTTTAAATAATATTGTCGACATATATTTGAACAATGATGAGATGTGAATTTTTTTCTTCGTGAAAAGTGTATTATCTACCATCCCTATGGTATATCCATGTTTAAGAAATGAAGCTTTTAATCTATCGTACCAAGCCTTTGGAGCTTTTTTAAGACCATAGAGTGTTTTCTTGAGTGTATAAACATGATTGGTTTTTTGTATTCAATGAATCCCAGAGGTTGTGGTACATAATTGATAAAAACCATTTAAGAAGGCACTTCTTAAGTTCATTTGTTATAAATTAAAAATGTGTGAACAAGCGTAAGATAAAAGTATTCTAAATGACTCTAATCTAGCTACTAAAGCGAAGGTTTTATCGTAGTCTATTCCCTCTTATTGATTATAGCTTTATACCTATAATCTAGCCATATTCCCAGACACAATTCTATTCTCATCAACCTTATTCCTAAATACCCATTTGGTTCCTATTATTGTTACGTACTTAGGTTGTGATACTAACTCCCAAACAACATTTTGGTGAATTGGTTTAATTCCTTATGCATGGAAACTACCCAGCTTTCATCCTTTACGGCTTCATTGATATTCTTAGGTTCTGTGGTTGATATGAAACAAAAGAAATTACTTTTGTCTTGGGCTTGTGATCTAATAGTTCTTTGGCTTATACTTCCGATAACATTATCATTCCCCAAGTTTTTCTTGCAGCTAACCTTGATGGCTTCTTGTTAAACTAAATCATCATCCACCAAAGGTTATGCTTTCGATGGGAGAGTACTTTCATCAAATGTCACATTTAGGACTCTTCAACTATTATTATTTGTTTGTTGAGAATGATGTAGGCTTTTACATTTAGGAGTAAAATAGGAAAACACCTTTGTATGACTTTGGGTTAAAATTGGTGAGGTAGTATTTCGTGTTTAGATTGAAGAACTTGCTTCCAAACACTCTGAAATAATCTTTAGTAGGTTTCCTGCCTCTCAAGAATTCGTATGGTGTTTTTCCTAAAATGTGGCTAATGAAGATCATATTCAATATGTAGGTTGAGGTGTCTACGGCGTTGCACCATAACTTTTGCGGTATAAATTGTTCGTTCAAAATGGTTCTACTCATTTCTTGTAGGGTGCTATTTTTCCTTTCAACTACCCCATTTGATTGTGGTGTGCGCGTAGCAGAGAAATCATGAGTAATCCCATTAGGCTTCATAATAACATCTGATTGCACTTCATTATCAAATTCCAGAACATAATTCTTCCTAATGGAAAAAATTGGACAACCTAGTTGATTTTGGACTTTCTTACTGAAAATTTCAAATTTTTCAAAAGCTTCAGTTTTAGTCTTAAGAAATCTTTTCCATGTGTACCTAGAATAGTCGTCTAGTATTACTAGCGTATAAAGGTTTCCTCTATAACTTTGTACGGTGGATGGACCAAATAGATCCATGTGTAAGAGTTCTAGACACCTAGTTCTTGAGATGATGTTCTTGACTTGGTGACTAGCGTGGGCTTGTTTTTCAATTTTAAAAGTGTCACAAAAGTGTTGATTAAATTTAAGCTGCCAAAAACTTCTAACTAATTCCTTAGACGCCCAAGATTGAATCAAACGCATATTTGCGTGACCTAGTCTCCTATGCCATAATGTATAGTTTTCGTCCATGGTTGCAAGGAAAATTTTGTCTTGCGGTTTATTTCCTATTTTCATCACGTACAAGCCGTTCTTCCTTGTTCCTCTACATATGGTTTTCCCATCCTTAGTAATCTTACTATCGCACTCGAAAAATATTATGTTAATACAAATAATGTCAAAAATTTTGGTTTCATTTTTCGATCTCTTTATGTTTTGATAATCACAAAACGTAAGAAAACGTTACGTAAAAACACATTTGATAAGTTTTTAAATGAGAAAACCCATTTCGACCACGATATCACTTAAGGTATGAACAAACAACTTACTGACATCGTTTAGTGATCAAATAATTTATTTTGTACTTAAAACTTATATTTTTCACAAAATTCAGCTCACAAAATAAATCATACAAATCATTTTTGAATTACAAGAAAATGTTTTATTAAAAAAAATATATTTGAATTTTCAAAATTCATAATAACCATTATTCCCGCCCAAATCAGATAAATTTTTACTAAAAAACCTTCCCCACTAAAGGATAAAAACAGGAGCGGAATCTGTTACGGTCCCTTATAGGCCAACGGTCCCTTATATATAAGGGACCGTCCAGACAAATAAAGGATCGTCCCTCGCTCATCCACGTGCCTATAAATACTACACTATTCTCTCAGAAAATTTGGAGCTTTTGCACTAAAAATCCTCAGATGTTTCTGTCCCTATTCTTTACTTCTCTTTGATTACGTTAACGTGTCATAACTTGTTTACAAGTGATCTCGTGATTCTCCCCCTCTAAGTGCAAAAGAAGAATACTCGTATTAGTATAGAAACGAAGTGTTGTAGTCTAGGCATCAGACATACTCACGTAACTAGTGTTACAATTCTCCTTTCGATCTATGTAAGGAATTATATTTTGTAAAACAGATTTATGTATGTTTAAGTTTGTTAAGTGTTAATTCTGGTAGTGTTAGAAGTTAAGTCTGTTGATTGTTAAGTCTGCCAGTACTAATGGAGTTAAGTCTTGCAGAATATATAGTTGGTATTTAAGTCTTTTTATGATAAAAATAGAATAGTTTGTTAGAGTTATATTAGGAATAGATATGTACGCATAGAGATATATTTACCCTTCTACAAGTCTTGTAGTTAATTAGGGTTTCCTTGGTGTATAAAAGGATCCCTAAGGTAATAGGTTAAAGTAGGAGTTGTAAGCTTTAATCTTTGAGCAAAGTAATAGAAAATACGAAGTTAGTTATTCTTGTGTTTTTCATACTTTGTGTGTTAAGATTCCGCATTAACACATCAAGATATTGTTAAGAGTTTTTCACATAATAAATTTGGATTTATTCAAGTTTATTATAAGTCATTCAAGGCTACTTAGATCCATAAGTTTTTGGACCTACAAGTGGTATCAGAGCCTGTAGAAGGACTCTGCTGTTGAAGATACACAAAAACAAAAACTCATTCTGTTGGAATCACTCCTAACTTGTATTTCAAATGTTTGTAATCAATATGTAATAGGTAGCTTAATTAGGCTTTTATGTTTGTATTAATGGCAAGGCTTATGTAGAAAGCCCATAAGCCTTGGCCCAAGTCCAATAAGGATGGAAGGAACTAGTAGTGTTGCCCTAGTTCCCTTCCCCTATAAATACTCTTGTAAACCTTCTGTCATACCCCGAAAATACCTATTTTGCAGCGGAATGGAATACCTGGGGCGTGACTGCCATAGCATCAGTTATATTGAACGACCTAAAGTGTCATTTTGAAAACACATCGTTTGATATAATAAAACATTCAGAGTTTACAAAACATAGGTCCCAAATGACAATCAACATGTGCGGAAATAAGTTTGTTACAATCCAAACGATGTTTTAAAGTGCATAAAACCCATGTGAGACGCGTCATCACCGTGACTCTATGATAACTCCTTATGTATGCCATGAAGTATATGCTTAGATACCTGAAAATACATTGCTAAAAGTGTCAACACGAGGTTGGTGAGTTCATAGGTTTATGTAAATGTTTTGTACGACTACCACAAGTATAAGTTATGTATGACAAAAATGCCACATAAAAATGATACAATTGCTATAAGCTCATGACACCGAAGCTAGACTGATTATGATGTTCGCCCCAACAGAGTGTTTGCCAAACAACTCTCATTCTGATACTAAATGAAATGCATCCGCTTTGACCTTGGAACTACCAACCCGGATGGAGGAGTCACCCTCAATAGATCTATTCACTCACTCTTGCTTACTCCGTAATTAACGATTCATGATAAGGAAATGGGGACATTAATATGGCAATGAGGTAAATTAAGCAATGTAAATGAATTGATATACTTGGGCTTAATACTTCTAAGTGATTGAAGTTATCCCGGGAAAACAAATGTCATGACCGCAGAGAAACTCAAGGTTTTACTCATCAAGGCGTTTAGTATTCTTATTCCAACTATGTGGGGGAAGCGATGTTAGAGAATGTTTCTGAAGATATAAGAGGTACATTGGTGTGTGATGATCTCGATGTTATCGCAATCATCAGGGGAGAGAGAATTGTGTACATTGGGGATGCTCAGCTGTTTTACTTGAGGGCTTAATCTCGGTGATTCAGAGATATAATCACTTATTCCGTTGACATCCCAGAGATTGTCACCGCGAGATATCAAGTGATTCGGCCTGCTTCTTCAATGTTATCAGTTATTCCTTCTTTGGGTATTGGTATACTTCGGATACTTGAGCTTCATACACGATCATTAGGGAAGAAAAAATTGTTAGGAATTAGAAAATTCCATAGTGAAGAGTCGGTCACCCCAAATGTTATCTAGCTTAATTTAGCTCGTAGACTTGTCGTTAGTCACGTTATTTAGTAGTTTATTTATTAGTTTGTAGCGTAGTATAGCTTAGTGCAACACCGTGGAGGAAGGACGGGTCTTTACCCACTGTATCCCTGATCCACAGGCCGATAGGAGGTCGTATTTCTTGTAACTATAAATACCCCTTCCATCCATGGAAGGGGTGGTGCTTCTCATAATCTAACATTCAACATTTGTGTAAACCTCTAGCAAGAACACCCTCTCTCTCTACTAACTCTCTAACTATGGCAAACATGTATTTTGATCTTCCAAGACCACCCGAATCATCAACACAATAATATTTGGATCCTAACAATTGGTACCAGAGCCAAGGTTATTGTGTTGTGTTGATTTGTGGGGTTATTTTAATATGTTTTTGACTGTTCTTTGCATCATCTTTATTGGTCCGAAAATTGTTTTATAAGTTTTTGGATTTTGTTTGTGGCTGCTTCTTTGATATGGTCTATAACTGGTTTTAATGTATTCTTTCTGGTTGGTAATAAAAGGTATCGTGATAGTTTCTTGGTCTCAAATCTTTCTTGTGTCAAACTTTATTGTCCAATCTGTGGTAAACAGTTTTGTGTCCATTTTTATACTCTAATATGGTCATTAACATAAAAGTCACAAGCATTCATCTAACTGTTTTATTTGAACCAAATCTGTGAATGTTATGGTTGTCAAAACTGGTCATCTTTATTTGCTGGTCATCTTCATGCGTGGTCAAAATGGGTCAAAAAGTTGCAACTTTTTAATGTTTTTCTGGGTCAATATTAAGATGGTCGGAAATAATAGTCGGAAAACTCATCGGAAAACATCAATAATCTTGCTAGCGACTTGTCAAAACTGTCCAGATGCAATGTATTTTACCTAGCGACTTGTATTTACAAGTCGTAGCGACTTAGTCTAGCGACTTGGTCTAGCGACTTAGTCGTGGCGACTTGGTCTAGCGACTTAGTCGTGGCGACTTGGTCTAGCGACTTAGTCGTGGCGACTTGGTCTAGCGACTTAGTCGTGGCGACTTGTCATTGTGACCTTTTTAACTGATGTAATATAACGTAAAAGAAGAGATGAAGAAAGGACTGACCACGACCACAACCAATGACTTTAATACCAATACAATATAACTCATAACCTCAGATTAAATCAACCATCATCAGTACACAAATCAACAAATCTTTATCACATCCATCAACATATCCATTATTAATTCATCACAGTTCCATTCCTTGACAATCATGTCTACATCTATCAAGACTCATCTGTCTACTACTCATACTAGATTCAAACTCATGAAGTAATTAGATCTCAGCCATTGTTTCGTTGTTATCACAGAAATATCAAGACCATTTAGGTCAATTCACACGAATACAATTTTGCATCATTGATCTCTAATTTGTGAAGCCTTACCTTCTAACTCATTTTAGAACATAAAGAAAAGAAATTTAACAAGTATGTTAATTCTTTTTCTTTGGATTCAGTGTTCGATTTCTCAACCGTTTCAATTGATATGTCGCAAAAATTGCTTTTCGAATTTAATGAATAAATGTAACAAGAGTGTTACTCTATTTCATTGATTCGTTAAAAGTTAATTAATTTTAAACGGTGATGATAATTTAAACCTACCGTGGATTAAACTCAAAGCCGTCTCCATCCTTTAGCCATCCCTGTGGCTTTATCAACATCTATCCATCCCTGTGGAGATGTGTGTTTGACGAGCGAGACTTGACTGAGATGGGGGCTGATTTTGTTGATAAATAATGATCTGAGTTATGATGTACGTGTGTAAGTCCTGTGATATGAAGTGAGATATGTGAGGCGTTCAATCTGTGATTTGGTGGCGGATTATCTTGAGATCTATTAGGGTTTGGAGGGATTTTTGTAAGAACAGATTTGTTGTTGGAGTATTATTAAGAGAGAGGCGGAGGTTTGAGATACATTTGGGATTTCTAGGGTTAAGTTGTGATGCACATGTCTTAAATACCCGTGGTCTTAGGGTTTCATGTAATCTGAATTTCACTAAAATGGACTTGGGCCGAGATATGTTAACGTGTGTGGACTTTAAGCTGAGTTTTAATGATGGGCCATTAAGTGTTAACTATCATAGAATTGATTCATGGGCCTTATGTATGGTTTATGACAATCGTTTTGTTATAACTAATATCTAATGACTACGGGGAATTTTAATGATCTTTTTGCTTTGAGGTAAAGATGGCTACGGGATCATAGTACGAATGTTGCTTACGGGACTCTTGTGTTTATATTTTTCTTGGGCTTAAAATTAATTTATCTGGATTGAATATAAATCAAGTGGGCTGAAGTTAGATTTTAATTGGACTGGACTTGGGGGTGTAATGATTGGTGTGATCTTAACTTTAAGAGTGTTGACGATGAGATTAGGAATGATGATGAGAGGTGTTGTTGTATACGGTTTGATACTTTCGGTTATACATTTCCATGGAGAATAGTGTGCCTCGGCTCGATGTAGTTATTGAAAATGTTGACTACGGGGTGTTTGTTCGGTATGTCTTATTTGGATTTAAAGTGAGGTTTTCCGGTCGCGTTTACTTATTTTCGTCTTCTTTCTTTCTACCCTTTCGCGAAAATGACTTGTTTGGGCGTTTATTGAGGGTGATAAAGACTTGGCTATTTAAATACGGTTGTGATTCTTTCTCGTTTAACCCACAACGTAACTATCACTTCGGTGTCTCACTCAGTTGAGAATGTCAAGAGGTTTTGTACATTGGGTACACCGTTTCTTTTTCACGAGGATTGGTACAAGCTTAAGTAACAAAACTGGGGAATTTTAATTCATGCTCAAGTTTGGCATATCGGGTTTACTTCTCCATGTGGTCACTACAATAGCCGACAGAATGCGTGAATGATGTGTTTACCAAAGTGTTTATTGATGGTTGATGATGTTAATGGTGTTGGATGATGAACCGCTGCATGCTACCCTAAAACAGATATTCACTGAAACCAAAGTCGTTATAACATATTCAAGCTGACATTGTTTACGGTTTTGTCTTGATTTTGTAAAATCCCGCGAAAGAACCTATTTCTCGGTTTAAATCATATACTTGTAAAATCCCGTGACAATGGAAACATCCTTGTATTAGTAAAGTTCATTTCCGGATCTATCTTACGGTTTATTCTTAGTTTTGTAAAATCCCGTGAAAGAATCTATTTTTCGGTTTAAACCATAGAGTTGTAAAATCCCGTAATGATAGAACCATCCTGGAGAAAAGGAAAGTGTATTTCGGGATCTTATTTGATGTTGCTGCTACGGTTTCTGCTTCAAAGAAGGGATAAAAGGGTGTACCTCATGAATTGGATGTGTGTTTGGATTTTTTGTCATGGCAGTTTGGTTATTACATGGTTTTACGGGGTAATGTGCTCTTAACCATGGTCGGGATGAAACCATTATCAAAGTTCATTTAAATGTCAAAGAAGGCTAGATTTGAGCAGTTCAGAAGATGTGACAACGGAGTTAATTCACTATTATTTATTTGAGGTTGAAGTAAAATATCACGGGCGAGTGTACTTAGTATCTGAAATTATCGGGGATGGATGGATGAAGATTCTTCGAGATCCTTGTTCGAGCTTATTATCAAAAATGAAGACTTGGAAATCTAGTTATTGTTGGGTGTCTTTTACCTTTTCTTTTACCACTTGGGGGAATTGGGCTCTTATCACCTCAAAATAACTATCACTTTAAGGAGTTACGTTGTAGTGCTCAGTGTCACATTCAATTGTGGATTTTCAAGAGGTAAAGTACGTCTATTACTTGATGGTTGGTTGGTTGAAGAGTATAGAGTACTTAAGAGATTCAATGGAGCATGAATTCTCGGCACCGCTCTTTGTTACTTATGTGCAAGTTTAAGTCACGAGTTCGGGTTAGTTTACCTCAGGGTCAAATTCATCATATTGGGTTTTCTCCATCAGTTATCACAACAAAGAGCCTACAGAATGATAATGGGGATGATTACATGTTTTGCTAAGAGAGCAGTAAAGAAAGAGATTATGACGTTTGAACACATCGCTCATGCCTCGTCTCTAAAGAAAAGAAATGTGTACGCTTTCAGTGTATTATCTTTGAAAGAAGAGAAATCTTCTTATGACGTATGAACACAACAGTTCATGCCTCGTACTCTAAAGAAAATAAAAGTGTACGTGTCAGTCGGCGCTTTTATCTTCTGAAGAAGAGAAATCTTCTAATTAATGACCATTCTCATCAACATACTTCATGCTTTTTCCATGCGCTTCACCATAAGTGAACCGGCTACCACTGATTGTTTTCTCATTCCACGCGCTCGATTATAATGAAGATGGCTTACATCATGTGCTTATTTTTCGGGAGAGAAGTGTGAATAGAACATTCAGATGATTTTCACTTATTTAGTCAAGAATGGCATCTCCGTATGCAATTCTTGAGGGGAGAAGAAGTGTGAATTTTTTGCATTGTTGATTGATATTTGAGAATATAAATGGTCATACGGCTCTAAACTCATGTAAGAACCGAGCTTCTTCTTATCGGGTCATCTTCACATGGAGTTTTCTCTAAGAGCCGTTGGTTGACATCTTCACACGGGCTGATATGATTAAATGACATAGTTCTTCTAGTTGCTGGGTCGATTTCTTTTGATGAACATCTTTTCTCGTTTGTTTGATTGGGAGGGATTTTAATTGGGGGATTTGCTATTTACAAGTTAACTGGAATGCCTTTGTGTAAAGAAGATGTTAACATCTATTCCCATTCTGGACAATCTTGAAGAAGGTCGAGTCTACAGTCAGTTCTGCATTTTTCTGCTACATGTTAGAAGACTAAAGACAAGTTGCATTTGATTATCCAAAGACTTCTTCATATCCCGGGCATTGTCAGTTTAGGGGAGAGCACTAATTGGGGGAAAGTGATATGTCAGATTTAATCCCCAATTAGATTTGCTCACATTGTACTTCGGCAAGTTGATTCCCACAAGAGTTCAAGTGTTCTTCTCAAAAGATTTCAAGTATTTGGGCTTACAAAGAGTTGCTGATTCTGAAGTGTCAAAACCAGCAAGGGGGAAGGAGACAAGCATCTAAACGCGAGTAAACTTGATGAACTTAATACTTCTAAGTAATTGAAGATATCCCGGGAAGACAAATGTTATTACCGCAGAGAAACTCAAGGTTTGACTCATGGCGAGTAAACTTGATGGACTTAATACTTCTAAGTGATTGAAGTTATCCCGGGAAAACAAATGTCATGACCGCAGAGAAACTCAAGGTTTTACTCATCAAGGCGTTTAGTATTCTTATTCCAACTATGTGGGGGAAGCGATGTTAGAGAATGTTTCTGAAGATATAAGAGGTACATTGGTGTGTGATGATCTCGATGTTATCGCAATCATCAGGGGAGAGAGAATTGTGTACATTGGGGATGCTCAGCTGTTTTACTTGAGGGCTTAATCTGTGATTCAGAGATATAATCACTTATTCCGGTGTTGACATCCGCATAGATTGTCACCCGCAGAGATAATCAGTGATTCGGCCTGCTTCTTCAATGTTATCGGTTGTTCTCTTTGGGGAATGTGTGTACTTCGGGTCTTTGAGCTTCATACACATTCATCAGGGACGAAAGATGTGAACATTGGGGAGTTGTTCTTCATTACCCTCATGATGTGTATTTGGGAGAGTTCTTGAGCATTATACAAAGAGACTGACTGCATCAATTCAACTACGTGGGGGAATTGTTCTCTTGACACCTTTTGGAATGGATCGCTTCAGACGTCAGTTGAAAAGGAAATTTGAGAAGATTGTTTTATGTGTGGGATGATACGATGTTGTTCTTCTTGTTGATGATATAACCTCGAACGAAGAATCACAGTGATTATTCTTGAAAGGAGCATGGGATTTATGATAATGGTGTGCTTCTTTTTGCACCTGGCTAAGGCAAGCTTGAAATAGAGCTTCAATCTGCCAACCTATAGGATTTTCGGTTTGGGGGAAGTCCAAAGTCTCACTTTCAGATGGTTCAATTTCTTTCTTCAATTCAAGAGCCTCAAAAGCTTTGGTGGTGAATGCTTAAGAGATGATGACTTCTATCTTCTACAACCGGGTCGCTGCTTGATATCCTTATCTCTGTACTCGTTATCATCTTCTTAAACTATATCATCTACTCTATCCTTGTAAATACTTATTCGAAAAACAAAATACAAAAATATAAAACCAACAAAAACAAAATAGAAAAATATAAACCTTCAAAACCCATAAAAATCGAAAATTTGAAAATACCAAAAATATGTTTTCCTAGACATGTCTTCTGGTATCGATAACATCTACGGTCTTAGAAATGTCATTCAATAATGGCACGGGACTTTAGATGAAGTTCGAGCAGGAGGTGTAAATATTCTTTTTCAAAACATTTCACAAATCAAATGGCTTACGCTTATTTCAGATCAGAACCCGCTTCAAAATATGGCTTGCGTTATTTCGATCAGAACCGTGCTTAAAATCATGGTTTGCTATTATTTCAGATAGCAACCCGCTCTTATAAGGAAGGAAAGTGCTACGCTTAAACGTTTTTCACAAATATCGTGCACTTATCCTAAAAACAAAATGAGGAAAGTATGTCGAAGGACTGCTGTTCCTACACAAATGTTTTTCCGTCTATAATTCTTCAAAAAAATATTTGTTGTGTTCAAAATGGTGGTAAATGAGTTGCTTGAAAAATCAATCAGATTCAGAGTTTTTGTGAAATTGAAAACTCAATCAATGACTTCAGCGCTTTTAATCTTTTCAGAAAATAAGTCATTGATTGAGGGGGAAAATGTTTTCAAATTTATATCATCTAACGGACTTTCTTAATTATCCTACGTGCTTAATTAAAAATATAATTGCCTATGTTGAAGGACTAGGTTTCTAGGATATGATTGTTAGATTTAGATGATTAGAGTTTGAGAAACACATTATACCCATACCTTATATGATCGATTGATATGTTGGATTGACTTTTATTAGTCGATTGTTGTTTGGGTGTTGTCGACCACCATATATTTGTATGTGTGTTCACTAACATATGCAGGTATATTGGCATATAAGAATGTTCCCGATCCGGATCCCACTAATGAACATGATTGGATGCCAAAGGAAAGGGTAACTATATCTTGGGTTGACAAATGAAGAAACGGAGCTTAATTGACTTCTATGGAGAGTTGGCATGGAAAAAATGCAACGTAAGAGGTCTAATCGCATCACAGATGGTTTTCTTCTTCAGAGTGAAGAAACAGAGCTTAATTGGACCTCAGTTGGCATAAAAAATGCAACGTAAGAAGTCTCACTGCATCAGCAGATGGTTTTCTTCCAAACCTCCAGCAACAACAACAACAAGAAGCTTCTCAACCACCTAACGATCTTGTGCAGTGAAAAGTAGTAAATGATACTATCTTTAAACAATTTTGAAAATATTGTTTTGAAAATGGAAAATATTGTTTTGAAAATAAATTGGTCTTAATTTTGAAAATCACCGGACTTCATTTTATCAAAACTTAAGTCACTCAATTATTGACTTCGGTCATCGATTGAGGGGGAGAGTGATTTAAAATAAATTATTTTCAATCAATATATCTTCAAAAGAGTCCGTTTGTACAACAATAAGTGGTGATCTAAAGATTTAATGTTATGTCATGGTTTGATTTTCTTTAAAAATCATGGTCTTTTAAAATGAAATTTTTTCTGTTCTTGTTTGATTGTGAAATTGTTTTATTTTACCTAAAAGATCTCTTAAAACAATCATACCCGACACTAACAATCTTTAATGTTTAAATTGGTCCTATGTCATTTTTCAAAATTAAATCTTGCCACGTCTTTCCCCCAAAATCTTTTAAATGATTTAAATCAATTGGGATCACAAATCTCAAAAGGTTTGAAATTTTGATCGGGGTAGAGATCGTGAGTTAAATCTCTTATCTGTTTAAATGAAATTAGTTTTAGTCCTTCAAGGCACTCCTCCTCCATGTGCCAAACGACTTCAAATACACAATGCACATGTTGAGGAGGAGGATTTATCCAAAACATGATGAGTATTTAAACCAGGCCACATATTCTCCCAAGTTTTCTAAACCGATTAAATCACTTGGGATCTAAAATCTCAAAGGGTTTGATATTTTTGATCGGGGAGAATTTGTGATTTAATAATGAAATTTGATAAAAGGTGATCAATTTGATTTAATTGTGCATCGCTGCTCCTCATATGTGCTAAACGCCAATCTCGGCACATATTGAGGGGAGCAAACAAACTATCGAGGTACGAAAGCTTTTAAAGTAATTTATAAAGTACCTTGATTGTGTTTTAAAATGGTTTCTTAATGGCGCTTGTGATTGTGGATGTGCTTCAAAAGAACTCTTGCCTCTATGTGATAAAAATGATTTCAAAAATCCTATGCACATATTGAGGGGGAGAATTTACCAAGAAAATCAAATGGCTTTTTCGTATGAAAATTGTGATCAAAGAAAATATTTCAAAGTCCTCTTGCCTCCAGGTGATAAACAATTTCTAATCATACGCACATGTTGAGGGGGAGGTTTTCTAAATGATCAAAACTATTAAGGTACAAAATGCTTTGATCTCGTATCACAAGTACCTTGATTGGTTTTCCAAATGATTTTTCAATTGGTTTCGAGAAGGAATGAACAATACCAAAAGACCGACCAAATTCACTTTATGCATGGTGTTACAAGGATGGTTAGGTTAGGTATTCGTTCCCACGATCCAGCCAGAACCGAGGGATCTACCCAGGGACAATCCACTAGTTAGTGTAGAGTCCGTAGGTATATTGAAAAAAAAGGAGAAAAAGTGAGATATGGGAAGAGTGCCGACTGAGATAGAGCTAGAACTCGAATAAACCCAACAAGGTTTTAGTTATGAAGTCTCGGTAAGCACTGAAGGGGTTGAAGAATGAAAAGAAATAAATGTGAAAAGGGTGAAAAGAAATAGCCCTCCAATAATTCAACCTTAGGGCGTGAACCGTTCAATACATATGCTACTAAGTGGTTACTAAGGTAACACTGGTATTGAAGACAAGACGTCATGGACCCAGTGACGGACTGCACTAAACTTCCCAAACTACTCAAGTTCCTCTTAAAAGGGCTTGTTTCATTCTCACGGGAACCGACATTATCTATCGACTTTCTCTTAGAGATTGTTGATATTGAAGAAGGAGACCCTCTCCTAGTCTCCGGCATAGGAACCAAATGTGCACTGATTGAGTCTAGAGCCAAGAGATCATCCACAATATCTCATTAGGACACAAAATTAATGAAGACTTGCTGTTTCACACAATGTGGAAAGTAAGTATATATTTAGAGTCCTACGCATTATCCCTGTGGTATTGCCAGAACATCCGAGTGATATGTAAACATATTCACAATGAAGATGGAAAGCCTTCTGGAGCCAACATCAAACAAGCTCCTGGTAGGTGACATGTGAAATCTTGCAAAAGATCATGCTTGTGACAACTGGATAGAAACAATGGGGCGATTCATTCTTGAATCAACCTTGGTCCAGGAATGGAATTGACGAGTACTTTTGGAAAAACCATTCGATGTACAAATCTTCTTTTCTCTAGCACGTCGAATGTGTATTCATTTTCAAACACAAAGTATCTCGATTGAAAAATACTTTTAGAAAAACCGCTCGATGTGCGAATCTCTTCTTTTCGCTAGCACGTCGAATGTGTACTCATTCTCTAATACAAAAAGTATTTTGATTGAAAATTGATCTTTCTCATAAAACCTTCGTCGTATTGCAAAACTCTTCTTCAAGCAATACGCGATTGTTTTCAAATCATTTTTCATCAATCAGTGAATCTCAAGTCACTGGTTCACTCACCCGTGTTGTCGTCTTTGAGACGTTCCGGTTTGAGAACGCTAGAACAACTGCGAAACCCTCAGCAAGGAGATTCTTAGGAATCCTACCGATCACAAAAGACTTGTAATCGATCAACGGGAACCGTGGGCCGTGTACCTCAATTCGACGAAAGTGATCAAAGACACTTTTTGTGTGTTTTATTGCTGACCGTTGTTTTGCGGGTACATTTGACGTTGCTAAAAATGATCGTAATTGAGGAGTCAATCCAAAGTCGCATGCTCACAGCATCCACACTTAATTTGAAGAAATCATGACTGGTGCATATCTACATAATCTGGCTCTGATATTTCATTCTATGCTTATGCTTCTCTGCCGCAAATATCATGAACCAAAGAAGGCTTCCGCTACTCTGATGGAAAGATGTCATGATTCAAAAGTGTGAGCATGTCGGTCCAGAAGTCACAACTTCACATGATGGCAACACAATAAAGGGTGATCCAGAGATTTACTGTGGCTGATGATCTCAATGAAAGCTCGAAGATCATCAAAGATGTGGATCACTTAAAGGCCTCCACTAAAAGTACAAATCAATGCGGACTTTGAAGAATCGCTACAAAAACACAAAGATTGTTGAAATGAAGAATTAAAGTCTACGAGCTCAAGAACAATGACAAGAATAGAATGCTAGGATTTGAAATGTAAAACATGGGGTGACCTCCCTTTGGGGGAGATTGTTAAGAATTAGAAAATTCCATAGTGAAGAGTCGGTCACCCCAAATGTTATCTAGCTTAATTTAGCTCTAGACTTAAATGTTAGTCACGTTATTTAGTAGTTTATTTATTAGTTTGTAGCGTAGTATAGCTTAACACCGTGGAGGAAGACGGTCTTTACCACGCCGATCCCTGATCCATAGGCCGATAGGAGGTCGTATTTCTTGTAACTATAAATACCCCTTCCATCCATGGAAGGGGTGGTGCTTCTCATAATCTAACATTCAACATTTGTGTAAACCTCTAGCAAGAACACCCTCTCTCTCTACTAACTCTCTAACTATGGCAAACATGTATTTTGATCTTCCAAGACCACCCGAATCATCAACACAATAATATTTGGATCCTAACAATTTGTTAGATATAACTTTTCATTTACACATCATAACATTAACACAATGAGCACATAGATGGTTTTAGAGAGAGAAAGAGTGGGACATTCTAGTGAGAGAAACTTGTAGAATATTAGATTACCAAAGAACATCCAACCCTCTACCTATGCAAGGTAGAGGGTATTTATAGGTAATAAACTAAACGACCTCCTCGACTACCGTGATCAGTGGATACAGTGGGTAAAGACCCGTCCTTCCTCCACGGAGATGCACTAAACTAAACTACGCTACAAACTAACAAATAAACTACTTAATAACGTAATAAACGATACGCTTTCTACGAGCTAACATATGCTAGACTTCTAATTGGGGTGACCGACACTTTAACATATAATTTTCTAATTCCTAACAATCTCCCCCTAAGGGAGGTCACCCCATGATTTACATGACGTAATCATAACATTTCTTGACTTGGTTCTTGAGCTCGCAGACTTTCATACATCAACATCGTAAACTTGGTGCATAAGTGGTGCAACGTCAAAGTCAGCAAAGATTTGTACTTTAAATTGGAGGTCCATTTCATTCACGGATAGTAAATATGAGCCGCCTTTTGAGATCATCACTAGTAGAAAATCTCTCGATACATCCATTGTGGTGTTGGTATTATGTGATTTGTGACATTCGACCGACATGCTCACATTCGATCATGATATCTTCTCATCAGAGTAGCGAAGCATTTGTTGAATCATGATATTGGCGCAGCAGAAAGCGTAGCATGGAGTGAAAATATCAGAGACATTGATGCACTAATCATGATTTCTTTTGAGATGAATGTGTCAAGTGAGCATGCGGCTATGGATTGACCGCATCATTCGGACACGAACGCCGGGGTGTACCCGCATAAGACAGCTTAGCAATAAAGCGCACGAAAGTGTCTTTGATCACTTTCGTTGAATTGAGGTACACGACCACGGTTCCCCGTTGATCAGACAAGTACTGCCGGGATCGTGTATAATTCAAGAATTTCCTTGACAGGTTTCGCAAAGCTGCTCTAGTGTTCTCAAACCGAACATCTCAAAGAAGACAACACGGAGTGAGTGAACCAGCGAATTTGAGACCACTGATTGATGAAAAGATATTTGAAAAACAATCGTGTATTGCTCAATAGAAATTGTTTTTGCAATACAATGAAGGTTTTAATGAAAATCAATTATCAATCATAAAACACCTTTTGATTTGAAAAATTAGTACACGGTAGACGTGCTAATGAAAGAATTTAAAGCACATAGACCGTTTTTCAAAGGTATTCGTCAATCCATAACCGAACAGTGATTGATTCAAAAGATTGAATCGCCCCATTGTTTCTGTTCACTTGTCACATGGTTGATCTGTATAATAGATCTCACATGCCACCTACCAGGAGCTTGTTAGATGTTGGCTCCGGAAGGCTTTCCATCTTCACAAAGGAATATGTAAACACATCACTCAGATGTTCTCGCAATACCACAAGGATAATGCGTAGGACTCAAGATATAATCTCTTTCCACATTGTGTGAAACAGAGAGTCTTCATTGAAAGTGTCCTAATGAGATTTATTGATGATCTCGTGGCTCTAGACTCAATTTGTGCATATTTGGATCCTGTGCCGGAGACTAGGGAGAGGGTCTCCTTCTTCAATATCAACAATCTCTAAGAGAAAGTCGATAGATAATGTCGGTTCCCCGTGAGAATGAAACAAGTCCTTTTAAGAGGAACTTGAGTGGTTTGGAAAGTTGAAGTGCAGTGCGTCACTGGGTCCATGACGTCTTGTCTTCAATAGCGATGTTACCATCAGTAGCATATGAATTGAACCCGGTTTCTGCCGTAAGGTTGAATAAATGGAGGGCTATTTGTTTTCACCCTTTTCTCATTCAATTCTTTTTTATTCTTCACCCCTTCAAGCTTACCGAGACTTCATAGCTAGAACCTTGTTGGGTTTATTCCAGACTAGCTCAGCCTCACCGCACTCTTCCCATTCCTCATTTTTTTCCTTTTATTATCATACCTAAGAACTCTACACTAACTAGTGGATAGTTCCTGGTAGATCCCTCCTCGTTCGGCGGATCTGGGAACAAAAACCTAACCTTATCATCCTTATATCACCGTACATAAAGTAAAGTTGGTCGGTCTTTTGGTATTGTTCATCTGCCGTTGGAACCAATTGAAAACCATTTGAAAATCAATTCATATACTTGTGATATATTATCAAAGCATTTTGTACCTGAATTGTTTTTGATATTTTTAGAACGAGAACTCCCCTCAACATGTGCATCAAGTATTTGAAAATGTTTTGCACACGGAGGCAAGAGAAAGAATTAACTTCTTTGATTACCATTTTCTAAAAGATATCAACATCACTTCCCAAATCGAATCAAGTAGATAAAGCATTTTGGGGAAGGATGAGATTTTCATGATTTTGCTCCCCCTCAATATGTGCTTCTAGGTTTGAAAAGAGTTTTACACATACTAGAGGGAACCCTTTATTATCCAAGGATTAAAATCCATGTGATCAAGGTACTTTTTAAAATTATTTAAAGTGTAGTGTACCCTGATGACATGAATTTGCAAAGAGAGTTCTCCCCCTTTATATATGCTTCGAGATTCGAAAAATTGTTTAGCACATATAAGAGAGAAGTTTGCACAAAAATTGGTCATTTTATCTTTTACCATCTTTCATATTTATATCACATTTTCTCCCCCGATAAAAAATCTTAAATCCTTTGAGATTTTGGATCTCAAGTGATTTAAATACGTATGAGGTAAAATATTTGAAGGAGAAAAATGTGTCCGATTTTATATGTTAAAGAAAATGGACAACACAGATGTTCCTCCCTTTTAACAGGGAAACCATAGTACAAATCCTAGCACTATTACATGTATTACAGTTGTTCATACTTATTACACCACATATTACACAGAGTGAAGAAAAAAAAACATAAACGGTATCCTGAAGAGGTCTTCATTCAGCCTTCAAGAAGTTTGTAGTGACCATCACGAGTCTTCCACCAACAAAACTTTCAAGGTCAGGAAGATCCTTCTGGTCTTGAGTCTTCGTCTGATTGCAAAGAATGAAATGTTCACATCTCTTCACATCATCCTCAGTCCAAAAAATGGTTTTAATCCAAGATTTCATATTAAGTTTGGCTTCTTTCACTCTGGAGTCAAGCTCTTCTTCGATCATTTTGAGCGTACCATCACTAAACTTGTAGAGTTCACATAGACGCATAAGCATACGCGATCCATATCTGTCGGTGAAGATGACGGCTCTAGGGGTGTCAAGAACTTTGTATTCACGATGATATTCATGCCTCCGCATTCCATTGAGGACTTGTGAGGTTGACCCTGGTTTGGTAGCTTTCAATGCCAAGATGAAAGTCCTCAACTCGTTTCCGAATGACTAGGCCCCTGATCCAAAGAGTGACAGCTGCAGAGAGGGATTTTTTCTCACGTACGGTAAGTGCTCCAGTGTGTCCTTGAAGATTTAAGAGATAGAGATCTTCGAAATCATTTGGCGTAAGATGTTTGAAGTCGTTCTCTTCAATGGTATACACTTTGAGGTCAGCTCTTTTAAGGACAACCTTCTTCAAGTACTCATATCCATAGATCGGGAAGATCTCTACACTAACAACGCTTAAGATTTGCAGCTTTGATCTGACATTATTGCGTCTTGTATCAGCACCATGTCTTTCTATGTAGAACTTCTTCTTTTTGAACCACCAAATGGGAAATACCATAAGAAGCTTCAATATTATACTTTTGTTCTTCATTTGCCCGAATTGATCAGAACCATCTGCTCAAGCCCCCGATCGAGTAGGTTGTCCTTCATTTTGATATTGATAGAGCAGTCTTCTTTCCTCGTGAGCGAGCACAATGAAAGTCCAAGTCGTGATTGAAGAAAAATCTCCTGAATAGTCTTCTCGACCTGTGTTCACCACCAAGAGGAAGAGATTTGTTGACATTGAGGCGATCGATTTGATCACGACTTGGTCGTTAGCATCTTATGGCATTCTTCCATTTGATATTGAAGATGATTTGCATCTGAGTGGAAGACTTTGACAATTTCGTAAGCTTGACCTTCAAGATCTCTTGGTGTTATGGATGAGATGCTCTTTCGTTCACAAAACCATCTAATGAAACTTCCCATATCACCAGTGTAATGTAGAAGAGATTCTTCACCGAGTTACGAATTATTGGTGATAACTGATGCCCAATTGTTGTCGGAATTACAGAGTCGACTCGATGGTCCATATGGGTTCTCGAGAAGGAGGTCTATCTTTCACAATGCCTTTGAATTGTGTCTTTTGAAGGAGTGACTCGAAGTGGTAGTGCGATTCCCACCATGTAAGAATCAAACCGCCTTCGAGGGCTTAGGAATATGCTTTGTTGATGCATCATCTTCATCGTTCTCGAAGTCACCATGACTTGAGACTCTTCGTGAACCACTTGATCATCAGGAATAGAAGTGGATGTGGAGGTAAACCTTGAATCAATCGTCGCCCAGTGCAGCAGATTTCTTCCGAGTACTCGTTTGTTTGTAGAGTCCATTGATGGACGGTTTTGGAGGAGATGATGGTGGTTGTGATGGGGGTGAATTGGTTGTTGAAGAAGGATTACCAGCCCAGATGTTCCAGCCGCCTCCGTTGGTGGAGGATCTTCGCGATCTTTGCAATCCTTCATCAATGCTTCCATCACAACTGTCCTCCTTTTCTTTTTAGCTTCTTTTTCCCCGATGTCAACCTTAAACTGCTCATAATTATCGAACTTAATTGATTCTTCAAGAGCTTCAAAGAGTTTACTGTGAACCCCATGTTTGTCCTCTTCAACCTCATACATCCTTTCACACAGAGCTGCTCTCATATCGGAGATGGGGAGGTCCTTGAAACGCTTAGAAGTGGAGCCTCCATAGCCCATTCCACAGATCCTTGACTTCTCCTTCAATAGCAGCAAGTAATGCTTCATTGAAGTTGAGGTGCTCCAATCTATAGACTCGATCCACCAGAGATTCAACATATTTAGGAAGTTGCCTTCCGAGCTTCTATTCTTTTAATGGCTTTATCCAAAGAGTTGATCAGAGTTGAGAATCTGTGGATTTGAAGCTGGTGGAGCATCCACATCAAAGCCAACCATAATGACAGATCGGAATTGGCGATTTATGTTGGTGGTGTCCTCATATTGATGATTGAGTTGGTACGGGAGGTGGAAGTGTAGTTGCTAGTGAAGATGCTGTCATTGGAGGAATGGTCGAAGTGTCTTGCGGATGCCGACAAAGGTACATGGATTGAGCAGAATCTAAGGTTTTGTCATTAATGAATTGATCGCCAAAAGAAAAATCTTCATCAAGATTCTTAAGTGAAGATAGAGAGTTAGTTGACAGATTAGGTTCATCCATCTTCAGGGTCTCATCAGATCTTGTCTCAAGGTTCTCCTGCGAGTCCTTTTGTAACAGAGAGTCCACCTTTAGTCCAGATTGAGTTTCTCCAAGTGTAAGAGATTCCTTAAACGCTTTCAGAACCTTGACCACTCCAGATAGTTCCTTAGCATGTGATGATTCTGCTTTTCTTCACCATAATGATTTGTGGTGCTTGATGGAGATGATGAGATAGTTAAGAGCATGTGAGCAGCTTGTTCAGTTTCAACACTTGCCACCCCTTTACCCTTGTCATGTGTTATTGGGGTTGGTTGTCGAGGTAGTTGAGCGGGTTCTCTTAACACAACTCCACCTACCGGAGCTGAGTATTCTCGACTTTCTAGACTTTGCTGAATTCCAAGTTGCAGATTAGCATCGCTCTTCATCAGCTAGCCTGATAACACTCCTTGGAATCTTAGTTTTCTCACCAATCTCCTTTTCCACATTCTTTCTCTTTACTTTCTCGCTTTTTGATACGGGGTCGACTGTGGAGACCTTTCAAGTCTCTTTTAGGAAGAGAGGCATAGGATGCTTGTGAGGCTGACTTGGTCACGGGAGCATTTGGTTGTACTGGAGAGGGTGTGACATCAGCAGAGAGTTTGGTTGCTCTTTTCATGTATTGCTTGAAGTAGTCCTTCTTCTTGATATCTTCTGTGAGAAGACGATCATGAATTGGCAATCCAAATACTTCTTTATCCAAACCTCTAGGAACATATTTCAGGTTTCCTAAAACAAATTCATCTTCTGCTTTGTGTAAAGTTGATCAGCACCTAGGAGTGAATTTATGAGTTTGTTGTAAGTACCGGATAACAAGCTTAGAGAATCTGATGCCGGGAATTACAAGCTTGTTCTGCTTTCTTTCGGCCTTGAGCATTGTTCAGAAAAAGGTTCTATCGATATGAATGTGTTCATTGATAATGAGAATTCTTCCCAAATACGATCAGAGACATTCACATCAACCCTATTAACGATTCCCCATAGGATTTGCAAGATAGGTATTCTCACTTTATCGAACCCTGAAGTTTTCCCTGATAAGCATAAGTTCAGAATGGTTGTAATAGCTCTCCAAGGTTGATACATGTGACCGGTGACAATGTCAGATGCTCTTGAAATACTCTTCTGATAACCCAACCCAATTAGAAATACAATCGATCACACCACTGTGTGGAGATTCAGAAAGAACATCGTGGTTACATGGTGTGATTCCAAGAGCCTTGCTCGAATATCGAATCAATTGTGAACTCCCTATTATCCAGTTTGCAAGAGTATTGTGCTGTGATTTTGTTCCATTGAACGGTGTTCCGTAATTGTTGTATGTAGATGGTAGGAATTGAGCATTGCTTGGTGATAGCTCCGAAGAAGTTAGTGTTTTTGAGGATGTCAATTGAAACTTTGAGTATCGGATTTTGTTGGAGCCTTTGTAGGTCCACATAACAGTTGCTTTTACCAATAGCAGCCCATTGACTTCTGGGAAGGATTTCTTCGTCTGAGAGAACTCTGGATGATCCCGACGGGTAGCACACTTTTCTCGATTGAACTTGCCATTGATGTTCTGAGTAATCATACAATCAACAGTAATGAATGGGAACAGGTTAGATGATAAATGGTAAGTGAGACAATCATTGAGAGCACCCTTATGACATAGAGGTAGTGACTCTAGGAGTCCCCAAGACACATACAGAGAAAGATAGAGTGGCATAGATTACAAATATATGAAAACTTTCAAATATATGATAACATTCATAATTGAGATATATCAATGAAGAACAGTCATATAGATAAATAATTACATGACGAGCTTATAAGTGATTCAAAGGGCAAAAGAGTGCATTTCAAAGTGATCATGACATGAGCCAAGATACCCATGTAAGAATGATATAACACATATGTATGAGGCAAAAAGTAACATTTGGCAGTCGTGAGAGAGACCAAGTACCTTTTGCCTAAACAGAGATGTCATAACAGATTACATAGAGTATGTTGATTCAACAAGTCGAATTAGGAGATTCTGAGTGATGTGAAAGTGAGATCATCTTTAGCACAAAAAACCTTTGAACATTTAAATAATCCTTGACCCTAAGACTAATTCACAACATGAAAGTGAACATGTTGCGACTTGTAAAGACAAGTCGTCATCTAGAGCCACAGACAAGTCGCTAAAGGTTTAGCACACTAAGTCGCTAAGCTAATTCGCTAGCGTGTAGAGCCAAGTCGCCATGAACAAGACCTAAACCAAGTCGCTACAAAGCAGTCAACTAAGTCGCTAGGTTACTAATTCGCTAACTTGTAAATACAAGTCGCTAACTACTAACTCGCTAACCAAGTCGCTAGAATATAATGAACTAATTCGCTATGGAGACGTAGTCGCTAAGTTGAACTGTAACTCGCTATGAAGAACATTCAGACTAAGTCGCTACCAAGAACCATTTAAATCGCCACCAAGAACACTTCTAACATCAACCCATCAGTCCAATCCTCTTAAACATACATCAATGTATTCCAAACACTATATACCAAACAATATATTCCAACCATTTTGAACCCGTTCAATCATTATACAAGCAACAAACATACTTTTTCATGAAAAGTCGAACCTATACGAGAGACAAACAATCACAACTCACGAGCTCGAAAGGATCTGGATATAAAATACATGTTAAAAACTGGACACAAAGAGCTTCAGATAACAAAGATAAGGGGGGATCGAGGCAAACCTTTTGCTATGTCGCTAAAGTGAGTACAATGACGAGGAAGATAAAATGAGAGAGAAAGGAAGAAAAAAAACTTTTTGAAGAAAAAAAAAGTAACTCGCTATAGGGAAATTCGCTAGGGTTATCCCAACTAACTATGACGGTATGACACAAATGGTCCTTGTGGTTTTAACTTGAGGTGAGGTAAGTCGCTAATGCAACATAACTTACACTAGATGGCAACTTTGGTCCCTATGGTATTAATGAACGAGTGGTAGGTTATTATAGACTAAGCCTCTAGCAAAGATTATCACACTGATCATCATGAATCAATTAACTATTAAGATCTAAGCAAGGCACTGATAATCACATGAGCAAGATATGACCACAACCTACAGACACCATAACCAGATAGTTACATAGGCAAAACACGACCTCAACATACAAATGAGCAAGCATTATAACCAACACAGAAGCCAATGTCATAGATAGTCAAGAAAAACATATGCACAGTCTCCCCCTCAATCAAGTTCATCAAAGAACATTGATTGACATAAGTATACCCTGATAAGATGGAAGCAAGAATATTTCAATTGTTCGAACTTCATCTATGATCCCGTGCCATTATTGAATGACATTTCTAGGACCGTAGATGTTATCGATAACAGTGAAAAGATTCTTTATTAGATAGGAAAAACGTGATAAAATTGTACATTTAAAGAATTTAAACATGAAATTTTTTTAAGTATTTATACAAAGATATGGATGAACGAGTCCTGATTCAAAGAAGAATAGGAGTCAAAGTAAGTAGTGCATCAACTGTTGCACGCTATAGCTCCTGAATGAGCTATGTTCATTTCTGATGGGAACCAAGTCATGAAGTTCCTGATTGAGTTGAGCATTGTACCTGAGAAAGACTGAGAGCACATTGTACTTGAAGCACATGTAGACTTGTACATAGAAGAGTTAGTGACATGATTAGTCTCACATTTGGATGCATCACAAGATAATATGTGACTTATTATTAATGGGGATCCTATTAGCGTCTACATTCTTGAAAAGCTTACCTTGGGAATCCACTTGAGGCATGATCTAGGAATGTAAGTTCGTTTAAGTCCTGTAAACTTAAATAGTCTACCAGTGGGAATCCATTTGAAGTCACAAAGAGTTGAACTAAATGAGTGCACAGCCTTGAATTGACTAATTGTCCTTTTGTGATCAGAAAGTTTCTTAGCGGGTTGATTTTTGCATGAGACCTAGTTAAACTTATTGCATTTCTGATCAGTGAGTGATGACCATTAGTTATATGCTTAGGATTCATCATATCTGAACTAGGCAATGAAGTGACTGGTTTTGACAAAACAAACTGATTATCAACTTGGGATGTAGGCTTAGATTTTAATTTAGTTCTTTCAGACCTATAGGCATTAGGTTGTTTGATAACAGCCTGCTTTCAAGTTATTCTGAACATTTGACTTTCCCAAAGTTGAAGGTTTTTCAAACTTAGTGTTCATCCTATTTCCAACATGCTTCCTGAGCTCATTTTTTAGTGCAACAATATTGAAGCTCTTATCCTGAATTTGTGCTTTGAGGTTATCAATATCTTTCATTAAGAGATTAGATTGATTGACTAACTTAGAGTTTGTTTCCTCAAGGTTCTTTCTTAAAAGCTCATTTTCTCTTAGAAGGTTGGACACACATAGAGCTAGTTCAGAATTCCTAGATTCTAGTGTATCACTCTTCTCATGACAGTCATAGTTTCTGGGCTTCAAAGAAGCAATTTCATATTTCTTATGGTCGAATCTTTGTCCCTGAATCTGATTTTAACTGATTAATTTCAAAAAATTCTCTAAATTCGAAGTTCCCGACATTACACCTGTTTTTTGCATAAAACATTTCATTCTTATGTTGTATTTCAAGTTGCAAAGAGATACAGTGTTTTTCAAGAATTGAAAATTTGTTTGAAAGCTCATCATATACCCTTTTTTCAATCATGTTACTTGCATTAGATTCAGACAAAACAAAGATTGATTCCACATTGTTATGTTCAGGGTAAGAGTCATGAACCTTTTTGTGAGAATTAGTGTGATCAGATAAGTGTACCTTGTTGATTGATACCTTTTCTGACTCTGAGAATTTGAGATTAGTGCTGTTTTCTTCATCCTTTTCCATCACGACTGAGATCTCAAGAATCGTGTCTTCACGGTTCAACTGAAGTGAAGCATGACACATCATCATTGTTCCATGGACACTCTTGACACTCATTCAATTCCTTCAGCTTTTTATTCTCTTTTGCATTTTCCTCGATGTATGTTTCCATATTACTCATAAGTTGAATAAATGAGTTTCTGAACTCATGAATTTCCATTCCCGTGTGCTTCTTGAAAGACATTCCAGTCATGATATTATCAAAATCTGAGGAGTATTCTTCCCGGTAAGTGGCAAATTGGTTGAAGATGGTTTGTAGAGCAAAGATGAGAATCATCATTGAGAGCTTATCTTTGGTAATTTGAAACCTCAGTCGTTCTAGGTTAAGCAAAACAGTTCTTGTTAGAGTGGGAAAATCCTGACGAAGGATGGCACAACTTGTTCGATCCATGGTTGTGGATAAAAGTAATTTGAGAAGCTGACTGAGTTGTTGAAACGGCTCACCGTGCATTCCACATTCTTAGTATCATCCAAGATATTAAGAGTGACTTATTTGAGTTGTTCTGATTGATCGATACTGAATCATTAAGTGTGTGGCCTTCAGATAGGTATTCAGTTTCACTATTCTGTGCTGTGTCATAGAGAGCAAGTACTTTGGTGATTAAAGAATCCGTGATGACTGACATTGTGTTATTGAGAATTACTCCCCAAGTCTCTAGAGAGTTTAGAATCAACTCACTACCAACAAAATAGCACTAATCCCAAGTCGCTAGAAGATACTTCACCAAGTCGCCAATACTTACTTCGCTACCACTCCAAGTCGCTAGAGTTCCAAGTCGCTAGCCAGATGTAAGTCGCTAAGTAGTAACTTGCTAACATTCAAGTCGCTAGCAAAATTTCGCAGAATTCGCTACTCAAGTCGCTAACGCTGCAAGTCGCTAAAGAGCAACTCGCCAGCACCAAGTCGCTACCATTGTCGCTACCCGTAGTGGAGAATCCACTACTTGTACTTTAACTCGCTAGGTCTAACTCGCTAGTTCCAACACTGTAAGTCGCTACACAAATGTGAAGCAAGTCGCTACCAAGAAACTATTCCGTGAGCTAAGTCGCTAGCTTGAAAAACCATATAAACCTCACTTTTCAATCCAAACACAACCCAACCAAGATGATTCAAGCTTACCAAATGAAAACCTAAACACTTTTGATGATTCTAAACATAAAAGTACAACCAAAATCGAAACTTTAACACTAGAAATCAATCAAATGATGCTAAAACCACTAAACTTTTTCAAACTTAAAAACCACCTAAAAACCACTAGAAATCCAAAGATGTGTAAGATTACCAAAGAACATAACATTAACATTAACACAATGAGCACATAGATGGTTTTAGAGAGAGAAAGAGTGGGACATTCTAGTGAGAGAAACTTGTAGAATATTAGATTACCAAAGAACATCCAACCCTCTACCTATGCAAGGTAGAGGGTATTTATAGGTAACAAACTAAACGACCTCCTGACGGCCTGTGGATCAGGGATACAGTGGGTAAAGACCCGTCCTTCCTCCACGGAGATGCACTGAACTAAACTACGCTACAAACTAACAAATAAACTACTTAATAACGTAACAAACGATACGTCTACGAGCTAACATATGCTAGACTTCTAATTGGGGTGACCGACACTTTAACATATAATTTTCTAATTCCTAACAATCTCCCCCTAAGGGAGGTCACCCCATGATTTACATGACAGATCATAACATTTCTTGACTTGGTTCTTGAGCTCGCAGACTTTCATACATCAACATCGTAAACTTGGTGCATAAGTGGTGCAACGTCAAAGTCAGCAAAGATTTGTACTTTAAATTGGAGGTCCATTTCATTCACGGATAGTAAATATGAGCCAGCTTTTGAGATCATCAGCTAGTAGAAAATCTCCGATACATCCATTGTGGTGTTGGTATTATGTGATGTTGTGACATTCGGACCGACATGCTCACATTCTCGATCATGATATCTTCTCATCAGAGTAGCGGAAGCATTTGTTGAATCATGATATTGGCAGCAGCGTAGAAGAAGCATGGAGTGAAAATATCAGAGACATTGATGCACTAATCATGAATTCTTTTGAGATGAATGTCAGTGAGCATGCGCGGCTATGGATTGACCGCATCATTCTCGGGATCACCGCAACGCCGGGTGTACCCGCATAAGACAGTTAGCAATAAAGCGCACGAAAGTGTCTTTGATCACTTTCGAAGAATTGAGGTACACGCCCACGGTTCCTGCGTTGATCGCATAAGTACGCTTCTGTGATCGTGTATAATTCAAGAATTTCCTTGACAGGTTTCGCAGCTGCTCTAGTCGTTCTCAAACCAGAACATCTCAAAGAAGACAACACGGAGTGAGTGAACCAAAATTTGAGACCACCGATTGATGAAAAGATATTTGAAAAGCAATCGAGTATTGCTCAATAGAAATTGTTTTTGCAATACAACGAAGGTTTTAATGAAAATCAATTATCAATCATAAAACACCTTTTGATTTGAAAATTTAGTACACGGTCGACGCGGCTAATGAAAAGAATTTTAAAGCACATAGACCGGTTTTTCAAAGGTTTTCGTCAATCCATAACCTCGAACCGTGATTGATTCAAAAGATTGAATCGCCCCATTGTTTCGCTCAGCTTGTCACATGGTTGATCTCAGATAATAGATCTCACATGCCACCTACCAAGAGCTTGTTAGATGTTGGCTCCAGAAGGCTTTCCATCTTCACAGTGAATATGTAAACACATCACTCCGATGTTCTGGCAATACCACAAGGATAATGCGTAGGACTCAAGATATAATCTCTTTCCACATTGTGTGAAACAGAGTCTTCATTGAAAGTGTCCTAATGAGATTTATTGATGATCTCGTGGCTCTAGACTCAATTTTGCATATTTGGATCCCTGTCGAGACTAGGGAGAGGGTCTCCTTCTTCAATATCAACAATCTCTAAGAGAAAGTCGATAGATAATGTCGGTTCCTCGTGAGAATGAAACAAGTCCTTTTAAGAGGAACTTGAGTGGTTTGGAAAGTTTGAAGTGCAGTGCAAGGCCACCGGGTCCATGACGTCTTGTCTTCAATACCGATGTTACCATCAGTAGCATATGAATTGAACCCGGTTTTCGCCCTAAGGTTGAATAAATGGAGGGCTATTTGTTTTCACCCTTTTCTCATTCAATTCTTTTTAATTCTTCAACCCTTCAGTGCTTACCGAGACTTCATAGCTAGAACCTTGTTGGGTTTATTCCAGTACTAGCTCAGTCTCAGTCCGCACTCTTCCCATTCCTCATTTTTCTCCTTTTATTATCATACCTAAGAACTCTACACTAACTAGTGGATAGTCCCTGGGTAGATCCCCCCGGTTCTGGCGGATCTTGGGAACAAAAACCTAACCTTATCATCCTTATATCATCGCATAGTAAAGTTGGTCGGTCTTTTTGGTATTGTTCATCCTGCCGTTGGAACCAATTGAAAACCATTTGAAAATCAATTCAGATACTTGTGATATATTATCAAAGAATTTGTACCTGAATTGTTTTTGATATTTTTAGAACGAGAACTCCCCTCAACATGTGCATCAAGTATTTGAAAATGTTTTGCACACTGAGGCAAGAGAAAGAATTAACTTCTTTGATTACCATTTTCTAAAAGATATCAACATCACTTCCCAAATCGAATCAAGTAGATAAAGCATTTTGGGAAGGATGAGATTTTCATGATTTTGCTCCCCCTCAATATGTGCTTCTAGGTTTGAAAAGAGTTTTACACATACTAGAGGGAACCCTTTATTATCCAAGGATTAAAATCCATGTGATCAAGGTACTTTTTAAAATTATTTAAAGTGTAGTGTACCCTGATGACACGAATTTGCAAAGAGAGTTCTCCCCCTTTATATATGCTTCGAGATTCGAAAAATTGTTTAGCACATATAAGAGAGAAGTTTGCACAAAAATTGGTCATTTTATCTTTTACCATCTTTCATATTTATATCACATTTTCTCCCCCGATAAAAAATCTTAAATCCTTTGAGATTTTGGATCTCAAGTGATTTAAATACGTATGAGGTAAAATATTTGAAGGAGAAAAATGTGTCCGATTTTATATGTTAAAGAAAATGGACAACACAGATGTTTCCCCTTTTAACAGGGGAAACCATAGTACAAATCCTAGCACTATTACATGTATTACAGTTGTTCATACTTATTACACCACATATTACACAGAGTGAAGAAAAAAACATAAACGGTATCCTGAAGAGGTCTTCATTCAGTTCTCTGAAGAAGTTTGTAGTGACCATCACGGAGTCTTCCACCAACAAAACTTTCAAGGCTGCGGAAGATCCTTCTGGTCTTGAGTCTTCGCCCTGATTAAAAGAATGAAATGTTCACATCTCTTCACATCATCCTCACCAAAAATGGTTTTAATCCAAGATTTCATATTAAGTTTGGCTTCTTTCACTCTGGAGTCAAGCTCTTCTTCGATCATTTTGAGCGTACCATCACTAAACTTGTAGAGTTCACATAGACGCATAAGCATACGCGATCCATATCTGTCGGTGAAGATGACGGCTCTAGGGGTGTCAAGAACTTTGTATTCACGATGATATTCATGCCCGACTGCATTCCATTGAGGACTTGTGAGGTTGACCCTGGTTTGGTAGCTTTCAATGCCAAGCTGAAAGTCCTCAACTCATTTCCGAATGACTAGGCCCCGATCCAAAGAGTGACACTGCAGAGAGGGCCTTTTTCTCACGCACGGGTAAGTGCTCCAGTGTCCTTGAAGATTTAAGAGATAGAGATCTTCGAAATCATTTGGCAGAAGATGTTTGAAGTCGTTCTCTTCAATGGTATACACTTTGAGGTCAGCTCTTTTAAGGACAACCTTCTTCAAGTACTCATATCCATAGATCGGGAAGATCTCTACACTAACAACGCTTAAGATTTGCAGCTTTGATCCGACATTATTGCGCCTTGTATCACACCATGTCTTTCTATGTAACTTCTTCTTTTGAACCACCAGTGGGAAATACCATAAGAAGCTTCAATATTATACTTTTGTTCTTCATTTGCCCAAAATTGATCAGGAACCATCCTGCCAAGCCCTCGACGAGTAGGTTGCGCCTTCATTTTGATATTGATAGAGTCTTCTTTCCTCGTGAGCGAGCACACAGAAAGTCCAAGTCGTGATTGAAGAAAAATTCTGCCTGAATAGTCTTCTGACCAGGTTCACCACCAAGAGGAAGAGATTTGTTGACATTGAGGCGATCGATTTGATCACTGACTTGGTCAGTTAGCATCTTATGGCATTCTTCCATTTGATATTGAAGATGATTTGCATCTGAGTGGAAGACTTTGACAATTTCGTAAGCTTGACCTTCAAGATCTCTTGGTGTTATGGATGAGATGCTCTTTCGTTCACAAAACCATCTAATAAAACTTCCCATATCACCAAGTAATGTAGAAGAGATTCTTCACCGGAGTTACGTAATTATTGGTGATAACTGATGCCCAATTGTTGTCAGGAATTACAGAGTCGACTCTGGATGGTCCATATGGGTTCGGAGAAGGAGGTCTATCTTTCACAATGCGCTTTGAATTGTGTCTTTGAAGGAGTGACTCTGGAAGTGGTAGTGCGATTCCCAGCCATGTAAGAATCAAGCCAGTCTTCTGAGGGCTTAGGAATATGCTTTGTTGATGCATCATCTTCATCCTGGTTCGAGTCACCATGACTTGAGACTCTTCGTGAACCACTTGATCATCAGGAATAGAAGTGGATGTGGAGGTGAAACTTGAATCAATCGTCGCCCGTGCAGCAGATTTCTTCTGAGTACTCTGTTTGTTTGTAGAGTCTGATTGATTGGACGGTTTTGGAGGAGATGATGGTGGCTGTGATGGAGGTGAATTGGTTGTTGAAGAAGGATTACCAACTCCAGATGTTCCAGCGCCTCCCGTTGGTGGAGGATCTTCGCGATCTTTGCAATCCTTCATCAATGCTTCCATCACAACTGTCCTCCTTTTCTTTTTAGCTTCTTTTTCCCCGATGTCAACCTTAAACTGCTCATAATTATCGAACTTAATTGATTCTTCAAGAGCTTCAAAGAGTTTACTGTGAACCCCATGTTTGTCCTCTTCAGCCTCATACATCCTTTCACACAGAGCTGCCTCATATCGAGATGGGAGGTCCTTGAAACGCTTAAGAAGTGGAGCCTCCATAGCCCATTCCACAAAGATCCTTGACTTCTCCTTCAATAGCGGCAGAATGCTTCATTGAAGTTGAGGTGCTCCAATCTATAGACTCGATCCACCAGAGATTCAACAAATTTAGGAAGTTGCCTTCCGAGCTTCTATTCTTTTAATGGCTTTATCCAAGAGTTGATCAGAGTTGAGAATCTGTGGATTTGAAGCTGGTGAGCATCCACATCGCAACCATAATGACAGGATCGTGAATTGGCGATTTACGATGTTGGTGGTGTCTGTACAGATGATTGAGTTGGTACGGGAGGTGGAAGTGTAGTTGTAGTGAAGATGCCGTCATTGGAGGAATGGTCGAAGTGTCTTGCGATGCCGATGACAGGTACATGGATTGAGCAGAATCTAAGGTTTTGTCATTAATGAATTGATCGTCAAAAGAAAAATCTTCATCAAGATTCTTAAGTGAAGATAGAGAGTTAGTTGACAGATTTGGTTCATCCATCTTCAAGGTCTCATCAGATCTTGTCTCAAGGTTATTCTGCGAGTCCTTTTGTAACAGAGAGTCCACCTTTAGTCCAGATTGAGTCTCTCCAAGTGTAAGGGATTCCTTAAACGTTTCAGAACCTTGACCACCTGGATAGTTCCTTAGCATGTGATGATTCGTTCTTCTCTTCACTCATAATGATTTGTGGTGCTTGATGGAGATGATGAGATAGTTAAGAGCATGTGAGCATTTTGTTCGGCCAACACTTGCCACCCCTTTACCCTTGTCATGTGTTATTGGGGTTGGTTGTCGAGGTAGTTGAGCGGGTTCTCTTAACACAATTCCACCTACTGGAGCTTTCAGATTCTGACTTTCTAGACTTTGCTGAATTCCAAGTTGCAGATTAGCATCGCTTCATCAGCTTAGCCTGATAACACTCCTTGGAATCTTAGTTTTCTCACCAATCTCCTTTTCCACATTCTTTCTCTTTACTTTCGCTTTTTGGATACTGGTCGACTGTGGAGACCTTTCAAGTCTATTTTTAGGAAGAGAGGCATAGGATGCTTGTGAGGCTGACTTGGTCACGGGAGCATTTGGTTGTACAGGAGAGGGTGTGACATCAGCAGAGAGTTTGGTTGCTCTTTTCATGTATTGATTGAAGTAGTCCTTCTTCTTGATATCTTCTGTGAGAAGACGATCATGAATTGGCAATCCAAATACTTCTTTATCCAAACCTCTAGGAACATATTTCAGGTTTCCTAAAACAAATTCATCTTCTGCTTTGTGTAAAGTTGATTCGCACCTAGGAGTGAATTTATGAGTTTGTTGTAAGTACTGGATAACAAGCTTAGAGAATCTGATGCTGGGAATTACAAGCTTGTTCTGTTTCTTTCGGCCTTGAGCATTGTTCAGGAAAAAGGTTCTATCCGATATGAATGTGTTCATTGATAATGAGAATTCTTCCCAAATACGATCAGAGACATTCACATCAACCCTATTAACGATTCCCCATAGGATTTGCAAGATAGGTATTCTCACTTTATCGAACCCGAAGTTTTCCTGATAAGCATAAGTTCAGAATGGTTGTAATAGCTCTCCAAGGTTGATACATGTGACCGGTGACAATGTCAGATGCTCTTGAAATACTCTTCTGATAACCCAACCCAATTAGAAATACAATCGATCGCCGCACCTGTGGAGATTCGAAAGAACATCGTGGTTACATGGTGTGATTCCAAGAGCCTTGCTCGAATATCGAATCAATTGTGAACTCCCTATTATCCAGCTTTGCAAGAGTATTGTGTCTGTGATTTTGTTCCATTGAACGTGTTCCGAATTGTTGTATGTAGATGGTAGGAATTGAGCATTGCTTGGTGATAGCTCCGAAGAAGTTAGTGTTTTTGAGGATGTCAATTGAAACTTTGAGTATCGGATTTTGTTGGAGCCTTTGTAGGTCCACATAAGTTGCTGCTTTTACCAATAGCGCCCCATTGACTCGGGAAGGATTTCTTCGTCTGAGAGAACTCGATGATCCCCGACGGGTAGCACACTTTTCTCGATTGAACTTGCCATTGATGTTCGAGTAATCATACAATCAACAAGAATGAATGGGAACAAAGTTAGATGATAAATGGTAAGTGAGACAACATTGAGCACCCTTATGACATAGGGTAGTGACTCAGGGAGTCCCCAAGACACATACAGAGAAAGATAGAGTGGCATAGATTACAAATATATGAAAACTTTCAAATATATGATAACATTCATAATTGAGATATATCAATGAAGAAATGTACCATATAGATAAATAATTACATGACGAGCTTATAAGTGATTCAAAGGGCAAAAGAGTGCATTTCAAAGTGATCATGACATGAGCCAAGATACCCATGTAAGAATGATATAACACATATGTATGAGGCAAAAAGTAACATTTGGCGCCGGAGAGAGACCAAGTACCTTTTGCCTAAACAGAGATGTCATAACAGATTACATAGAGTATGTTGATTCAACAAGTCGAATTAGGAGATTCTGAGTGATGTGAAAGTGAGTTCATCTTTAGCACAAAAACCTTTGAACATTTAAATAATCCTTGACCCTAAGACTAATTTACAACATGAAAGTGAACATCGCTGCAGACTTGTAAAGACAAGTCGTCATCTAGAGCCACGACAAGTCGCTAAAGGTTTAGCAGCCTAAGTCGCTAAGCTAATTCGCAGTGTAAAGCCAAGTCGCCATGAACAACATCTAAACCAAGTCGCTACAAAGCAGTCAACTAAGTCGCTAGGTTACTAATTCGTTAACTTGTAAATACAAGTCGCTAACTACTAACTCGCTAACCAAGTCGCTAGAATATAATGAACTAATTCGCTATGGAGACGTAGTCGCTAAGTTGAACTGTAACTCGCTATGAAGAACATTCAGACTAAGTCGCTACCAAGAACCATTTAAATCGCCACCAAGAACACTTCTAACATCAACCCATCACCCAATCCTCTTAAACATACATCAATGTATTCCAAACACTATATACCAAACAATATATTCCAACCATTTTGAACCCGTTCAATCATTATACAAGCAACAAACATACTTTTTCATGAAAAGTCGAACCTATACGAGAGACAAACAATCACAACTCACAAGCTCGAAAGGATCTGATATAAAATATGTTAAAAACTGGACACAAAGAGCTTCAGATAACAAAGATAAGGGGGGATCGAGGCAAACCTTTTGCTATGTCGCTAAAGTGAGTACAATGACGAGGAAGATAAAATGAGAGAGAAAGGAAGAAAAAAAACTTTTTGAAGAAAAAAAAGTAACTCGCTATAGGGAAATTCGCTAGGGTTATCCCAACTAACTATGACGGTATGACACAAATGGTCCTTGTGGTTTTAACTTGAGGTGAGGTAAGTCGCTAATGCAACATAACTTACACTAGATGGCAACTTTGGTCCCTATGGTATTAATGAACGAGTGGTAGGTTATTATAGACTAAGCCTCTAGCAAAGATTATCACACTGATCATCATGAATCAATTAACTATTAAGATCTAAGCAAGGCAATCGATAATCACATGAGCAAGATATGACCACAACCTACTGCACACCATAACCAGATAGTTACATAGGCAAAACACGACCTCAATCATACAAATGAGCAAGCATTATAACCAAATGAAGCCAATGTCATAGATAGTCAAGAAAAACATATACAAGTTTCCTCAATCAAGTTCATCAAAGAACATTGATTGACATAAGTATACCCTGATAAGATGGAAACAAGAATATTTCAATTGTTCAACTTCATCTATGATCCCGTGTCATTATTGAATGACATTTCTAGGACCGTAGATATTATCGATAACAAGAAAAGATTTTTATTAGATAGAAAAACGTGATAAAATTGTACATTTAAAGAATTTAAACATGAAATTTTTTTAAGTATTTATACAAAGATATGGATGAACGAGTCCTGATTCAAAGAAGAATAGGAGTCAAAGTAAGTAGTGCATCAACTGTTGCACGCTATAGCTCCTGAATGAGCTATGTTCATTTCTGATGGGAACCAAGTCATGAAGTTCCCGATTGAGTTGAGCATTGTACCGAAAGACCGAGAACATTGTACTTGAAGCACATGTAGACTTGTACATAGAAGAGTTAGTGACATGATTAGTCTCACATTTGGATGCATCACAGATAATACGCACTTATTATTAATGGGGATCCTATTAGCGTCTACATTCTTGAAAAGCTTACCTGTGGGAATCCACTTGAGGCATGATCTAGGAATGTAAGTCGCTTAAGTCCTGAAACTTAAATACTATCAAGTGGGAATCCATTTGAAGTCACAGTGAGTTGAACTAAATGAGTGCACAGCCTTGAATTGACTAATTGTCCTTTTGTGATCAGAAAGTTTCTTAGCGGGTTGATTTTTGCATGAGACCTAGTTAAACTTATTGCATTTCTGATCAGTGAGTGATGACCATTAGTCATATCCTTAGGATTCATCATATCCAACTAGGCAATGAAGTGACTGGTTTTGACAAAACAAACTGATTATCAACTTGGGATGTAGGCTTAGATTTTAATTTAGTTCTTTCAGACCTATAGGCATTAGGTTGTTTGATAAATTCGTTTCAAGTTATTCTGAACATTTGACTTTCCCAAAGTTGAAGGTTTTTCAAACTTAGTGTTCATTCTATTTCCAACATGCTTCTCGAGCTCATTTTTTAGTGCAACAATATTGAAGCTCTTATCCTTAATTTGTGCTTTGAGGTTATCAATATCTTTCATTAAGAGATTAGATTGATTGACTAACTTAGAGTTTGTTTCCTCAAGGTTCTTTCTTAAAAGCTCATTTTCTCTTAGAAGGTTGGACACACATAGAGCTAGTTCGTAATTCCTAGATTCTAGTGTATCACTCATCTCATGACAAATTATCGGCTAGAGAAGCAATTTCGTATTTCTTATGGTCGAATCTTTGTCCCTAATCTGATTTAATCATTAATTTCAAAAATTTCTAAATTCTCGAAGTTCCCATTACTAATCGCTTTTGCATAAAACATTTCATTCTTATGTTGTATTTCAAGTTGCAAAGAGATACAGTGTTTTTCAAGAATTGAAAATTTGTTTGAAAGCTCATCATATACCCTTTTTCAATCATGTTACTTGCATTAGATTCAGACAAAACAAAGATTGATTCCACATTGTTATGTTCGGGGTAAGAGTCATGAACCTTTTGAGAATTAGTGTGATCGATAAGTGTACCTTGTTGATTGATACCTTTTCTCGACTCAGAATTTGAGATTAGTGTCGCTTTTCATCCTTTTCCATCACGACCGACTCTGCAATCGGTTCTCACCGTTCAATCAAGTGAAGCATGACACGTCATCATTGTTCCATGGACACTCTTGACACTCATTCAATTCCTCCAGCTTGTTATTCTCTTTTGCAGCTTCCTCGATGTATGTTTCCATATTACTCATAAGTTGAATAAATGAGTTTCTGAACTTATGAATTTCCATTCCGTGCTTCAAAGACATTCCAACATGATATTATCAAAATCTGAGGAGTATTCTTCCCGTAAGTGGTCGAAATTGGTTGAAGATGGTTTGTAGAGCAGCATGAGAATCATCAGAGAGCTTTCTTTGGTAATTTGAAACCTCACCGCTCTAGGTTAAGCAAAACGTTCTTGTTAGAGGGAAAATCCTGATAAGGATGGCACAACTTGTTCGATCCATGGTTGTGGATAAAAGTAATTGGTGAATCGAAGTTGTTGAAACGGCTCACCGGTGCATTCCACATTCTTAGTATCATCCAAGATATTAAGAGTGACTTATTTGTTGTTCTGATTGATCGATACTCAATCATTAAGTGTGTGGCCTTCGATAGGTATTGGCCACTATTCTGTGTCGTGTCATAGAGCAAGTACTTTGGTGATTAAAGAATCCGGATGACTACATTGTGTTATTGAGAATTACTCCCCAAGTCTCTAGAGAGTTTAGAATCAACTCACTACCAACAAAATAGCACTAATCCCAAGTCGCTAGAAGATACTTCACCAAGTCGCCAATACTTACTACCACCTCCAAGTCGCTAGAGTTCCAAGTCGCTAGCCGATGTAAGTCAGCAGTAACTCTAACATTTAAGTCATAGCAAAATTTCGCGCAATTGCTACTCAAGTCGCTAACGCTGTAAGTCGCTAAAGAGCAACTCGCTACGCACCAAGTCGCTACTAATAAAGTCGCTACCTAGTGGAGAATCCACTACTTGTACTTTAAATCGCTAGGTCTAACTCGCTAGTTCCAACACTGTAAGTCGCTACACAAATGTGAAGCAAGTCGCTACCAAGAAACTATTCCGTGAGCTAAGTCGCAATCCAAACACAACCCAACCAAGATGATTCAAGCTTACCAAATGAAAACCTAAACACTTTTGATGATTCTAAACATAAAAGTACAACCAAAATCGAAACTTTAACACTAGAAATCAATCAAATGATGCTAAAACCACTAAACTTTTTCAAACTTAAAAACCACCTAAAAACCACTAGAAATCCAAAGATGTGTAAGATATGATCTAACCATGGCTCTTGATACCAATTGTTAGATATAACTTTTCATTTACACATCATAACATTAACACAATGAGCACATAGATGGTTTTAGAGAGAGAAAGAGTGGGACATTCTAGTGAGAGAAACTTGTAGAATATTAGATTACCAAAGAACATCCAACCCTCTACCTATGCAAGGTAGAGGGTATTTATAGGTAACAAACAAAACGACCTCCTGACGCCTCGTGGATCGGGATACAGTGGGTAAAGACCCGCCCTTCCTCCACGGAGATGCACTAACTAAACTACGCTAACAAACTAACAAATAAACTACTTAATAACGTAACAAAATCCATACGCCTATGAAGCTAACATATGCTAGACTTCTAATTGGGGTAATCCATACACTTTAACATATAATTTTCTAATTCCTAACATAAAATGATGTGCAATGTATTCTCCCCTCTCAGAAGTTTAAGTGAAATATAAACTTG
Source organism: Chrysanthemum makinoi (assembly GCA_910596185.1). Lineage (NCBI taxonomy): Eukaryota > Viridiplantae > Streptophyta > Magnoliopsida > Asterales > Asteraceae > Chrysanthemum > Chrysanthemum makinoi. The sequence goes on along the minus strand of OU343225.1, from coordinate 241,024,468 downwards.
AAAACGGGCTTATGAAAACTCACCCGATACAATGATTATGATGATATAGTGGCAATATTTAAATGAGGTAATCAAATGTGGCACATCATTGATAAGGTTTTAAAATGTACCTTTTTGAGGGTCATTTAAGCCCTTATTTGATCACTTTTGTATCCGTTATTACTTAATATCGTTCTTTTCACTTTTTAGGTCTCTTGAAGGCAAATTGCAGTAATGGCACTTATTTGGATCTAAAAGGTGCGAATAATATACGAAGAAATGGCCAAAGTCAAGAATCGAGACACTCGTGCTGCTGAAATACAAGGTGACGGCCATCAAGCATTCATGCACGCCGGGAGGATTTTGTGACGGACAAGCCAAACTCTTATTTTCAAGTGACTAATTTGCCAAAAACTCTTAGATTCAACTGCACGCCGGTCAAGAGGACGCGCCACGCGTGACTTCGCCGCAAGTCTAACATGGCCAAGATGAAACCCTAATGACGGCGACACGATGGCATCACAAACATAAGGTGACGCCGCCGCATGTGTAATCTTATATATAGAATCCTAATTTTTCAAGATTTATATGTAGTCTTTTGGAGTAAAACCTAAAACCAACCAAGGTTGTCTTGTACAAGATTTTAGGGTTCCAAACCCTATCTTACATCAAGATAAGTGTTTTACTTCATTAATACAATTATGTCTTTGATTATTTGTGTGTATGCTTGCATGTTCTCCATGTCCGGCTAATTTACTTTTGTGTTTGCTTAGGGAATATGAAAAATAATTATTGAATATTGATTGGTTGTCTCTTATCTTAGTTTGTTAATGATCTAGTAATGCGATAGGTCATTCGTTGTGTACTTAATGCTTGATTAAATCTTTGTGAACCTTAGAATATAACTCCTTGAGTAGTTGTAAGCTAAACCATCCAAAGAGTGCCTTAGAGTAAGAGTTTATTATCCCTAGTGGATTTTGTAGACTAGACCTTTGTAAGTTCAAAGAGTTAGAGAAACGCATACCCTACAAACTTTAGACACACAACGTAACTAAGAATAAGGACGTGAAAATTCAACCACCAATAGGAGATAATTAAGGAGTAGTAAAACCTAAGTAAACACATCTTTAAACTATCATACGAGCACACAATAATTAGACATAGACTACATACACCTTAGATTAGATAATTAGATAAGTAGAGTAATCGATAGAAATACCAACCCCAAATCCAAACCCCGAGATTCGTACCTTTCAATTTCCTAAAAACATAAAAGATAAAAATAATCTTCCTCAACCCCAAACTTAGCGTAGTAACTTCTCACTAGCATTCCTATTCCCCCAGAGAACGATATCAATACCCGTGGCTTACCCTAATACTACACTACAACGATTAGGTTCACTGCCTAGGTGTTATAAAACTTGCTCGAAGAAAAGGAAGTTCCTTTGACCCCGAACGACGCGTGTAGCATTATCAAGTTTTGCACCGGGAATAGAATAGCTAGTTAGTAGTCCACCCGTTTAGGTTTCTTTGTTGATTCCTATCAAGTAAAAATTTTCTCATTCTTAGCTTTCTCGTAGTCTATCCCCTTCTTCGGACCTTTGTCGTGAATCCCATCACTTTTCATCATGGAAGGTGATAACCAACCACCATTCATCAACCTACCACCAAATGACCCGCCAAGAGCCTGTACTCTTGGTGAATACTTGAGACCAAGCCACCTAGGCTATAGGAACACCATTGAGCTTCCCGACCAAGGCCAAACTATGGCCTCAGGATCCAACACCATCCGTTGGTGCAAAACGGATGTGCATTCCATGGACTTCGCCCAAGATCCAAATCAACATCAAAGGATTTTCTCTTAAAATTGTCATTCCATCGACCTTGATGCTACTACACTGGGAGACCACGCCTGCCTCTTCCAATTTCTACGGACCAAGCTAGTAATTAGCTTGGGCGACTTCCCGCTGCTCCATCTCAAGTTGGGATGATCTCACCTCTCGCTTCCTTGCTCAATTTTTCCCAACCGAGAACCACTAAACTTAGGAATGACATCTTGATGTTCCAACAACGCCAAAATGAATATCTCGAAGCATGGACTCGATTCAAGGACTTACTTCATAGTCCCTCATCACTACATTGATCTTTGGCTTCAAGTCCAAATCTTTTACGATCATGTCAACTTCCTCACCAAGCGCATCCATCAAGCCGCCGGTGGAAAACTTAGTGATCTCACCGCGGAAGAATCATGGGGTATAATAGAGGATCTTTCTCTCTATGACAATGGTGGAATGACCGGAGTTGCCCAAAACCGCTATGCATCTCTTGCCTCCCATGACTCACAATCTTCCCATCGATGATCGAATCAAGATCAAGTTAAATTCTAATTTGTTCCTACGAAAATCCTAAGTCTTCTATCAAGTGAATAAAATTACTCTTCCTTGTGGAGTTATGTAAGGGTCCCCATGACACTCGTGATTGCACAAGACTCCCTAACAAGCTTTTTATGATTACACCTCCTCACGTAAGGACGGAATGAGCGGAGAGAAGTGGTACACTTTCAAGCCCAAAACAAAACAACTTAGGAATTCCATAACCGGAGAAACCCCATTCAACCCTAACCAAAACCAAGCCATCCCAAAGTCATCTAATCACCCAAGAGTTCAATTCTAAATTCAACCTACCACTCATACTTGTATCTAGGTTCATGACTTAACGGTCGTTTTTCCATTTGGGCCGAAGACAAGGCTAGATGACAAACAAGCATGATGCTCTTTGAAAAGCCTTCAATGAACGGAAAATTGGAGCACTCCCAAGTGATACTATAAAGAACTCCAAAAGTGAATTGACATCGACTTCATGTTCTTTTTGTTCACCATGGAAAAGCTGCAAGATCCATGCCCCTCACACCCAAACTTGCCTTCACTCGGTAAATGCTACCAAAAAGGGTTCCAAGCCATCCAAAAATGAGGTACTACCAAGGCCCCTACCATTGGTAGAACCTACCCTTGAGAAACCCACAACCAAGAACCCAAACTAGTCTAGAGTGAGGAGTACAAGGAACTCCATCAAGAAAAAACGGTTCTTGAAGTCTTAGCTCATGCACCTTATTATAATGCTTTAAAAGAAAATATGAGTTCAACTTAAACTTGAAAAACATGGGTCCGCTGTAAAGGAATATTTTACCAAGAAGTTAGACGATCCCGCAATTTACTCTTCCGTAGGCTTGGAACTTCCAAACCACTCGATGCTCTAGCCTATTTAGGATCATGCATCAATCTTGTTCCGTTGTCCCTCCATAGAAGCCTTAACTTAGGTAAGATAGAACCAACGAAACCTTAGGTCTAGCGACGTAGTGTTGCACACATCCGTAGAATAATAAAAGACATGGTAGTACACGAGGAGAGTTGACTCTTTTGGTTTTAATTTTCATGTGCTTGTGACATGAAAATAAGGACCCAACATGCCCATTACTAGTAGGAAGAGGATTCTTAGCTATCGCTAGTGCCATCATCGATTGTAACATGTCTAAAATAGTGGTAGGAGAGGGAAAAGCTAGGTCAATTTACGATGTCAAAAGGCATATACTGCATTAAAAAGAAGAGAAACTCACATGAGATTAGGGTTGATAGACCTTCTAGATATGGACCTTGATAGATAAGAACCTCATAGGCCCCCAAAGACCTTTTACTTAGATGAAGCTTTTCTTTGTAGTAAAGCAACTTTCCATGAAAAAGAGATGGCTAGGGACATGGAAGTGAACCGCTCGAGACTTTTAGTATTTAGGAAGATGACCGAAGTTCCTAGGAAGTTTGCCCGTAACCTGTCATGAATAAGTGGAAAATTGAAAAGCCTAAACATAAGTGGGATTGGAATAAACCACCTAGCTTATGGTAATGGAGAGTGGCACATTAGGATAACAATCTATGATCCCGATGGAGAGAAGTTTGAAAAGGAATATCGAACCGAACGTACTACTAGGAACCCAAAATGATGTTTGATCCTTAGGACATTGTTAAGGATACATTTATATCGCACGTGAGAAGTAACGCTACGAGTCTAGCTACAAGACTCTTAAATAAAGAAAAGCGCTACGTGGGAGGCAACCCATGCTTAATTGTTTGCTTGTTAGTGTCATATATCTTTTATTAATTGTTTATTCTCATGTTTAAATTTGTAAAAATGCTTTATTTTTTTTTTAACCTCGTCTTAATTGCATATAAAGGTATTTTACATAAAGGATAAGTGTTGGGAGGATTACACACGCCAAAAGAACGTAAACATGAGAATAACAATTCATTAAAAGATATATATGTGTGTTTGTTCGAGTCAAATGCTTGTATCGATTCATAATGGATGTTTTGCGTAAATTTTTCCGATTCTAAAGATGTAAATTTTCCGAATTTTTTAAGAAAAATCGCAGACTAGTTTTTGTCGATAACCTCAAGGCGCTGAAGGAGTAAAAACATCGCATTATTTTTTCTCGTTGAGCTACTTATAAATTTTTGAATTTTCCGTTAAATTTCGCAAACATCCATTCCACAAGCATTATATCCTAGTTTAATAGAGTCTTATATATATATTATTACCGATTTTACCAGGTTTCGCTTGTTTTCTTCAAATGTGCGGTTTCATTTATCAAGAAGAAGAAACAAAAGATTGGAAGGAGCTTTTCACGCACACATTCTTCTTGGAAAGGATTTAACCACTACTTCACATACGGATCCTACCGAGCTAATCAGGGAGTATTAGTTTCTTTCGTTTTCATTACCTTCCATTATCATAACTTTGATACTTTCGGGAACATTGGGGACAATGTTCAGTTTAAGTGTAGGGAGGGAAAATAAACAGGAACTTTGAAACTATGCTTATCCTTGATTATTTGCTTTGTCCAAGTGTATTTGTGTAATAAACCATGAGAAAATGTCGGTTAGGGTAATTTTGGCACCAAATTTTAATTTTTCATGACATATAGGAGTGGGCCATTAGTCTTAACAAAAGCGCCTCACGGATAGGAAGTTGCATGACTAGCACAAAAACCCTTTACCACCTAAATTCCACCCAAAATGTCAGGATCGCCCTTAGATTAGTAGGAATTAAAGCATTCATCTTTAATGCTTAGAGTGTGAACCGGTAGTATATTAGATTCTAGAACTTGTTTTGTGATGCATCTCGAGATCGCTAGTAAGACTACACTTGTGTAGTTAGGAATAACTAAATGATAAGAGGCATTAGGATAACCCTTGTTTGATACCAATAATATAATTACTTCTTCCACATCGGTTGAGTAATTCCCCCACACACTTGCGATGTACTCATCTTTAGTACATACCCCTAGTTAACCCCTCAGAGCCTATCCTTTTCGCGGTTCTCGTGATGTTTCGGTTTTTCCGAATATCAATGAAGAGCATTGTTTACACCCCACCCCCAAATATACACCCAAATCGCCTTAGCCTCCCCTTTATGCACTCACTTTTAGTGCATTATTGTTATCACCCTAAACCCTTAGTTCAATTATCCAGTTGCTTGCATGAGTTGCTAAGTCGAGTCATATCCTTTGTACACAGCTTTGGGACGATTGGGACTCATGGGAAAAAGTTAAAGTTTATAAAATGATTGAAAGGGAACGTTAAATTCCCTTATTTGCGTAATAACATACCCCAAGTGTTTTGATCTTTTCAATTCGGTCAAATTAGTGTTAGAGTAATAAAAACTCAAGTGTATGGATGTGCCTATAAATCCCTATCATTTTGATGTTACCGTAGAGGATGGTAGAGTAAAAGTGTATGAAAAAAAAAATCGAAAAAAAATAGAAAAAAGAAAAAAGAAAAAAATAGAGTGTTAAAAAAAACATACGGGCTACCATCCTACATCTATCCTTTAAATTTATGTTTGTTTGTTTCAGCTAGCTAAAGTCTAGAGTGTCGAGTCTTGGCTTAGCAACCATTCTTGTATGCATTTAACATAGAGATTTTTGACTTGCCACCACTAAAAAGCCTATCCCACCAAACCCTTTGTTTCCCTACCGTAAGCCTAACATTACAACCCTTTAAAGACCTCTTTGATAGTCTTTCCTAGGTGCTTACGCCAAAGCGATGGAGGTTTGATCTATTCTCAAGCCTATGGTAATCTATGTACTAGGACCGTTAATGAGTGTTTATCTTCCATTTCCAACTTGTTATATTTCATATACACCAGAGAGATGAGTATCCAAACACCCCATGTGAGGTGCTAGTATGTAATTTCCGTGCTTGTTATGACTTTTGTGGGCTTATATGTGTTGTGGACTATTTTAAACCAATGCTTCATGACCCCTAACTTATAAATTAATTGGCTTAAAGCACATTTGCTTGAGGACAAGCAAATACCAAGTGTAGGGATATTTGATAAGGTTTTAAAATGTACCTTTTGAGGGTCATTTAAGCCCTTATTTGATCACTTTTGTATCCGTTATTACTTAATATCGCTCCTTTTCACTTTTTAGGTCTCTTGAAGGCAAATTGCTGTAATGGCACTTATTTGGACCAAAAGGTGCGGATATACGAAGAAAATGGCCAAAGTCAAGAATCAGACACTCAGTCAGCCGAAAATAAGGTGACGGCCATCGCTATCCGCGACGCCGGCCGAGGATTTTGTGACGGACGAAGCCAAACCTTATTTTCAAGTGACGACGTCAAGTTACAAAAGAGTAGGCCGTCGCGAACTCGGACGCCTAGATTCAATCCAGACGGCGCCGAAATAAGAGGACGCGGCCACAAGCACAATAAGGTGACTCGCCGCAAGTCTAACGTACAAGACGAAACCCTAATGAAGGCGTATACGACGCACACAAAACATAAGGTGACGCCGTCGCATGTGTAATCTTATATATAGAATCCGAATTTTTCAGTATTTATGTGTAGTCTTTTGGAGTAAAAACCTAAACCGAACCAAGGCTGTCTTGTATAATATTTTAGGGTTCCAAACCCTATCTTACATCAAGATAAGTGCTTTACTTCATTAATACAATTATGTCTTTGATTATTTGTGTGTATGCTTGCATGTTTTCCATGTCCGGCTAATTTACTTTTGTGTTTGCTTAGGGAATATGAAACTTAATTATTGAATATTGATTGGTTGTCTCTTATCTTAGTTTGTTAATGATCTAGTAATGCGATAGGTCATTCGTTGTATACTTAATGCTTGATTAAATCTTTAGTAGTTGTAAGCTAAACCATCCAAAGAGTGCCTTAGAGTAAGAGTTTATTATCCCTAGTGGGTTTTGTAGACAAGACCCTTTGGTAAGTTCAAAGAGTTAGGGCGAAACACATACCCTACAATTTTAGACACACAACGCAACTAAGAATAAGGACGTGACAATTCAACCACCAATAGGAGATAATTAAGGAGTAGTAAAAATTAAGTAAACACATCTTTAATCATCATACGAGCACACATCAAATAGATATAGACTACCCCTTATTTTAGATAATTAGATAAGTAGAGTAATCGGTAGAAGTACCAAAACCCCCAAATCTAAACCCCAAGATTTTACCCTTGGCTTTCTAAAAAAATATAAAAAGATA
>OU343225.1:240925914-241016824 GCA_910596185.1 Chrysanthemum makinoi | reverse complement strand
AATTGATAAAACCATTTAAGAAGGCACTCTTAAGTTCATTTGTTATAAATTAAAAATGTGTGGTCAAGCTGCAGATAAAAAGTATCTCTAAATGACTCTAATCTAGCTACTAAAGCGAAGGTTTTATCGTAGTCTATTCCCTCTTATTGATTATAGCTTTATACCTATAATCTAGCCATATTCCCAGACACAATTCTATTCTCATCAACCTTATTCCTAAATACCCATTTGGTTCCTATTATTGTTACGTACTTAGGTTGTGGTACTAACTCCCAAACAACATTTTGGTGAATTGGTTTAATTCCTTATGTCTTTCATCCTTTAAGGCTTCATTGATATTCTTAGGTTCTATGGTTGATATGAAACAAAAGAAATTACTTTTGTCTTGGGCTTGTGATCTAATAGTTCCTTGGCTTATACTTCCGATAACATTATCATTCCCCAAGTTTTTCTTGCAGCTAACCTTGATGGCTTCTTGTTAACCTAAATCATCATCCACCACAGGTTATGCTTTCGATGGGAGAGTACTTTCATCAAATGTCACATTTAGGACTCTTCAACTATTATTATTTGTTTGTTGAGAATGATGTAGGCTTTTACATTTAGGAGTAAAATAGGAAAACACCTTTGTATGACTTTGGGTTAAAATTGGTGAGGTAGTATTTCGTGTTTAGATTGAAGAACTTGCTTCCAAACACTGAAATAATCTTTAGAGGTTTCCTCTCAAGAATTGTATGGTGTTTTTTCCTAAAATGTGGCTAATGAAGATCATATTCAATATGTAGGTTGAGGTGTCTACGGCGTTGCACCATAACTTTTGCGGTATAAATTGTTCGTTCAAAATGGTTCTACTCATTTCTTGTAGGGTGCTATTTTTCCTTTCAACTACCCCATTTGATTGTTGAGTGCGCGTAGCAGAGAAATCATGAGTAATCCCATTAGGCTTCATAATAACATCTGATTGCACTTCATTATCAAATTCCAGAACATAATTCTTCCTAATGGAAAAAATTGGACAACCTAGTTGATTTTGGACTTTCTTACTGAAAATTTCAAATTTTCAAAAGCTTCAGCTTTTAGTCTTAAGAAATCTTTTCCATGTGTACCTAGAATAGTCGTCTAGTATTACTAGCGTATAAAGGTTTCCTCTATAACTTTGTACGGTGGATGGACCAAATAGATCCATGTGTAAGAGTTCTAGACACCTAGTTCTTGAGATGATGTTCTTGACTTGGTGACTAGCGTGGGCTTGTTTTTCAATTTTAAAAGTGTCACAAAAGTGTTGATTAAATTTAAGCTGCCAAAAACTTCTAACTAATTCCTTAGACGCCCAAGATTGAATCAAACGCATATTTGCGTGACCTAGTCTCCTATGCCATAATGTATAGTTTTCGTCCATGGTTGCAAGGAAAATTTTGTCTTGCGGTTTATTTCCTATTTTAATCACGTACAAGCCGTTCTTCCTTGTTCCTCTACATATGGTTTTCCCATCCTTAGTAATCTTACTATCGTACTCGGAAAATATTATGTTAATACAAATAATGTCAAAAATTTTGGTTTCATTTTTCGATCTCTTTATGTTTTGATAATCACAAAACGTAAGAAAACATTACATAAAAACACATTTGATAAGTTTTTAAATAAGAAAACCCATTTCGACCATGATATCACTTAAGGTATGAACAAACAACTTACTTACATCGTTTAGTGATCAAATAATTTATTTTGTACTTAAAACTTATATTTTTCACAAAATTCAGCTCACAAAATAAATCATACAAATCATTTTTGAATTACAAGAAAATGTTTTATTAAAAAAAATATCTTTGAATTTTCAAAATTCATAATAACCATTATTCCCGCCCAAACCAGATAAATTTTTACTAAAAAACCTTCCCCACTAAAGGATAAAAACAGGAGCGGAATCTAGGCGGCGGTCCCTTATAGGCCAACGGTCCCTTATATATAAGGGACCGCCCGTAAAAAAAGGATGATCCCCCTCATCCACGCTATAAATACTACATTATTCTCTAAAATTTGGAGCTTTTGCACTAAAAATCCTCGATGTTTCTGCCCTATTCTTTACTTCTCTTTGATTACGTTAACGTGTCATAACTTGTTTACAAGTGATCTCGTGATTCTCCCCCTCTAAGTGCAAAAGAAGAATATTGTATTAGTATAGAAACGAAGTGTTGTAGTCTAGGCATCAGACATACTCACATAACTAGTGTTACAATTCTCCTTTCGATCTATGTAAGGAATTATATTTTGTAAAACAGATTTATGTATGTTTAAGTTTGTTAAGTGTTAATTCTGGTAGTGTTAGAAGTTAAGTCTGTTGATTGTTAAGTCTGCCAGTACTAATGGAGTTAAGTTTTGTAGAATAAATAGTTGGTATTTAAGTCTTTTTATGATAAAAATAGAATAGTTTGTTAGAGTTATATTAGGAATAGATATGTACGCATAGAGATATATTTGGAAGAGATATATTTACCCTTCTACAAGTCTTGTAGTTAATTAGGGTTTCCTTGCTGTATAAAAGGATCCCTAAGGTAATAGGTTAAAGTAGGAGTTGTAAGCTTTAATCTTTGAGCAAAGTAATAGAAAATACGAAGTTAGTTATTCTTGTGTTTTTCATACTTTGTATGTTAAGATTCCGCATTAACACATCAAGATATTGTTAAGAGTTTTTCACATAATAAATTTGGATTTATTCAAGTTTATTATAAGTCATTCAAGGCTACTTAGATCCATAAGTTTTTGGACCTACAAGTGGTATCAGAGCCTGTAGAAGGACTCTGCTGTTGAAGATACACAAAAACAAAAACTCATTCTGTTGGAATCACTCCTAACTTGTATTTCAAATGTTTGTAATCAATATGTAATAGGTAGCTTAATTAGGCTTTCATGTTTGTATTAATGGCAAGGCTTATGTAGAAAGCCCATAAGCCTTGGCCCAAGTCCATAAGGATGGAAGGAACTACTAGTGTTGCCCTAGTTCCCTTCCCCTATAAATACTCTTGTAAACCTTCTGTCACACCCCGAAAATACCTATTTTGCAGTGGAATGGAATACCTGGGGCGTGACTGCCATAGCATCAGTTATATTGAACGACCTAAAGTGTCATTTTGAAAACACATCGTTTGATATAATAAAACATTCAGAGTTTACAAAACATAGGTCCCAAATGACAATCAACATGTGCGGAAATAAGTTTGTTACAATCCAAACGATGTTTTAAAGTGCATAAAACCCATGTGAGACGCGTCGTCACCGTGACTCTATGATAACTCCTTATGTATGCCATGAAGTATATGCTTTAGATACCTGAAAATACATTGCTAAAAGTGTCAACACGAGGTTGGTGAGTTCATAGGTTTATGTAAATGTTTTGTACGACTACCACAAGTATAAGTTATGTATGACAAAAATGCCACATAAAAATGATACAATTGCTATAAGCTCATGACACCGAAGCTAGACTGATTATGATGTTCGCCCCAACAGAGTGTTTCCCAAACAACTCTCATTCTGATATTAAATGAAATGCATCCGTTTGACCAGTTGGAACTACCAACCCGGATGGAGGAGTCACCCTCAATAGATCTATTCACTCACTCGCTTACTCCGAATTAATTCGGCTCATGATAAGGAAATGGGGACATTAATATGGCAATGCGGTAACTTAAGCAATGTAAATGAATTGATATACTTGGGGTCGTAATAAAATGATGTGCAATGTATTTTCCCCTGTAGGTTTGAAATGAAATATAAACTTGAAAAACGGGGCTATGAAAACTCACATGATACAATGATTATGATGATATAGTGGCAATACTGAAATGAGGTGCAATCTCTATTGATAAGGTTTTAAAATGTACCTTTTTTAGGGGTCATTTAAGCCCTTATTTGATAACTTTTGTATTCGTTATTACTTAATATCGTTCCTTTTCACTTTTTAGGTCTCTTGAAGGCAAATTGCTGTAATGGCACTTATTTGGACGAAAAGGTGCGAATATACGAAGAAAATGGCCAAAGTCAAGAATCGGACACTCACCGTGCCGATAAGGTGATCACATCGCTATCTGCGACGCCTCGGAGGATTTTGTGTCGGGACAGAAGCCAAAACTCTTATTTTCAAGTGACGACGTCAAGTTATAAAAGAGTAGGCCGTCGCAACCTCACGCTAGATTGAATCCGACGGTTGAAGAGGACGACGCCACAAGCACAAGGTGACGCCGTCGCAAGTCTAACGTGGCCAAAACGAAACCCTAATGACGGCGATCCGACGGCGTCACAAAACATAAGGTGACGCCGTCGCATGTGTAATCTTATATATAGAATCCGAATTTTTCAGTATTTATGTGTAGTCTTTTGGAGTAAAAACCTAAACCGAACCAAGGCTGTCTTGTACAATATTTTAGGGTTCCAAACCCTATCTTACATCAAGATAAGTGCTTTACTTCATTAATAAAATTATGTCTTTGATTATTTGTGTGTATGCTTGCATGTTCTCCATGTCCGGCTAATTTACTTTTGTGTTTACTTAGGGAATATGAAACTTAATTATTGAATATATTGATTGGTTGTCTCTTATCTTAGTTTGTTAATGATCTAGTAATGCGATAGGTCATTCGTTGTGTACTTAATGCTTGATTAAATCTTTGTGAACCTTAGAATATAACTCCTTGAGTAGTTGTAAGCTAAACCATCCAAAGAGTGCCTTAGAGTAAGAGTTTAGTATCCCTAGTGGGTTTTGTAGACGAGACCTTTGGTATGTTCAAAGAGTTAAGGAGAAACTCGTACCCTACAACTTTAGACACACAACGTAACTAAGAATAAGGACGTGACAATTCAACCACCAGTAGGAGATAATTAAGGAGTAGTAAAACCTAAGTAAACACATCTTTAAACTATCATACGAGCACACAATAATTAGACATAGACTACATACACCTTAGATTAGATAATTAGATAAGTAGAGTAATCGGTAGAAATACCAACCCCCAAATCCAAACCCCAGATTCGACTTTCAATTTCCTAAAAAAACATAAAAGATAAAAAATAATCTTCCTCAACCCCAACCTTAGCGTAGTAACTTCCCACTAGCATTCCTATTCCCTGAGCGATATCAATACCCGTGCTTACCCTAATTACTACACTACAACGATTAGGTTCATTTAGGTTGTTATAAAACTTGCTCGAAGAAAAGGAAGTTCCTTTGACCCCGAACGACGCGTGTAGCGTTATCAAGTGTTTGGCGCCGCTGCCGGGCAATAGAATAGCTAGTTAGTAGTCCACCTCGTTTAGGTTTCTTTGCTTGATTCCTATCAAGTAAAATTTTCTCATTCTTAGCTTTCTCGTAGTCTATCCCCCTTCTTCGTGACCTTTGTTCGTAATCCCATCACTTTTCATCATGGAAGGTGATAACCAACCACCATTTATCAACCTACCACCAAATGACCCGCTAAGAGCCCGTACTCTTGGTGAATACTCGAGACCAGGCCACCTAGGCTATAGGAACACCATTGAGCTTCCCGACCAAGCCCAAACTACGGCCCTACGATCCGACACCATCCGGTTGGTGCAAACGGATGTGTTTAATGGACTTCGCCCGAAGATCCAAATCAGATCTAAGGGATTTCTTAAAATTGTCGATTCCATCGACCTTGATGCTACTACTACGGGAGACCACACGCCGCATCTCTTCCAATTTTCTACTGGGACCAAGCTAGTAATTGGCTTGAGCGACTTCCCGACGGTTCCATCTCAAGTTGGGATGATCTCACCTCTCGTTTCCTTGCTCAATTTTTCCTACCGGGGAGAACCACTAAACTTAGGAATGACATCTTGATGTTCCAACAACGTCAAAATGAATCTCTCTACGAAGTATGGACTCGATTCAAGGACTTACTTCATAAAGTCCCTCATCACGGCATTGATCTTTGGCTTCAAGTCCAAATCTTTAATGATCATGTCAACTTCCTCACCAAGCGATCCATGACCAAGCGGCCTGGAAAACTTAGTGATCTCACCGCGGAAGAATCATGGGGTGTAATAGAGGACCTTGCTCTCTATGACAACGAAAGTTTGAATGACCCCCGTGAGTTGCCCAAAACAGTTAAGGCAATCTCCTCCCATTGACTCACAATCTCCTAATCCGTAGGATGATCGAACTTGAAGATCAAGTTAAATTCCTAATTTGTTCCTACTAAAAATCCTAAGTCTTGCATCAAGTGAATAAAATCACTCTACCTTGTGAGTTATGTAGTGGTCCCCATGACACTCGTGATTGCACAAGACCCCCTCAACAAGCTACGCCTCCGTATGCATCGACGGAGCGGAGAGAAGTGGTACACTTTCAAGCCCAAACAAAACAACTTAGGAAATTCTACAACCCCTGTGGAGAAATCCCCTAACCTTGTGGAACCAAAACTCATGCACACCCCAAAGCTCATCTAGTCCACCTAATAGGTTCAATTCTCTAAACACCGAACCCCATAATCTTGAGGCAATTTCATCTAGATTCATGTCATCTCAAGAGACTCGATTGACTAAGCTTGAAGCCGATTTTAGGCGAAGACAAGGCGAGATGACAAACAAGCTTGATGCTCTCTTAAAAGCCTTCAATGAACGGAAATGGAGCAATCCAGTGATACTATAAAGAACCCAAAGTGAATTGATTTCATCGACTTCATGTTCTTGTTCACCATGGGAAAGCGCGCATCCATGCCCCTCACACCCAACGGTTCACTCAAGAATGCTATCAAAAAGGGTTCCAAGCCATCCACAATGAGGTACCAAGGCCCTGCACCATTGGTAGAACCTACTTTGAGAAACCTCGTCAACCAAGAACCCAAACCTAATTTAGAGGAGGAGTACAAGGAACTCCATCAAGAAAAACCGTTCTTGAAGTCTTTAGCTCATGCACTTATTATAATGCTTTAAAAGAAACATATGAGTTCGAACTTAAACTTGGAAAACATGGGTCCGCGTTTGGGCGGAATAATTTACCTAAGAAGTTAGACGATCCCGGGCTATTTACTCTTCCGTAGTGCTTGGAACTTCCAAACTTCGATGCTCTAGCCGACTTAGGATCATGCATCAATCTTGTTCGTTATCCTCCAGAAGCCTCAACTTAGGTAAGATAGAACCAACGAAAACCATCTTAGGTCTAGCGGACGGTAGTGTTGCACATCCGGTAGGAATAATAAAAGACATGGTAGTACACGAAGGAGAGTTGACTCTTTTGGCCGACTTTCATGTGCTAGACATGAATAAGGACCCAACATGCCCATTACTAGTAGGAAGAGGATTCTTAGCTACCGCTAGTGCCATCATCGATTGTAAGATGTCTAAAATAGTGGTAGGAGAGGGAGTGCTAGTCAATTTACGATGTCAAAAGGCATACGTATTACAAAGAAGAGGAAATCCCACATGAGATTAGGTTGGATAGAGAGCCTTCTAGATATGGACCTTGGATAGATAAGAACCTCATAGGCCCCCAAAGACCTTTTTACTTAGATGAAGCCTTTGCTAGTAAAGCAACTTTCCATGAAAAAGAGATGGCTAGGGACATGGAAGTGAACCCGTTCGAGGATGCCTTAGTATTTAGGAAGATGACCAAGTTCCTAGGAAGTTTGCCCGTTAACCTTGTCATGAATAGGTGGAAAATTGAAAAACCTAAACATAAGTGGGATTGGAATAAAGCACCTAGCGATGGTAATGGAGAGTGGCACATTAGGATAACAATCTATGATCCCGATGGAGAGAAGTTTGAAAAGGCATATCGAACCGAACGTACTACTAGGAACCCAAATGATAAGTTTGATCCTTATGACATTGTTAAGGATAAGCTTACTTATATCTACGTGAGGGCACGCTCACAGTCTAGCTACAAGATTCATAAATAAAGAAAAGCACTTCGTGGGAGGCAACCCATGCTTAATTGTTTGCTTGTTAGTGTCATATATCTTTTATTAATTGTTTATTCTCATGTTTAAATTTGTAAAAACGCTTTATTTTGTTTTTATCCTCGTCTTAATTGCATATAAAGGTATTTTACATAAACGATAAGTGTAGGGAGGATTACACACGTTTTCAAAAGAAACGTAAACATGAGAATAACAATTCATTAAAAGATATATATGTGTGTTTGTTCGAGTCAAATGCTTGTATCGAGTCATAATGGATGTTTTACGAAATATTTCCGATTCTAAAGATGTAAATTTTCCGAAATTTTTCTAAAATCGCACGTTTTTGTCGGATAACCTGAGGCGCCGTGAAGGAGTAAAACATCGATTACTTTTTCTTTTCTGAGCTACTTATAAATTTTTGGAATTTTCCAGGTCTTAATTTTCCAGAAATTCTCTAAACATCCATTCCACAAGCATTATATCCTAGTTTAGTAGAGTCTTATATATTATCATCGCCGATTTTACGCAGGTTTCGTTTGTTTTCTTCAAATGTGCAGGTTTCATTTATCAAGAAGAAGAAACAAAAGATTGGAAGGAGCTTTTCACGCAAACATTCTTCTTGGAAAGGATTTAACCACTACTTCACATACGGATCCTACCGAGCTAATCAGGGGAGTATTAGTTTCTTTCGTTTTTCATTACCTTCCATTATCATAACTTTGATACTTTCGGGGAACATTGGGGACAATGTTCAGTTTAAGTGTAGGGAGGGAAAATAAAATGGGAACTTTGAAACTATGCTTATCCTTGATTATTTGCTTTGTCCAAGTGTATTTGTGTAATAAACCATGAGAAAATGTCGGTTAGGGTAATTTTGGCACCAAATTTTTAATTTTTCATGACATATAGAAGTGGGCCATTAGTCTTAACAAAAGCGTCTCACGGATAGGAAGTTGCATGACTAGCACAAAAACCCTTTACCACCTAAATTCCACCCAAAATGTGAGGATCGCCCTTAGATTAGTAGGAATTAAAGCATTCATCTTTAATGCTTAGAGTGCGAACCGGTAGTATATTAGATTCTAGAACTTGTTTTGTGATGCATCTCGAGATCGCTAGTAAGACTGCACTTGTGTAGTTAGGAATAACTAAATGATAAGAGGCATTAGGATAACCCTTGTTTGATACCCGTAATATAATTACTTCTTCCACATCGGTTGAGTAATTCCCCCACACCCTTTGCATTGTACTCATCTTTAGTACACGATACCCCTAGTTAACCCCTCAGAGCCTATCCTTTTCGTGGTTCTAGTGATGTTTCGGTTTTTCCAGAATATCAATGAAGAGCATTGTTTACACCCTACCCCCAAATATACACCCAAATCACCTTAGCCTACCCTTTATGCACTCACTTTTAGTGCATTATTGTTATCACCCTAAACCCTTAGTTCAATTATTTGGTTGCTTGAATGAGTTGCTAAGTCGAGTCATATCCTTTGTACACAGTTTTGGGACGATTAGGACTCATGGGAAAAAGTTAAAGTTTATAAAATGATTGAAAGGGAATGTTAAATTCCCTTATTTGCGTAATAACATACCCCAAGTGTTTTGATCTTTTCAATTCGGGTCAAATTAGTGTTAGAGTAATAAAACTCTCAAGTAGATGTGCCTATAAATCACTATCATTTTGATGTTACCGTAGAGGATGGTAGAGTAAAAGTGTATGAAAAAATAAATCGAAAAAAAAAATAGAAAAAGAGAAAAGAAAAAAATAGAGTGTTAAAAAAAAAAAAAAAAAAACATACGGGCTACCATCCTACATCTATCCTTTAAATTTATGTTTGTTTGTTTCAGTTAGCTAAAGTCTAGAGTGTCGAGTCTTGGCTTAGCAACGCCATACTTCGTATGCATTTAACATAGAGATTTTTTACTTGCCACCACTAAAAAGCCTATCCCACCAAACCCTTTGTTTCCCTACCGTAAGCCTAACGTTACAACCCTTTAAAGACCTCTTTGATAGTCTTTCCTAGGTGCTTACGCCAAAGCGATGGAGGTTTGATCTATTCTCAAGCCTATGGTAATCTATGTACTAGGACCGGTTAATGAGTGTTTATCTTCCATTTCCAACTTGTTATATTTCATATACACCCGAGAGAGATGAGAGTATCCAAACACCCCATGTGAGGTGCTAGTATGTAATTTCCGTGCTTGTTATGACTTTTTGCGGGGCTTATATGTGTTGTGGACTGTTTTAAACCAATGCTTCATGACCCCTAACTTATAAATTAATTAAAGCACATTTGCTTGATGACAAGCAAATACCAAGTGTAGGGATATTTGATAAGGTTTTAAAATGTACCTTTTGAGGGGTCATTTAAGCCCTTATTTGATCACTTTTGTATCCATTATTACTTAATATCGTTCCTTTTCACCTTTTAGGTTTCTTGAAGGCAAATTGCTGTAATGGCATTTGGACGAAAATGTGCGAATATACGAAGAAAATGGCCAAAGTCAAGAATCGAGACACTCAAAGGCCGAAAATACAAGGTGACGGGCATCGCTATCTGCGACGCCGTCGGAGGATTTTGTGATGGGACAGAAACCAAAAATCTTATTTTCAAGTGACGACGTCAAGTTATAAAAGAGTAGGCACGCGAACTCGACGGCCTAGATTCAATCCGTGACGGGCGCCGAAGCTGAAGAGACGGCGTCACAAGCACAAGGTGACGCCGTCGCAAGTCTAACGTGGCCAAGACGAAACCCATGACGGCGATACGACGGCCACAAAACATAAGGTGACGCCGCCGCATGTAATCTTATATAGAATCCGAAATTTTCAAGATTTATGTGTAGTCTTTTGGAGTAAAAACCTAAACCGAACCAAAGTCGTCTTGTACAAGTATTTTAGGTTCCAAACCCTATCTTACATCAAGATAAGTTCTTTACTTCATTATTACAATTATGTCTTTGATTATTTGTGTGTATGCTTGCATGTTCTCCATGTCCGGCTAATTTACTTTGTGTGTTTGCTTAGGGAATATGAAACTTAATTATTGAATATTGATTGGTTGTCTCTATCTTAGTTTTAATGATCTAGTAATTCGATAGGTCATTCATTGTGTACTTAATGCTTGATTAAATCTTTGTGAACCTTAGAATATAACTCCTTGAGTAGTTGTAAGCTAAACCATCAAAAAAGTGCCTTAGAGTAAGAGTTTATTATCCCTAGTGGGTTTTGTAGACGAGACCCTTTGGTAAGTTCAAAGAGTTAGGGAGAAACGCATACCCTACAATTTTAGACACACAACGCAACTAAGAATAAGGACGTGACAATTCAACCACCAATAGGAGATAATTAAGGAGTAGTAAAACCTAAGTAAACACATCTTTAAACTACCATACGAGCACACAATAATTAGACATAGACTACATACACCTTAGATTAGACAATTAGATAAGTAGAGTAATCAGTAGAAATACCAACCCCCAAATCTAAACCCCGAGATTCGTACCTTTCAATTTCCTAAAAAACATAAAAAGATAAAAAATAATCTTCGTCAACCTCAACCTTAGCGTAGTAACTTCTCACTAGCATTCCTATTCCCTTAGAGAACGATATCAATACCCGTGGCTTACCCTAATTACTACACTACAACGATTAGTTTCACTGCCTAGGGTGTTATAAAACTTGCTCGAAGAAAAGGAAGTTCCTTTGACCCCGAACGACGCGTGTAGCGTTATCATCTATCTGCAACCTAATATGAATGATATGATCTATTATAAATTATGAATATATATCGTACATGCAAATCCACATGTAATCTATACCACTTGTGCATTTTTGAAAATAAAGTGTATTGTCGAAATATACGTTAGTGTCATATTGTCAAGTTATAAAATAATTTACAAGTATTTACATTGAAAGAACATCCTATGATAGTCGTTAAGTGATAAATCAAGAAAATATAGTTTTTCGTCGAAAAACAATGTACTTTGATAATTCGTGAAAATGGCTAAGTAGCCTCGTGAAGCTAGTCATAACTTGGTGAATATTGATTGTTAGAAAACAAACTCAATGGTTTTGGAATGCTTGTAGCGATATATAAAAGTCTTAGCATTTAACTTTTGATCATAGAAGTCTCGATCATAGAGAAAAATATAGATGAAGTAAGGTAGTCGAGATAAAAATATAGTTTATGAGTAGTTTTCGGAAAAGTTTGAGAGATCGTATATTACTCATTACAACTTCGTTTGACGAACGGTTGAACATTTTGGAAAATAGGCTAAGTGAACTCACTTTTACTTATAGAAATTATTTTCTCAAAAGTACTATATCGATAAGAAAAACGGCTCAAAACCTGGTCCTTCGCAATAACCATATTGGTTTATTAGAAAATACATGAGTTAATACTTGTGAAAATAAGTACGGTTGCCATATTTCAAACGCGTGTAACTTAGTCGTTATAGCTTCGTTTTCTACGTTCTATATATCCTCGGATTCGTATTAGTACGTACTAATATATTTTTGATAAGTCGATTCTTCTAGTTTACGTTAAATACTTGTTTTTGTCTTTAGAGAAACCCTTGACAGCAAGTACTATTTCAGAAAATTAGTTTTCGTCGTTAAACTTGAAACCAACGTATCTTTTTCGTTATAAACCCGTTTTAATCCATTCAAGCGACCACGGTTTCGTTTTTAAGTCTATTTTCTGAAAATATAACCCAAAATATCCCCTGACCTACTGATTTTTCCAGATTTCACAAAACGGAACAGTAGCTAAATATATATCGTCGAAAATGATTTTCTAGTTTGTAACTTGTTCCAATCTCTTCCAATCAACACCAAAGATATTCTAAACATACCATACACCTTTTTAGGGTGTCATGGGTTCCTAAACTTCATCAAAAATGATAAGGTTCATGGGAATATTATTTATAACATGTAAGTCCATTTTATGTTGAAAAATATGTATAAAGTGGTATAAACTCATGAGAATACTTGCATACATAGTACTAGGATATAAAAATAGATCAAATGAGATTATGAAAGAGTAAGAAAATATTAGGAAGCTTACTAGTTGTATGATGAGGTTTAAAGGTAACAAGGTACTTAAAACTTGGTTTTATTTCAAAACCTTATACAGAAGAAATCTAGAGTTGTAGAATCACTTGAACTATAAAAAAAAGATGATCTTATTCTTCTGATCATGCCATGGCCAACTATAAGGATGAAGTAGAGAGTGTTTTCTAGTTTTCACTAAAAAAAATGATCAAGTATGTATTTTATTTTGTATATTATGCAAGTATAGCTAAAAATATCTAGACAAAAGGGCATAAAGGTAATTTAAGTGATCAAAATCAAATTTGTCACCTTGATGACTAGGGGGGCATATTGATAAGAAGCATGACTTTGTTGCATGTTTTTGTAATAAAAAAGTATAAATGTGTTAGACATTTAGCTAATTTAGTATAGATATTTAGTTATTATGTATAGAGTTAGCTAGAAATCGATTTTAACGGAACAAAATAAAATATATTGAAGTCATAAAAATTATAAAATTACATTTCTCAATGGGTGATTATATAATTATCGATCGTAAATCAATCAGAAACCGTCGTAAATATGTATAACAACAATGTATATACAAAATAAATCCAAATCATCGGGTAAACTAATAATATAATTTTTATAGTCTTAAAATGAGTATAAAAATATATCAGAACAATTGTCCATTAAGGTCCATTAAGACTTAGCATATAAGTCCTACCAAATGGTATGATCTGTCCCGGAAAAATGATAGGAACTTCCCTGTTCCTACGACGAATCGATGGTAACAAAGGTGGTGTGGGTGCAACTTCGTCCTCCTCAGGGTTCACCAGATCCGATGTTATCGGGCCGAAATAACTGATGTTAAAATTGTGGTAGGGAATGTCAAGGCATTCTCCGTTGGAGTTTGAAAGAAATCATGATGGAATGGGTGTTCGAAGACATCTCTGTGACAATTGATGTGAAATGGAAGTAAACACATAATGTGCGTATAAAACCGCATGTATAATGAATATACTTTTTATAATGAAATGATGAGATGCTATGATGATGTAGTTATAGTCTAGGGTCAATGATATAACCTAGTTCTATATAACTCTTGCTCACGATGCCAATGTCACACCCCCAAAATACTGTTTTGCGTGGAATGGAATACCTAGGCATTACTGCCATAGCATCACAGTTATAGTTATATTGAATGACCTAAAGTGTTGTTTTGAAAACACATCGTTTGATATAATAAAACATTAAGGGTTTACAAAACATAGGTCCCAAATGACAATCAACATGCGCGGAAATAAGTTTGTTACAATCCAAACGATGTTTTAAAGTGCATAAAACTCATCGAGCGCGTCGAATACCCGTTACTCTATGATAACTCCTTATGTATGCCCCGAAGTATATGCTTTAGATAACTGAAAATACATTGCTAAAGTGTCAACACAAGGTTGGTGAGTTCATAGGTTTATGTAAATGTTTTATACTCACTACCACAAGTATAAGTTATATATGACAAAAATGCCACATGAAAATGATACAATTGCTATAAGCTCATGACAGAAGCTAACTGATTATGATGTTCGCCCCAGAGTATTTGCCAAACAACTCTCATTCGATATTAAATGAAATGCATTGCTTGACAGTTGGAACTACAACCGGATGGAGGAGTCACCCTTCATAGATCTATTCACTAACTCTACGCTTACTCAATTAATGCGGTTCATGATAAAGAAATGAGGACATTAATATGGCAATGCGGTAACTTAAGCAATGTAAATGAATTGATATACTTGGTCTTGTAATAAAATGATGTGCAATGTATTCTCCCCCGTAGGTTTGAAATGAAATATAAACTTGAAAAATGGGGCTACGAAAACTCACCTGATACAATGATTATGATATAGTGACAATAATCGAAATGAGGTTCAATCTCTATTCTGCAACCTAATATGAATGATATGATCTATTATAAATATGAATATATATGCATACATGCAAATCCACATGTAATCCATACCACTTTTGAAAATGAAGTGTATCGTCAAAATATACGTTTGTGTCATATTGTCAAGTTATAAAATACTTTACAAGTATTTACGTTGAAACAACATCCTATGATAGTCGTTAAGTGATAAATCAAGAAAATATAGTTTTTAGGCAAAACAATGTACTGATAATTCGTGAAAATGGCTAAGTAGTCTCGTAAAGCTAGTCGTAACTTGGTGAATATTGAGTATTAGAAAACGAACTCAATGGTTTTGGAATGCTTGTAGCGATATCTAAAAGTCTTAGCATTTAACTTTTGATCATAGAAGTCTCGATCATAGAGAAAAATATAGATAAAGTAAGGTAGTCGAGCTAAAAATATAGTTTATGAGTAGTTTTCGGAAAAGTTTGAGAGAGATCGTTATATTACTAGTTACAACCGTTTTGACGAATGGTTGAACATTTTGGAAAATAGGCTAGGTGAACTCACTTTTACTTAAAGACATTACTTTCTCAAAATTACTCTATCGATAAGAAAACGGCCAACACATGGTCCCGTAATAACCATTTTGGCTTATTGGAAAATATATGAGTTAATACTTGTGAAAATAAGTACGATAGCCATATTTCAAACGCGTGTAACTTAGTCGTTATAGCTTTGTTTTCTACGTTCTATATATCCTCGGTTAGTATTAGTATGTACTAATATATTTTTGATAAGTCCACTCTTCTAGTTTCGTTAAATACTTGTTTTGTCCTTAGAGAAACCCTGACGAGAAGTAGTATTTCAGAAAATTAGTTTTAGGTCGTTAAACGGCAACTAACATTATCTTCGTTATAAACCCGTTTTAATCCATTCAGCGACCACGGTTTGCGTGTTTAAATATATTTTCTGAAAATATAACCCAAAATATCCTCGACCTACTGATTTTTCCAGATTTCGCAAGAAATGGAACAAGCAGCTAAATATATCTTGAAAATGATTTTTCTAGTTTGTAACTTGTTCCAATATCTTCCAACAAGCAAAGATATTCTAAACCTATCATACACCTTCTTAGGGTGTCATGGGTTCCTAAACTTCACCAAAAATGATAAGGTTCATGGGAATATTATTTATAACATGTAAGTCCATTTTATGTTGAAAAATATGTATAAAGTGGTATAAACTCATGAGAATACTTGCATATATAGTACTAGGATATAAAAATAGATCAAATGAGATTATGAAAGAGTAAGAAAATATTAGCAAGCTTACTAGTTGTATGATGAGGTTTAAAGGTAACAAGGTACTTAAAACTTCTTGGTTTTTATTTCAAAACCTTATATAGAAGAAATCTAGAGTTGTAGAATCTCTTGAACTATAAAAAAAAGATGATCTTCTACTTCTTGATCATGCCATGGCCGAACCATAAGGATGAAGTAGAGAGTGTTTCTAGTTTTTCACTAAAAAAAAATGATCAAGTATGTATTTTATTTTGTATATTATGCAAGTATAGCTAAAAATATCTAGACAAAAGGGCATAAAGGTAATTTAAGTGATCAAAATCAAATTTGTCACCTTGATGACTAGGGGGGGCATATTGATAAGAAGCATGACTTTGTTGCATGTTTTTGTAATAAGAAATTATATATGTGTTAGATATTTAGCTAATTTATTATAGATATTTAGTTATTATGTATAGAGTTAGCTAGAAATCGATTTTAACGGAACAAAATAAAATATATTGAAGTCATAAAAATTATAAAATTACATTTCTCGAATGTATCGGGTGATTATATAATTATCGTATCGAAATCACGTAAACCGTCGTAAATATATATATAACAACAATATATATACAAAATAAATCCAAATCATCGGGTAAACTAATAATATAAATTTTATAGTCTTAAAATGAGTATAAAAATATATCGAGTTAATTAGTGTCGGATCAATTATTCAAAATAAATGATCGGTGTGATAGCGTTATTTAATAAATAAATATATCGTAATGAAATATGCAAACTCATGCATGAACTAATATGAAAATGATGTTATTGATGATATGTAGACTAACTCTAGTCTATATGTAATGTTCTCAATGATGTTTCATGAATACTGCTGCCCTTAACCAAGTTACGCGAATTTGATACTTGTAAACCTAGTTACGAAAATGATGAATAGTAACCATGAATAGTGATTTTTCTCCGGGAATGAATAGTGTTTCATGAATAGTAAATTTTAAAATAACCTCTCAAAGTATAAGTGACTTCAAAAATGGTAAATAGTAAAATGATGAATAGTAATATGTGAATAGTAAATTCCTGAGATGAATAGTAAATATGAGAAATGACCTGAAATTACGATTTGTCACACCTTCCTTGGAAGGTTGGTTGTCACTTTACATAATACCTACGCATAACTTTTGTTTACTCTCATACGTGTGTTTGTGTGTATGTGTTCATCCGCTCTATCTCTTATCTATTTCTTACATATTGATGTTTGTGTTACATTATGGTGACCTAACAGTGGTATCAATCGCCATCTAGTTGGGTGAAACACTTTTGTTTTGAATAAAAATTCTATACGCGTGGGTTTTATAAGCTTAACATTTCATACGCCTAAAAGCTTTAATTTTTACACTTGTAAACTCAAGATTCTTGTGGTTTAAGGTTTATTGGGTGTTAAGTTTAAGTTTTTGCATCAAGTTTCAAACTTTACATGTGTAGATTAGTTTTAGCTTTGTTTTTGATTCGTATAGTTCATTCTATGCGTAAGGGTGATATTTGTTTTGGATCATCAAGTTTCAAACTTTCTTGTTATTTTGGTGATATTGAAGCTATTTCATCATTAAAATCGGTTACAAAACACTTTCGAGCATAAAATCAGTTTTGGTTAAAGTTGGTACTACTACTGGTAAAACCCTATTCTTACTCGTGTTCACAAAGTCTACGCTAAGGCACCTTACGCATAAAGAATTCATCACTTGATCTTGAGTTGTTGGTTTACTTAGTGTTTTCTTGCTTGGATAAGCCTGAAAACACTTCAACTTTGGATATCTTTTACACTAGTATAAGTGTAAAGGATTTTTGGGTAAAACCTAGTTTTCGCCCTAAGCTTAACTGCGTAGAAACTTCTTTGCCTAAGCATTTCCTACGCTTAAGCTTCTTCTTAAGCCTAAGGAAATATTACGCATAAGGTTTCTACTACTAAGTCTTTAGTTTACGCCTAAGCTAAGTTTTATCAAGTCAGTCTACGTAAGAAGTTCATGCGCGTAAACTCTTGTCTCGCTAGGTATTTTTCTCACGATAAGTTTGTTTTTCTCGCTTATGTTACTTCATCAACAACTCAAGTTTCATTCGACTACAAAGATCCATCATCAACACAAGTTTCAAAATGTCTCAACCACCATACTCTAGCTACTTTCCTCATGAGTATCCTCAACAACAACAACAATTCTATCAACATTATTCTCCACCATCTCCACAACAATTGCAATAATTTCAACAATAATTTCAACACTTTCCTCAAGGAGTAAACCCTCTTCCACCACAAATATTTCAACCAAACCCTCGTCAACAAGTACAACATTATACCTACTTTCAAAATCAGTATCCCGCCAAGTATGCTATGAATGTTACAACACCAAAGGAACCCTCTTGGTTTGCAAAGATGTGTGAAGCTTTAAGTAGCCAACAATCCATTCATGAAGCCGGATCCCTTGACAGACCTCAATGCTCACTCCGGGAACTTCAATCAATGGGTGATAAGGTTCTTTAGGTTTTGTGATCTAAAGAAGCCACATGGTAAGTTTTGAAGAAGGTCGTCCTTGAAGGTCATTTTCGGATGCCTACTCTCCTTGTACTGGGAGATCCAATCTGAATCCACCAAGAGATGATGTTACCAACGTTGTTCGTCTTGATCAACTTACTACTGACCAACTTCTTCACTTAGAAGCCGATGAAATTGCAATGCAATATATCCTTTTGGGATTACCCAATCCGATGCCGTAGTGTTGATGCTCGGAAGAGCGCAAAGCAATGGGGAACACATTTATCTTCTAATGGAAGGCACTGAACTCAATCAAGAGGACATGGAATCAAAAATCTACTTAGCATATGAACACTTCATGATTGAATCAGAGAAGACATTAGAGTCATATCATCATCGGTTCTCAGACATAATCAATGACTTGGATAAATATAATATCATTATGCCAAGGATTGCAATCAACACAAAGTTCTGGCTGTCTTGGTCCTGATTGGGAAAAGTATGTTACATTGATCCGTCAAGCGAAGAATCTTCATCAAGCTACATACGGATTGTTGTATGACTATTTAAAGCACCACCAAAAGGAAGTTGACAAAGAAAGAATCATCACTCCCGGATAATAAAACTCTTTCTTTGTGGGCTCAAGCATGTTATCCTCAATTCCCGACCTTGCCAACAACCTTCACAAATCCTCCACAACCAACTGCTCAGATCTCACCATATGATACATGACAACAACAATCACAAGAAACTCAATTGGTTCCATACAACAACAAAAATGATCAAGCACTCTACAGTGAATCAAATGAGGATGCGTAAGCCGATGCATTGAATCAAGGATTTGTTATGATTGCAAGAGCCTTCGAACGTTTTTCTAACAAATCCAACAACCGCATTCGCACCTCATCAAATACAAGGAATCAAGATGTTGTTAACAATGGAAGGGTTGAGGTTCAGAATCGTGGAAATGGTAGTCAGATGAGTAGTGGTCAAGGATTTAATGTTAATGGAAGGAATAACATGGGTGCTCCACAACAACGGGTTCAAGTGGTTGATCCGGGGAAATGCTCAAACCGGGGTTAATGGTCTCGATGCTATAACCGCAATGAGAAGGGTCATCTGGCTAATGCATGCCCAAAGCCGAGGATAAGAGGCAACGCTTATCATAAAGAGGCTTTACTCTTGGATCTCAAGGATGAAGTCGGGTGGAACTCTTACCAACAAGGAACGAGCTTCATGGCAAATGCAGATTCGATGATGACATGGAGGACTTGCAGCTATGCAGCCGTGATGTTAATGGCAAACATGCAAGAGCTCCACATGAGTGACACAGGCCCAATGTATGACATTGATGGCTTGTCTCAGGTACCATATCCAAACATACTTATACATGATCTGATATCTCCGTCAACATCGCATCAGACAAGGCGCGAGAGTGTTCAAACGAGCCTCTACATCTCATTCCGACGAAAATCAAATAGACCCCGTAGTCATATTTGACGATCAAGATGACCTTATGGTTAATATTGATAACCAAGTTGACTCCGTGGTCATATTTGAGGATCTAAATAATGACTATGTTGAGACACAAGTTGAACAAGATGAACCTTTGTCTAATCCGCATCTTGAACTCATGACCAAATTAATCCAGACCAACCAATCTCAACCGAAAAAGTGCAATGAGATCAATAAGAAATTTCAAGATAAAATTGCACTGTTGACTAAGGATAATGAATGCTATAAGTTCCAACTCAACATTTTTCAAACTAAAGAGAAATGTGAAAAGGTTTTGAAGTCGTGATTTGCTAAATCTTACCAAAATGAAAAATCTTTGGAAAACAGATCTGTGATCTAGTTGCATCCAAGAATGCTTTGTTATCTCAAATAGAACAATTGAAATATGATCATAAACAACAATTTAACGCTCTGACTTCGGAAACTCAAAAAGCCAAGTCTGAGTTGTTAACATGCCAAAAAC
The DNA here is from genome assembly GCA_910596185.1 of Chrysanthemum makinoi. NCBI lineage: Eukaryota > Viridiplantae > Streptophyta > Magnoliopsida > Asterales > Asteraceae > Chrysanthemum > Chrysanthemum makinoi. The sequence goes on along the minus strand of OU343225.1, from coordinate 240,996,146 downwards.
AGTTTTGTGAGTACAAAAAGCATTCGAGGAAACAAACAGATGACTATCTTGAGGAAATCGTCGACTTACAAAACAAAATCAAAGAGTTTTGAAATGTTGTTTACAAACATGGTGAGTCAATCACAACAATTCAAAAGTTTTCTTTTTCACATAGAGCATTCAAACCAAATCCTCAAGTTTACAGTGCAGAACATAGAATTGATGACTCCATTATGAGTGTTGTTGAATATAATTGTATGGAAGAATTAGATGCAGAAGACGAGAGTCGGTTAAAATTGGAAAATGTTGTTCATAACAAACCATTTAACTATTCAAAAGCATAACTTTCGTCACACAACAGGATAATTCTAACACACCTTGGGTTATCACGCCTACTCACGAGTCCTTTCTAATGATGGTCCCTGACCCAATGTTGCACAAATTAATGGTACTTTACCTTCTTTTAGTGAAATAAAGCCATTAGCTGAACGATGTCAGGTTCTAAAATACTTTGACACTTTCCTGTCTGACATCAAACTTTTGGAACATGCAATTGAAGTTAATTCAAATCAAAGTTTGAACATTTTAAATCGCCATTTGCTGACAACAAAGGGATATTTTCAGAAATGGATTTTACCACATGTTCAAATTTAAAATGTGTGCAATATATTGGGAACGGAACTTCGAAGGAGATTGGGCTTATGAAAACAGCGAGAAAACAAACATCGATTTCAAATACTAAACGTAAAAAGAAAATGTTAAGAAATCATGTTGACCGACTCTTGAAAGATGTTATCTGTGGTGATACCATAAATGTTGTGTTACTACATACTGTTGCATATGCATTTGATTATATCGCAGTTGATTCTGTTGAAAATGTTGAGAATACCGATAATGTGTCACAAATCAAGTCCTTAAAAATTGAAACTGACCGATTGTTAACTGAGCTTTCCAATGTAAAACGTCGTCTTCAATGGTGTAAAAAAGATTTTCAAAATCTTGAATTTGCTTTGCAAAATAAGATCAACCAGTTGCGTTCAAAATCTTTTGATCCAAAAATAGAACAACTGGATGATGAAAACGTGTCTTTAAAATGTCAAATTTCAAAATATGAAAAAGAAATTACCAAAGTCAAAACTGAATATGGTGTCATATTTGATTTACTCAAAAAGACTCATGCAAAAGCGTCAAAAGATGCTGATGATCATCTTGCTTATACCAAAGAAGTTTTACGAAATAATGGAAACACTCACTCTAAAAATCAAGATTTGTTACACACTATTCATGACTTAAAAGCAGAGGTGGTGAAACTTAAGCAAGATAAGATTAGTAACACAAATGTACTTGCACCTGGAATGCTTAAAATTGACACTAGAACATTTAATGGCAAACCACAAGACACTAATGTGTTTCCTTCCACTGATACAGGAATAGTTGCCTCTTTTCCCAATGCTAGCACTTCACAGCTTAAGAGTAAAAACATGAAGAATAGGAAGTTGTGATGTAAGAAAAGATCAATAAAGACCTCTGAAGTAGAAGAACACCTTAGGACTTTGAATAAAACTCAAGTTGCACCCACTTTAGACATTGCGTTAGACAAATGTAATAGTAAAAGTGATGTAACGAATGCTGAACCTTTAAGTACTCTGAATGTTTTGTTTGAAGCATCTTGTGTTGGTTGTCGTAAAAGCATGTTTTCTGGTTGTCATGATAAATGTGTTGCTAATGCTATCTTATCTCGTAAGCGGAACAATAGAAAATGGAAAACCTCTAGGCCCCACTAATGCTTCTAAGTCTACTGTTAGGTAAACGCCTACTAATGTTTACGCTACGACCATTGATGTACCCATAAAACCCACTTCACCTCCTAGGAAAAGAATATCACCTAGCGCATTCACTAAGACCAAAGCTAAGACTAGTTGGACTTGGCAAAGATGGTTACAAAACATACCAGGCTTTAAATGGATTCCCTAGATCATTAACATGTGTGTGTCTAATGTAACCGTAACGGAACCCTCTCACTCTTCGGGTTCCACCTCTACTTCTATTCCACCTGTGTCGTCTGTGTAATGCAGATGATACAGATCATCATCTGGATTGTTGATAGCGGATGTTCCCGGCACATGACAGGCAATCTCAAACTGTTATCAAACTTTCTCTCAAAGTTCATTGGCACTGTCAGGTTCGGGAATGATCACTTCACAGCTATCATGGACTATGGAGATTACATCAATGGGAACATCGAAATTAGCAGAGTTTATTATGTGGATGGTCTAGGTCACAATCTCTTTTCAGTCGGTCAATTTTGTGATGGAGATTTGGAAGTTGCTTTTAGGGAGAAAACTTGTTTCATTCGTGTAACACCCTCAGTTTTGAATAGCAGCGGAAGCTAATTCGAGGATATTACTTATTCGCACAAAGTACACATTACAGAAAATGACTCTAAATGAGACGTTTTAAAATACATTATCATTCGAATTTATTCATAATATCAGAGTAGAGGTCCCATAATGTACATAATAAGTTTAAAAGTTTCCGAATGATAATATGCATAGTCTTCAAAATGCCTATTCCGTGTGCCTTCATTCGCGTGCGGACATATCTTACGGACCTGAGATAAAACATGCGAAAAAGTCAACACAATGGTTGAGTGAATTCATAGTTTTGTAAACAGTAGTGGACAATAGTTTTTAGTATAATTGCAATGTGTACAATTATCTTCTTGAAAGTTATTATTGCTCTAAGCTCATGGAACTCACGACGATGTTGTATATATATCACCGGACGATATATATAGATACAAGTAACATGCCCCGAGTAGGTATTTGCCATATACGTAGGTAATTCAAATAAAGTGCGTTTGGTTACCGATCCGGCTAACACAAACGGGATTCGTCAATCCCGATAGGCCTATCCACTATATTTGCGCTCACTCCCAGTGATTAGTGGTCCATGATGTAGGGGACTTTTGGCATAAACAAGTTAGTGGTATGCAATAATACAGTCAAGGCATTTAGTTTTCAAGTAATTGTCCATAATAAAACATTTAGCATGTATCTCCTCCAAGTAGTTTATAAAATAGTTAAACAAAAGTTGGGGCTATGAACTCACCGTAGTTATCAGTAGTAGCTTATAACAATAACAGTGTAGGTCGAGACAGCGATCTTTAGTGATTACCTACGAAAGTATAATAATTATGTTTTAGTATAGTTTTCAATATAAGTGTACAAGTATATGTAATTTGTTGGCTTGTACATGGATATTAAGCTAAGGTATCACTTAAGTGTTGATTCGGCTCATAGCCTTTTTATAAATGACCTCGTACCACCGTTCGGGCTATCAAAATCAAGAGGTCATGTAGTAATCGCACGAGGAGCCACGACACTTTAAATCGTAAATCCATAACTCGTCGATACGACACCCCGAAGAGGCCTCTTTATGATAATGAAATTCCCTGCTATTGTAGTATATATCATTTATAAGTAAGTATTTGACGAGACAAATGTTGTACAAAACATATGTCGTCTTTCGTCAAAGACTATTTGAGTGGTGACGTGATAGTATAAATTGTGTCGTGAAGCATTTCATGTGCAAGTGTTGTTCACTTAATGAGTTTTGTGATTTCGGCGTGTTATATTATCATGTTGCAAAATTTAAAGGTTTCAAAAGAAATTTTTAGACTAATATGTTCATGATTTTAGAATTTAAAACTTGTGAAAATGGTATTTATATAGTTTGTGTGTCATATAGTTATTTTGTCAAAATCTAGTAAAGCTTCATTTATTTACCAAGTTTTTGGAACAATTTTTGGTTTAACATACACAAACTAGTTATTTGCCTTAGTTACAATTTAGCAACTTTGAGATAACAATCATGGTCATTTATAGTGGTCATATTCAAGTTAAAATAGCTTGAGACATTAGCCTTGGTTTAACCATGGCTTTGTTTTGGTCTCAAAGAGTCAAAAATATACAACTAAGTTTTCTTAACCATGGCTGTTTTTCTGGTCACAACAGGTCCGTGTAGTTTTTGCTGTTTTTTAGACTTTTCGTTCAATGTCAGCTCATGTGCCTTAAGTTTTCGAAGAAAATTTCATTCCGAGCAACTTTCGTGCTTTACACTTTTTATGATTCGGACCAGAAAAGGGTCTAAATCGCGTTTTAAAATCGTTTCAGAAGACTTTTTGACATAATAACCAATTTCATCAAACCATCTTCTTTTAGCCATAACTTTTAATCTACAAATCCATTTCAAGTGATTCAAAAGCTCAAATTCAAGTTTTTACTTCCTCTAACAACTTATTAAATTTAATCAAGTCCAAACTTTGTAATTTTTATGTTAAAACTCATAATAATTTAGTAGTTTCTTACTAGTTGTCTTAATGAGTTTCTACACTAGTTTTTACTCATCAATTTTATGTACAACATCATGCAAGCCTTATTACATGTACTATTTATATCAAATTACATCAAATCATCATAAATATTATTACAACCATATTGAATGACAAGAAATTTAAATAACTTCTTACAAGAGTTAGGTTGAATAGTCACAAGAACAATCAAGCCTAAACCCTCTTCTAATCTTCAACCCTTCTTCAACCTCTTAACCCAAGCTTAACCAACCTTCTTACCCTTGAAATAAACCCTTTTACTTCAGCCCTAACTTCCTTGTGTAGCTCTTGTTTCACCTTTGATATCAATAAAACAACCTTAGGATCATGTAGGTACCAACTTAAGCTCCATCTTCTTTGTAATTTTTATGGTATGAATCAAAGTGATAATTGGTGATTTGGGATTGATGGTGAACGTCCAAGGTTGAGAAAAACCAAGAGATAATTGTGTTTTGCATGTAAAATGATAGGTGTGAGGTGACATGGGGTATATGGGGGGACAAGAGGTGATGAGTGGGAGTGGAGGTGCAAGGAGAAAAGGCCACATGGCTTGGTTTTTAGGGTATAGTTTGGTCCCGGTAATTACTAATGTTAAGCCCTTAATTCACGAATCTTAAAACCGGGTAACGTAAAAATGTAATACTTCCAAAAATGTTAAAACTTATCAACATACTCCAACTAAGTATACTAAAAGTATGATAAGTCTAATATGGTGTTTCTATATTGTTAAAACCTAGTAACGTAGGTTCGGGTACGCGTATTACGTAAAGGGTAAAATATTTACCTAAAATTTGGCAAAGTGGCAATAATTTATATGAATTATGACTAGTGGTGAAACTAAAGTATTTTTGAACACATAGACTTTTCCTAGTCTTGTGTTGGTTGTGAGGATAATTCACACTATTTAATTTTTGAGATTACTTAATTAAATAATTAAAAATAATTTATATAACATTAAATAGTAAAATATGGACCTGAAATATGCGAGGTGCTACAGCCTTCCCCTGTTACGGAAATCATGTCCTCATGATTTAGTTTGATGTACCCGAGAAGAGATGCGGATATTTCTGTCGCATTTGGTCCTTTCTTTCCTAGGTGTATTTAGGCCCTTGGCGAGAATTCCAACGTACTTTTTACGATGGGGATTCGAATTTGTTTCAATTGTTTGACCTCACGGTCTATTATTTCAACAGGTTCCTCAATAAAATGTAGCTTGTCATCGAGCTTAATCTCGTCTAGTGGAATGACGAGGCTTTCATCGGATAGACATTTCTTAAGATTTGACACGTGGAAAGTGTTATGGATTCCACTTAATTGTTGAGGTAGCTCAAGTTTGTATGCTACCGGACCAACTCTTTCTATTATTTTGAATGGTCAAATATATCGTGGACTTAGTTTCCCACGTTTTCCAAAACGGATTACGCCTTTCCAAGGAGAGACTTTCAGCATAACCCTATCTCCAATTTGAAATTCCATGGGGTTTCGCCTAGTGTCAGCGTAACTTTTCTGGCGATCTCTAGCAGCTTGTAGTCTGCTTCTGATCTGAATAATCTTTTCATTTGTGTCCCGTACAATTTCGGGCGGTGAGTTGAACATCGCTAACCTCATTCCAGCATACGGGAGATCGACACTTTCGACCATACAATGCTTCGTACGGTAGTGATTTAAGACTGGAATGATAGTTATTGTTGTAAGAGAATTCGACTAACGGTAAATGATAGTCCCAGCTTTTACCAAAATCGATAATACAAGCTCTTAGCATATCTTCCAAGGTTTGTATGGTTCTTTCGCTTTGACCGTCAGTTTGCGGATGATAGGCAGTACTCATGTCTAGTTTAGTTCCAAAAGCTTTCTGAAGTGACTGCCAAAAATTTGAAGTAAATATGCTATCTCTATCTGAGATAATTGAAATTGGTACACCATGTCTAGAAACTATTTCTTTGATGTACAGCTTGGTCAGCTAATCCATTTCATAAGTTTCTTTGATTGGAATAAAATGAGTAGATTTTGTTAAACGGTCTACAATTACCCAAATGGCGTCATAACCGCTCGGTGTTCTGGGTAATTTCGTAACAAAATCCATCGTGATTCTTTCCCATTTCCACATAGGAATTTTAGGTTGTTGTAGTAATCCTGATGGTTTTTGACATTCGGCCTTGACCTTAGAACATGTCAGGCACTTACCAACATATTTGGCAATATCAGCCTTCATGTTAGGCCACCAATACAGCTTTTTGAGATCATGATACATTTTGTCGGACCCCGGATGAATGTAGTACTTTGACTTATGCGATTCATGCATAATCAAATCTCGTACACCTCCATAGAGTGGTATCCAACTTCTTTCTTTGAAGCATAACGTTCCATCAGAACGCTTTACAAAACCGTTTTTGTTCTCTAACATATCGTAGAGATTCTCTTTGGGACGGTTTTCTTCTTTGATAGCTTCATTTTGTGCTGCAAGGATTTGTGAGGGTAGTGGTGATACGATCATCATTCCCAACGATCTAACCTTTAGAGGTTTGAGTCATTCTTTTCGACTGAGAGCATCTGCCACGACGTTTGCCTTACCCGGGTGATAACGAATTTCACAATCGTACTCACTAAGTAATTCTAGCCAGCGACGTTGTCTCATGTTTAAATCTTTCTGATCCAGAATGTGTTGCAAGCTTTTGTGATCTGTGTATACTATACACTTTGTGCCGTAGAGATAATGTCTCCAGATTCAAAGAGCAAACACGACTGACCCTAACTTTAAATCATGAGTGGTGTAGTTTTTCTCGTGCTTTTTAAGTTGTCTTGAGGCATAAGCTATCACCTTCTGTCTTTGCATTAACACTGCTCCCAAACCTTTATACGAAGCATCACAGTACACAACAAAGTGTTCGTTGCTTTCAGGTAACGCTAAGATAGGTGCACTGCATAATTTCTCTTTTAGAAATTGAAACGCTTTCTCTTCTTTTTCGCCCCAATCGAATTTCACATTCTTTTGAGTCAATTTAGTTAAAGGCTTTGCTATCTTGGAAAAACCTTCAATGAATCTACGGTAATATCCAGCAAGTCCGAAAAATTGACGTATTTTCGTTGGATTTGTAGGGGCAGCCCAAGTCTTTATGGATTCTATCTTGGCAAGATGCACATGAATTCCATGACTATTAATTGCGTGGCCCAAGAATTGTACACTTGAGATCCAAAATTCACATTTTGAGAATTTAGCATACAACTTCTCATTCTTGAGTAACTCTAGGATCAGCTTGAGATGTCTTTCATGTCCTTCTTTACTCTTAGAGTAAATTATAATATCATCTATGAACACAATCACAAACTTATCCAAATATGGTCTACACACTCGATTCATGAGATCCATGAATACTGCTAGAGCATTAGTTAAACCAAATGGCATAACTTGAAACTCATAGTGACCATATCGAGTCCTGAATACCGTTTTCGGAATATCCTCTTCTCGAACTCTAAGTTGGTGATATCCTGATCGCAAATCGATCTTGGAGTATACGCTTGAACCTTGGAGTTGATCGAAAAGATCGTCGATTATTGGAAGTGGGTATCGGTTCTTTACAGTTAGTTTATTTAACTCCCTGTAATCAATGCACATTCTGAAGGATCCATCCTTCTTTTTAACGAATAGGACTGGAGCTCCCCATGGTGATGAACTTAGTCGAATAAAACCTTTATCTGTAAGTTCTTGCAATTGGTTAGATAACTCTTGCAATTCCAAAGGAGCTAAGCGATAGGGTGCTCGAGAAACTGGTGCGACACATGGCACCAATTCGATTTGGAACTCCACTTGTCTAGGTGGTGGAAGTCCGCGTAAGTCTTTAGGAAAGACTTTAGGATAATCACGTACAATAGGCACATCTTCGAGTCGCTTCTCTTCTAACTTTTTCTCCGTTATGTGGGCTAGGAAGACATAACATCCCTTCTTGATGTACTTTTGAGTTTTAATGCAAGAAATGATGTTTAGGCGAGTTCCACTTCGATCCCCTCGGATAACCAAGGTTTCATTATCGATAGGAATATGTACAACTTTCTCGCTACAGATGATATTTTCATTTTGTTGTGATAACCATTCCATACCAATTATAACGTCGAAACTTCTGAGTTCTATTGGCATGAGGTCTATTTTGAATGGATGACCTAACAAGTTTAGAGTACAATTTTGAAGTACAATGTTGGTGTTTACAAGATTCCCATTTGCTAACTCAATGGTAAAGGCGTTGTCTAATGTAGTGGGTGTAATATCAAATAAAGATGAAAATGCAGTGGATATAAAACTTTTATCACCACCTGAATCAAATAAGATTTTAACATAATGGTTATTGAGTAGAAACGTACCCGTACCCACATTCGGATCCTGCTGTGCATCTTTATCACCCAATACATACGCCCTACCACGAGCTACTCTTTTTTGTTGACCATTGTTTCGGGGACATTGTCTCTTAATGTGTCCACGTTTTCCACACCCAAAACAAGTCAATACTGGTTGGGTGTTGGCACCAGTAGCAGGCCCCTTCCCTCTGCAGTCCTTGGTTTGATGCCCTGTCTTTTGACAATTCTTGCATCTAACGGTGCAAGGTCCTTCATGATGTAACTTGCATCTATAACACAAAGGAGCATTTCCTTGATAACCTCCTCCTTCAGCTGGAGCAACAACATCAGCAACAATACCTCTGGCATTTTCTTGCCTACGGTTTTGCTGGTTGTGGTGGTTTGAGTTTCGGTTTTGTTGGTTGAAATTGTTGTTGTTACCCCTTCGGCAATCATTCCACCTTATCTTGTTGTTGTTGTGGGTATTGTTATTGGGTTGGTTGTTGTTGTTATTGTTGTTGTCATTATTGTTGTTGTTGTTGTTGTTGTTGTTGTTACGGTTGAGGTTAATGTCATGAATCAGAACAGTTCCTGCTCTAACTGCTTGATCCATCAATCTACGAGCCATTCCCATTGCATCATCTATCGTTTTTGGATCAAATGAGGTCACATTTCCCTGTATAGGTTGTGGAAGTCCCCATATGTACCTCTCCAGTAACTTCTCATTGGTTGGAACCATTGTTGGGCATAAGATTGACAATTCATTGAATCGACGATTGTATGTGGTGATATCAGAGCCCTTAACTATGTGGTTCCAGAATTTAATTTCCAACTTCTATACCTCATTACGAGGATAATATTGTTTGATCATCATTGTTTTGAGTTCAACCCAGGAAATTCGGTAGACATTTGCAATGCCGATTGGTTGCACTACAGAATTCCACCGCGACAAAGCTTCATCCATTAAAGTGCTAGTGGCGTATTTGACCTTGCAGTCTTCCGTGATGTTGCTGATCAGGAACACAGATTCAGATATCTCAAACCAGTGGGTTAACCCTACAGCTCCTTCAATGCCTTTAAAATTTTTGGGTTGGCATTTCATATATTCGCCGTATGAAGCGCCCTTGCGGCGTTGGTTCGACATTTATTCTTTCGGCACCAATAGCTGGTCCCGTAGCATTAGCACCTCCTGCTCCAACATTAGTTGCAGTGGCCCTAGCGGTTGCAAGTGCTTCAGCCACGACGGCAGTTTTTGCAGTCTCAGCAGCCTCAGAGGCCGCGGCTGCATTTGTAGCTGTAGTTGCATGCTCATTTCTAAGTGCGGCAGCCACTTGATCGGCAATCATTTTATCAATTGCAGCTTGGCTTTTCTTTTTAGGTGGCATGATTGTATCAATTAAACAAGAGATGTGGTATAAGTATGATGTTGGATAATAAGCACGATTAGGAATGATAGAAGAACAACGTTGGAAATTAAATCACAACACAAGATGAGATAGATTTATACAACAAAAGTTACATTTATATATACATTATATCGGGGTTACAAAATCAAAACCCGTGACAGGTTTCTTCAAAATTTTACTGACTAAAATATAAGTCAGTAATTACATTGTTTACTAGCTAATACATATCTTACTAAGTCTTTTAACTATTATAACAACACTATTCTTTCAAGCGTCCGGAGATTGATGCGGCTCGGGCTGGTTGTTATTCCCGTGAGCGGCCAACACATCAATGGTGTCATTTGGGCGAAACTCCATAGAGCCCCTTAGTTTATGAAACATGATCTGCATTTCTGCCCGTATGTTGTAGAGATCGATCTCAAGCCTACATCGATCGGTTTGAGCAATTTCTAGCTTTATTTCTGTTGAAGCTACACGACGTTTCAATTCTTTAATCTGTTCGCCGTCTTCATTTTGTGCTAGATCCATACGGTTGACTTTTTTCCTAAGCACTGGAAATCCGGTTATAGGATCCAAGACAATGTCTTCCACACGTGTAAGGCCCTTTTGTATATCACTCATATCCAAGATTGTCAGATCGGTTCGTTTTCGAGCATTAACGGATTCAACTCTTATTGAAGAGATCTCCATTTCACGACGATGCATTGCCCTTGACAGAAAGTGGACATGATTTTGAAGTGCAGTGACATCTTGTCTCAGACATCCCATTTCGTACCTAGGGAAGTTTGGAAAAGTATTTGATGGTCCTCCAACTTCATAGGTAGAGGAAGGGCCCCCAATGATATAAGGCCTTTCCCTAGTAGCAGGAGTAACCGAAACAGGAATAAATGGTGGCATTGGTGACAATGGAGGTGGAGATCCGTTAAATATAACATCAGCTTGAAGAGGTTCTTCCTCTTCTTCATCATCATCAGAAATCACTTCCATGTCATCATCATCATCATCTAAGATCATATTTTCATCTTCTTCCGGATCTTCGTCCGGATCATCCTCGGGTTCATTTTCATCAGCTAAATTTTCATTTGGTTCCTCATCCTCGTCATCCCCATAGTCCACAACATCAAGATAATCATCATCTTGATCCGGGGGATTCTGTACTTGGATGGGAGCCGGAAGTACTTGCTCTTGTTGAGTAGGTATAGCTTAATTTGGAATAACAAGATCGTGATATGGGGATGGTGGTACAGACATAATTTCTGCATAAGAGTATTCATGTTCAGAGTTAGTTAAACGTTCTTAGCAATTTAAACAGTGATATATCAAATAGTGGGCATGGCACACGGAATGTAAAGACTATAATAAGTGAATCAGTATATAGTAGTTATAGTCTAGGTATATAATGCACCCTAGATCTCTATAACTGTAGCTCTGATGCCAATCTGTAACACCCTCAGTTTTGACTAGCAGCGGAAGCTAATTCGAGGATATTACTTATTCGCACAAAGTACACATTACAGAAAACGACTCTAAATGAGACGTTTTAAAATACATTATCATTCGAATTTATTCATAATAGCAGCGTAGAGGTCCCATAATGTACATAATAAGTTTAAAAGTTTTCGAATGATAATATGCATAGTCTTCAAAATGCCTATTCCGTGTGCCTTCATTCGCATGCCAGACATATCTTACGGACCTGAGATAAAACATGCCAAAAAGTCAACACAATGGTTGAGTGAATTCATAGTTTTGTAAACAGTAGTGGACAATAGTTTTTAGTATAATTGCAATGTGTACAATTATCTTCTTGAAAGTTATTATTGCTCTAAGCTCATGGAACTCACGACTGACTGTTGTATATATATCACCGGACGATATATATAGATACAAGTAACATGCGCCGAGTAGGTATTTGCCATATACCTAGGTAATTCAAATAAAGTGCGTTTGGTTACCGATCCGGCTAACACAAACGGGATTCGTCAATCCCGATAGGCCTATCCACTATATTTGCGCTCACTCCCAGTGATTAGTGGTCCATGATGTAGGGGACTTTTTGCATAAACAACTTAGTGGTATGCAATAATACAGTCAAGGAATTCAGTTTTCAAGTAATTGTGCATAATAAAACATTTAGCATGTATCTCCCCCAAGTAGTGTATAAAACAGTTAAACAAAAGTTGGGGCTATGAACTCACCGTAGTTATCAGTAGTAGCTTATAGCAATAACAGTGTAAGTCGAGACAACGATCTTTAGTGATTACCTACGAAAGTATAATAATTACGTTTTAGTATAGTTTTCAATATAAGTGTACAAGTATATGTAATTTGTTGGCTTATGATGTTGTACATGGATATTAAGCTAAGGTATCGCTTAAGTGTTGATTCGGCTCATAGCCTTTTATAAATGACCTCGTACCACCGTTCGGGCTATCAAAATCAAGAGGTCATGTAGTAATCGCACGAGGAGCCAGGACGCTTTAAATCGTAAATCCACAACTCGTCGATACGACACCCCGAAGAGGCCTCTTTATGATAATGAAATTCCCTACTATTGTAGTATTTATCATTTATAAGTAAGTATTTGACGAGACAAATGTTGTACAAAACATATGTCGTCTTTCATCAAAGACTATTTGAGTGGTGACGTGATAGTATAAATTGTGTCGTGAAGCATTTCATGTGCAAGTGTTGTTCACTTAATGAGTTTTGTGATTTCGGCGTGTTATATTATCATGTTGCGAAATATAAAGGTTTCAAAAGAAATTTTTAGACTAATATGTTCATGATTTTAGAATTTAAACTTGTGAAAAATGGTATTTATATAGTTTGTGTGTCATATAGTAATTTGTCAAAATCTAGTAAAGCTTCATTTATTTACCAAGTTTTTGGAACAATTTTTGGTTTAACATACCCAAACTAGTCATTTGGCTTAGTTACAATTTAACAACTTTGAGATAACAATCATGGTCATATTTAGTGGTCATATTCAAGTTAAAATAGCTTGAGACATTAGCCTTGGTTTAACCATGGCTTTGTTTTGGTCTCAAAGAGTCAAAAATATACAACTAAGTTTTCTTAACCATGGCTATTTTTCTGGTCACAACAGGTCCGTGTAGTTTTTGCTGTTTTTTAGACTTTTCGTTCACTTTCAGCTCATGTGCTTTTTTATTTTCAAGAAAATTTCATTCCGAGCAACTTTCATGTTTTACACTTTTGCTGATTCGGACCAGAAAAGGGTCTAAATCGCGTTTTAAAATCGTTTCAAAACACTTTTTGACATAATAACCAATTTCATCTAACCATCTTCTTTTAGCCATAACTTTTTATCTACAAATCCATTTCAAGTGATTCAAAAGCTCAAATTCAAGTTTTTACTTCCTCTAACAACTTTTGAAATTTAATCAAGTCCAAACTTTGTAATTTTTATGTTAAAACTCATAATAATTTACTAGTTTCTTACTAGTTGTCTTAATGAGTTTCTACACTAGTTTTTACTCATCAATTTTATGTATAACAACATGCAAGCCTTATTATATGTACTATTTATATCAAATTACATCAAATCATCATGAATATTATTACAACCATATTGAATGACAAGAAATTTAAATAACTTCTTACAAGAGTTAGGTTGAATAGTCACAAGAACAATCAAGCCTAAACCCTCTTCCAATCTTCAACCCTTCTTCAACCTCTTAACCCAAGCTTAACCAACCTTCTTACCCTTGAAATAAACCCTTTTAGTTCAGCCCTAACTTTCTTGTGTAGCTCTTGTTTCACCTTTGATATCAATAAAACAACCTTAGGATCTTGTAGGTACCAACTTAAGCTCCATCTTCTTTGTAATTTTTATGGTATGAATCAAAGTGATAATTGGTGATTTGGGATTGATGGTAAACGTCCAAGGGAAAGAAAAACCAAGAGATAATTTTGTTTTGCATGTAAAATGATAGGTGTGAAGTGACATGGGGTATATGGGGGGACAAGAGGTGATGAGTGGGAGTGGAGGTGCAAGGAGAAAAGGCCACATGGCTTGGGGTTATGTGTGCATGCCACCTCAATCTTGAGGTGGTAGTGAATGTGTTCATTTGGATAATATTTGGTTTTTAGGGTATAGTTTGGTCCCGGTAATTACTAATGTTAAGCCCTTAATTCACGAAACTTAAAACCGGGTAACGTAAAAATGTAATACTTCCAAAAATGTTAAAACTTATCAACATACTCCAACTAAGTATACTAAAAGTATGATAAGTCTAATATGGTGTTTCTATATTGTTAAAACCTAGTAACGTAGGTTCGGGTACGCGTATTACGTAAAGGGTAAAATATTTACCTAAAATTTGGCAAAGTGGCAATAATTTATATGAATTATGACTAGTGGTGAAACTAAAGTATTTTTGAACACATAGACTTTTCCTAGTCTTGTGTTGGTTGTGAGGATAATTCACACTATTTAATTTTTGAGATTACTAAATTAAATAATTAAAAATAATTTATATAACAATAAATAGTAAAATATGGACCTGAAATATGCGAGGTGCTACAATTCGTGATCTACAAAGAAACGATCTTATGTACGGAAACGGCACATCAAGTCTTTACACGATCTCAATGCAAGACATGATCGCTTCTTCTCCCATATGTCTACTTTCTAACGCAACATCTACAAAATCCTGGCTATGACACCGTCGTCTTTCACACTTGAACTTTCAAACCATAACCAATCTTGCACGTTACAAACTTGTTGAAGGTCTCCCAAGATTTCGGTATTCTAAAGATCATATATGATCTGCTTGTGAATAAGGGAAAAACACTCATGCTTACTTTCCTTCAAAAGTGGAACACAGCTCCCAACATGTGCTTCATCTTCTTCACATCGATTTGTGTGGCCCGATGCGTGTGCAAACGATTAATGGCAAACGCTACATTTTAGTAATTGTTGATGACTACTCAAGATGGACTTGGGTTTATTTGCTTCGAAGTAAAGATCAAGCTCCACAAATGGTCATCACCTTTCTTACGAAAATTCAAGTTCAGCTCTAGAACACAGTTAGACAAATCCGAACAGACAAAGGAACTGAATTTGTGAATCAAAATCTTCGTGAATACTATGAGAAAGTGGGAATTGAGCATCAAACATCAATTGCACGGACACCAGAACAAAATGGAGTTGTTAAAAGACGAAACCGTACGTTAGTGGAAGCTGCAAGAATGATGTAGATAAATGCTAAACTTCCAGATTACTTGTGGGCTGAAGCAGTGTCAACTGCATGCTACACTCAGAACCATTCTATGATCACTAAACGCCACAACAAAACACCTTATGAGCTTGTACATAACTGCAAACCGAATCTAAAACACTTTCATGTATTTGGTTCTCTTTGTTACCCAAATAATGATCATGATAACTTTGGAAAGCTCAAGGCTAAAGCTGACATTGGAGTCTTTGTTGGATATTGTGAAAACTCTAAGGGATTTCGGATCTGGAATCGTCGTACAAGGGAGATTATGGAAACGATTCATGCCAATTTCGATGAGCTTACTGAAATGGCTTCTGAGCAAAACAGTTTGGAACGCGGACATAACCGTCTCAACTTCCCCCAAACCCCATCATCAGCTGAACCAAGCTTACAGCTTACTCGTCAACAAATGGAACTGTTATTTGCTCCTCTGTTTAGTGATGATATTGATCAACGTGCTTAAAATGTATCCAATGTTTCCGCTACTCAACCTGATACAAATCCAATCCCTGATACACCTGCAACAACTAATACTGTTGAAGAAGAACCTCCAATTGATTCTACAACAACAGCCGAACAAACCGCATCCAATGACGCTGAACCAGCTGATGATCTTTTGAACAATGATGTACCTACATCCGCAGATTATGATCCAAATGTGTTTTTCAACCCTTTTGCTAATGAAACTACCACTTCTGACGTTGCGAAATCATCTTCAAGCCACTTGAATCCTCCTAATCTGCACAACGTATATCAACATCAACCCTCCACACATCGCTGGACTAAAGACCATCCTCTTGTGAACATCATTGGAAACCCGAATCAACCAGTCGTAACTAGACAACGCCTTCAGACTGACGGTGAACATTACATTTATGCACTTACCGTCTGCCAAGCTGAACCCAAAAACATAAAAGAGGCAATGAAATATGACAACTGGATAGAATCCATGCAAGAAGAACTTAATCAGTTTAAATGTCTTCAAGTATGGGAATTTGGTTGCAAAACCAACAGGGGTCTATGTTATTGGTCTGAAATTGATTTGGAAAAACAAGTTGGATACTGAAGGTACGGTTATCAGAAAAAAGGCACGTCTGGTGGCAAAGGGTTATAGACAAGAAGAGGGGAAATGAGGTGCAATCTCTATCTGCAACCTAATATGAATGATATGATCTATTATAAATTATGAATATATATCGTACATGCAAATCCACATGTAACCTATACCACTTGTGCATTTTTGAAAATAAAGTGTATTGTCGAAATATACGTTTGTGTCATATTGTCAAGTTATAAAATACTTTACAAGTATTTACGTTGAAACAACATCCTATGATAGTCGTTAAGTGATAAATCAAGAAAATATAGTTTTTCGTCGCAAAACAATGTACTTTGATAATTCGTGAAAATGGCTAAGTAGCCTCGTGAAGCTAGTCATAACTTGGTGAATATTGAATGTTAGAAAACAAACTCAATGGTTTTGGAATGCTTGTAGCGATATCTAAAAGTCTTAGCATTTAACTTTTGATCATAGAAGTCTCGATCATAGAGAAAAATATAGATGAAGTAAGGTAGTCGAGATAAAAATATAGTTTATGAGTAGTTTTTGGAAAAGTTTGAGAGATCGTATATTACTCATTACAACTTCGTTTGACGAACGGTTGAACATTTTGGAAAATAGGCTAAGTGAACTCACTTTTACTTATAGAAATTATTTTCTCAAAAGTACTATATCGATAAGAAAAACAGCTCAAAACCTGGTCCTTCGCAATAACCATATTGGTTTATTAGAAAATACATGAGTTAATACTTGTGAAAATAAGTACGGTTGCCATATTTCAAACGCGTGTAACTTAGTCCATATAGCTTCGTTTTCTACGTTCTATATATCCTCGGATTCGTATTAGTACGTACTAATATATTTTTGATAAGTCGATTCTTCTAGTTTACGTTAAATACTTGTTTTTGTCTTTAGAGAAACCCTTGACAGCAAGTACTATTTCAGAAAATTAGTTTTCGTCGTTAAACTTGAAACCAACGTATCTTTTTCGTTATAAACCCGTTTTAATCCATTCAAGCGACCACGGTTTTGTTTTTAAATCTATTTTATGATAATATAAACCAAAATAACCCCTGACCTACTGATGTTTCCAGATTTTACAAAACGGAACAGTAGCTAAATATATATCGTCGAAAATGATTTTTCTAGTTTGTAACTTGTTCCAATCTCTTCCAATCAACACCAAAGATATTCTAAACCTACCATACACCTTCTTAGGGTGTCATGGGTTCCTAAACTTCACCAAAAATGATAAGGTTCATGGGAATATTATTTATAACATGTAAGTCCATTTTATGTTGAAAAATATGTATAAGGTGGTATAAACTCATGAGAATACTTGCATATATAGTACTAGGATATAAAAATAGATCAAACGAGATTATGAAAGATTAAGAAAAATATTAGGAAGCTTACTAGTTGTATGATGAGGTTTAAAGGTAACAAGGTACTTAAAACTTCTTGGTTTTTATTTCAAAACCTTATATAGAAGAAATCTAGAGTTGTAGAATCACTTGAACTATAAAAAAAAGATGATCTTATTCTTCTTGATCATGCCATGGCCGAACCATAAGGATGAAGTAGAGAGTGTTTCTAGTTTTTCACTAAAAAAAATGATCAAGTATGTATTTTATTTTGTATATTATGCAAGTATAGCTAAAAATATCTAGACAAAAGGGCATAAAGGTAATTTAAGTGATCAAAATCAAATTTGTCACCTTGATGACTAGGGGGGGCATATTGATAAGAAGCATGACTTTGTTGCATGTTTTTGTAATAAAAAAGTATAAATGTGTTAGATATTTAGCTAATTTAGTATACATATTTAGTTATTATGAATAGAGTTAGCTAGAAATCGATTTTAACGGAACAAAATAAAATATATTGAAGTCATAAAAATTATAAAATTACATTTCTCGAATGTATCGGGTGATTATATAATTATCGTATCGAAATCACGTAAACCGTCGTAAATATATATAACAACAATATATATACAAAATAAATCCAAATCATCGCGTAAACTAATAATATAATTTTTATAGTCTTAAAATGAGTGTAAAAATATATCAGAACAATTGTCGGAAGTGTCGGATCAATTATTCAAAATAAATGATCGTGTGATAGCGTTTATTTAATAAATAAATATACGTTAATGAAATATGCAAACCCATGCATGAACTAATATGAAAATGATGTTACTGATGATATGTAGACTAACTCTAGTCTATATATAATATTCTCAATGATGTTCCATGAATACGCAGCTTAACCCTTACGGTTACGCGAATTTGATACTCGTAAACCTAGTTTACGAAAATGATGAATAGTAACCATGAATAGTGATTTTTCTCCAGGAATGAATAGTGTTTCGTGAATAGTAAAATTTTAAAATAATCTCTCAAAGTCGCAAACTGACTTCAAAAATGATGAATAGTAAAACGATGAATAGTAATATGTGAATAGTAAATTCCTGAGATGAATAGTAAATTTGAGAAATGACCTGAAATTACGATTTGTCATATTCGCCCACCCAAAAAGGAATTCAGTCCCTAAATTCAGTTCATGTTGGTTTCTACGGTGTTATTTGTGAAAAGATGAGGATATTTGAGTCGCATCTGGTCTTCCCGTTCCCAAGCAAACTTGGGACCTCTTCGAGAACTCTAGCGAACTTTCACGATAGGAGTTTGACTTTGTTTCAACTGTTTGACCTCATGGTCCATGATGTTCGTTGGTTCTTCTACAAAATTAAACTTATCGTCGAGTTGAATTTCGTCTAAGGGAATTACGAGTGATTCATCTGAAAGATATTTCTTGAGATTTGAGTCGTGAATACTATGAGAAAGTAAATTGGCGAGTTCTAACAAAAGATCAAGTTTGTATGCTAAGGGATATACTCTATCCGGAATCTTGAATAACCTAATGTACCTTGAGTTTAACTTCCCGCATTTTCTAAATTGTACCACGCCTATCCAAGGCGAGAATTTCAACATAACTCTGTTGCCAACTTGAAATTCTAATGGTTTGTAACTTATGGAACACATTTCCAATATTTTGCGTCATATATCGACTTAGATTTTCTATGTATTTGTTGTTGCTTGTAACTGATTCTTGATCTGTACGATTTCTTTGTTGTTTCATGAATAAGTTATGGACTAGTGAGTTGGACTTTCCTGATTTTTGGCCTGTCAATAGGTGATTGACATTTCAACCATGGAGTGCCTCAAATGGTGCAGTATGTATGTTCATGTGATAACTATTGTTTTAAGGGAACTTGTTTGATGAAGAATGATTTGCCTAATCATTTCTAGAAAATCACACATGCTTTGAGTATGTCTTCTGATGTTTGAATCGTTCTCTCATTCTGACCATTGAGCTGAGGATAATAGGCGGTAATCATGTCCTAGTAGGTTCCATGGGAATCTTGAAATGATTGTCAGAAGTCTGAGGTGAATCGGCTACCTTATATTAGGTATAATTGAAATTGATACCACGTGTCTCGTGCCAAATTTCAAAATGTCAAGTCTGTCGAAAAGGACATTATTGAAAAGAATAGATTATGGGTAACAGTTGTGATTCCTGGCGTTTCTAGTTCTAGCGAATGTCATGACTTGAGTCTTCTTTGCCTAAGGTGCTTAGTCTCCATTACTAAGATGTTTATTGTTTGATGGTGTCTCTCTTAATTTCTCTTATCAAAATGTTTCCACACTCTATGTTTTCAAGTTACAAAAGCCCTAAATATTTTAAGTGATGTGGTATGGTGGTTGATTTTCAAGATTTGTTCCGATATTGAGTGCTTCTAAAATAGTTCATCACTGAGATTGTTATCATGCTGGCAAAAACGTAGATATCAGCTCATACTATGTCGAAGAATGTTTGTTCTGATTTCACTTGTAGATGGAGAGTCATTTGATTTTACGATACGTTCAAGCCTGTTGCATCTCTTGATATGGAAGTGAGGTTATCTGGAATTTCTAGAGAACACAATGCCTTAGGGGAAGTTTATATCGATAACCTTAATTTAACTCAATTATCCTTTGAGGGAAACTCATTGTAGGGAAGTTTACATATTGCTAAGGCCATGTTTAATGGAATGTTCTGCAGTCTCAGTTAGGAGGCTTGGTTTATTTCTACAGTGTTGCTTAGTGTGTATTCGCTTTGTACTAAATCTTGTAACTCGGTCTGGCTGGTACTTTTGAAATGATAGAATTTGGCTTCTAGTCCAAAGATAGTTGTTCAGATTGTCTCGTGATGTCTTAAATTTCTATTGAGTTTTGAAACATCTTAATACATACTTCTAGTCCTTGTTGGTAGTTTTGAAATCCTTTCATTGTATTCTTGTATCGAGGAATCCTCCTCATAGATGGTATGGAAAGTCTTTCCTAAAAAGGTCACTGGTAAAATTCTAACTTATCGGTTGAGTTAGTGATGAGTGGCGTAGGTATCTATAGAGTGTTAACAAAACAAATGTTTATGAACAATTTATCTGATTACAAAGCTTTATTTTTGAATGAAGATTGTTTTAGGAAGTTTGAAATGATGCTTGTTTCTTTCATGACATAATCCTTCCAGAATTATACATAGGTGATCAGGCCATGTATAATCGAGGACAAATGATGTGATGCTTGATTTTGTTGAAATGGTATTATCTTTATCCGAAGGCTTAGATGGTATTCAACGTGTTGTTTTGTAAGATAATGGCTCAAAATTTTTTTCATAGTAACATGAAAATCGTTTCGCGTAATAGTAGTAAATAGTTGATAGAATGACTGAAAATCAATTTATAAGGTGGTAACAACACAACTTGTTTTAGAATTCTGTGAAACAATTTTCCTAAGATGGTAGTAAAATTGCTTGAAATAAAATTATGTGAAATGATTTCATAAAGTGGAAGCAAAATAACTTGAAATAAGATTTGTTGAATGGTTTGTAGGATACATGGGAGAACCTCCTAGAATGGTAATAGTCTCCTAATTGGTCAAGAATAAAGTTGCCCCAATCCCTAGTAAAATAGCGGTATATTGTTGTGAAATGATTGAAAATTGGGCAATTGGAATAGGGAATGAAATAACCAAAGGTTGTGATTATCGTGGAGATAATAAAAGATAAAGATTACATTAGATAGAAAGGTACTTATTATCTGTTCCTGTTGATGGTCTAATCGTGTCTCAAGTGTAGGAGCAGTAGGCTGTCTAACAGCAGCAGCTCTGAAACCCTCACCGTCCTCAAACCTATAAGATGGTGTAGTGTCTATAGTCTTAGTGATAAATGGTAATGGTGTGTCAAATCATGCACGCTTCCCAAGCTGCAAGTAAGATGTATGAGTAGTGTCTATGAGATGTGATGGTATGGATGGTGCTCTAGATGATAATGATGATGAAAATGATGATGATGAATGATGACGGATATCCTAGTGGTGATTTAGGAAATGATGGTGAATGAAATACTACCCTCTTTCATGGTGGTAGTACATGAGTAGCGGGTGATCTCAGAGTGGGGGGTAAGACAATATACTCTCTTCCTCACAGTAAGCATCATAATAGGTCCATTAAGACTTAGCATATAAGTCCTACCAAATGGTATGATCTGTCCCGGAAAAATGATAGGAACTTCCCTGTTCCTACGACGAATCGATGGTAACAGTGGTGGTGTGGGTGCAACTTCGTCCTCCTCAAAGGGTTCAGTCTCAGCATCTGATGTTATCGGTGCTGAGTCAACTGATGTTAAAATTGTGGTAGGGAATGTCAAGGCATTCTCCACGTTGGAGTTTGAAGAAATCATGATGGAATGGGTGTTCGAAGACATCTCTGTGACAATTGATGTGAAATGGAAGTAAACACATAATGTGCGTATAAAACCGCATGTATAATGAATATGCACTTATAATGAAATGATGAGATGCTATGATGATGTAGTTATAGTCTAGGGTCAATGATATAACCTAGTTCTATATAACTCTTGCTCTGATGCCAATCTGTCACACCCCCAAAATACCTGTTTTGCAGCAGAATGGAATACCTAGGGCGTGACTACCATAGCATCACAGTTATAGTTATATTGAATGACCTAAAGTGTCATTTTGAAAACACATCATTTGATATAATAAAACATTAAGGGTTTACAAAACATAGGTCCCAAATGACAATCAACATGCGCGGAAATAAGTTTGTTACAATCCAAACGATGTTTTAAAGTGCATAAATCTCATGCGAGACGCGTCGTCACCGCTACTCTATGATAACTCCTTATGTATGCCCTGAAGTATATGCTTTAGATAACTGAAAATACATTGCTAAAGTGTCAACACAAGGTTGGTGAGTTCATAGGTTTATGTAAATGTTTTATACGACTACCACAAGTATAAGTTATGTATGACAAAAATGCCACATAAAAATGATACAATTGCTATAAGCTCATGACACCGAAGCTAGACTGATTATGATGTTCGCCCCAACAGAGTATTTGCCAAACAACTCTCATTCTGATATTAAATGAAATGCATTCGTTTGACCAGTTGGAACTACCAACCCGGATGGAGGAGTCACCCTTCATAGATCTATTCACTAACTCTCGCTTACTCCGTAATTAACGGTTCATGATAAGGAAACGGGGACATTAATATGGCAATGCGGTAACTTAAGCAATGTAAATGAATTGATATACTTGGGCTTGTAATAAAATGATGTGCAATGTATTCTCCCCCGTAGGTTTGAAATGAAATATAAACTTGAAAAATGGGGCTACGAAAACTCACCTGATACAATGATTATGATGATATAGTGACAATACTGAAATGAGGTTCAATCTCTATCTGCAACCTAATATGAATGATATGATCTATTATAAATTATGAATATATATCGTACATGCAAATCCACATGTAATCCATACCACTTGTGCATTTTTGAAAATGAAGTGTATTGTCAAAATATACGTTTGTGTCATATTGTCAAGTTATAAAATACTTTACAAGTATTTACGTTGAAACAACATCCTATGATAGTCGTTAAGTGATAAATCAAGAAAATATAGTTTTTCGTCGCAAAACAATGTACTTTGATAATTCGTGAAAATGGCTAAGTAGCCTCGTGAAGCTAGTCGTAACTTGGTGAATATTGAATGTTAGAAAACAAACTCAATGGTTTTGGAATGCTTGTAGCGATATCTAAAAGTCTTAGCATTTAACTTTTGATCATAGAAGTCTCGATCATAGAGAAAAATATAGATGAAGTAAGGTAGTCGAGCTAAAAATATAGTTTATGAGTAGTTTTCGGAAAAGTTTGAGAGATCGTATATTACTCGTTACAACTGCGTTTGACGAACGGTTGAACATTTTGGAAAATAGGCTAGGTGAACTCACTTTTACTTATAGACATTACTTTCTCAAAATTACTCTATCGATAAGAAAAACGGCTCCAAACATGGTCCTTCGCAATAACCATTTTGGCTTATTAGAAAATATATGAGTTAACACTTGTGAAAATAAGTACGATAGCCATATTTCAAACGCGTGTAACTTATTCGTTATAGCTTCGTTTTCTACATTCTATATATCCTCGGATTCGTATTAGTATGAACTAATATATTTTTGATAAGTCGACTCTTCTAGTTTACGTTAAATACTTGTTTTTGTCCTTAGAGAAACCCTTGACAGCAAGTACTATTTCAGAAAATTAGTTTTCATCGTTAAACTTGAAACTAACGTATCTTTTTCGTTATAAACCCGTTTTAATCCATTCAAGCTACCACGGTTTCGTTTTTAAATATATTTTCTGAAAATATAACCCAAAATATCCCCTGACCTACTGATTTTTCCAGATTTCCCAAAATGGAACAGTAGCTAAATATATGTCGTCGAAAATGATTTTTCTAGTTTGTAACTTGTTCCAATCTCTTCCAATCAACACCAAAGATATTATAAACCTACCATACACCTTCTTAGGGTGTCATGGGTTCCTAAACTTCACCAAAAATGATAAGGTTCATGGGAATATTATTTATAACATGTAAGTCCATTTTATGTTGAAAAATATGTATAAAGTGGTATAAACTCATGAGAATACTTGCATATATAGTACTAGGATATAAAAATAGATTAAATGAGATTATGAAAGAGTAAGAAAAATATTAGGATGCTGACTAGTTGTATGATGAGATTTAAAGGTAACAAGGTACTTAAAACTTCTTGGTTTTTATTTCAAAACCTTATATAGAAGAAATCTAGAGTTGTAGAATCACTTGAACTATAAAAAAAAGATGATCTTCTTCTTCTTGATCATGCCATGGCCGAACCATAAGGATGAAGTAGAGAGTGTTTCTAGTTTTTCACTAAAAAAAATGATCAAGTATGTATTTTATTTTGTATATTATGCAAGTATAGCTAAAAATATCTAGACAAAAGGGCATAAAGGTAATTTAAGTGATCAAAATCAAATTTGTCACCTTGATGACTAAGGGGGGGGGGCATATTAATAAGAAGCATGACTTTGTTGCATGTTTTTGTAATAAAAAAGTATAAATGTGTTAGATATTTAGCTAGTTTAGTATAAATATTTAGTTATTATGTATAGAGTTAGCTAGAAATCGATTTTAACAGAACAAAATAAAATATATTGAAGTCATAAAAATTATAAAATTACATTTCTCGAATGTATCGGGTGATTATATAATTATCGTATCGAAATCACGTAAACCGTCGTAAATATATATATAACAACAATATATATACAAAATAAATCCAAATCATCGGGTAAACTAATAATATAAATTTTATAGTCTTAAAATGAGTATAAAAATATATCAGGACAATTAGTGTCGGATCAATTATTCAAAATAAATGATCGTGTGATAGCGTTTATTTAATAAATAAATATACGTTAATGAAATATGCAAACCCATGCATGAACTAATATGAAAATGATGTTACTGATGATATGTAGACTAACTCTAGTCTATATGTAATGTTCTCAATGATGTTTCATGAATACGCAGCTTAACCCTTACGGTTACGCGAATTTGATACTCGTAAACCTAGTTTACGAAAATGATGAATAGTAACCATGAATAGTGATTTTTCTCCGGGAATGAATAGTGTTTCGTGAATAGTAAAATTTTAAAATAACCTCTCAAAGTCGCAAACTGACTTCAAAAATGATGAATAGTAAAATGATGAATAGTAATATGTGAATAGTAAATTCCTGAGATGAATAGTAAATATGAGAAATGACCTGAAATTACGATTTGTCACACCTTCCTTGGAAGGTTGGTTGTTCACTTTTACATAATACCTACGCATAACTTTTGTTTACTCTCATACGTGTGTTTGTGTGTATGTGTTCATCCGCTCTATCTCTTATCTATTTCTTACATATTGATGTTTGTGTTACATTATGGTGACCTAACACTGGTATCAATCGCCATCTAGTTGGGTGAAACACTTTTTTTTTTGAATAAAAATTCTATACGCGTGGGTTTTATAAGCTTAACATTTCATACGCCTAAAAGCTTTAATTTTTACACTTGTAAACTCAAGATTCTTGTGGTTTAAGGTTTATTGGGTGTTAAAGTTTAAGTTTTTTGCATCAAGTTTCAAACTTTACATGTGTAGATTAGTTTTAGCTTTGTTTTTGATTCGTATAGTTCATTCTATGCGTAAGGGTGATATTTGTTTTGGATCATCAAGTTTCAAACTTTCTTGTTATTTTGGTGATATTGAAGCTATTTCATCATTAAAATCAGGTTACAAAACACTTTCGAGCATAAAAATCAGTTTTGGTTAAAGTTGGTACTCTCTACTCGTAGTAAAACCCTATTCTTACTCGTAAGCACAAAGTCTACGCCTAAGCAGCACCTTACGCATCAGGAATTCATCACTTGATCTTCAGAGTTGTTGGTTTACTTAGTGTTTTCTTGCTTGGATAAGCCTGAAAACACTTCAACTTTGGATATCTTTTACAATGGTATAAGTGTAAAGGATTTTTGGGTAAAACCCTAGTTTTACGCCTAAGCTTAATACTTACGCGTAGAAACTTCTTTGCCTAAGCATTTCCTACGCATAAGCTTGTCTTACGCCTAAGGAAATATTACGCATAAGGTTTCTACTACTAAGTCTTTAGTTTACGCCTAAGCTAAGCTTTTCTCAAGTCAACGCGTAAGCAGTTCTTACGCGTAAACTCATATCTACGCGTAAGCTGTTTTCTACGCATAAGCTGTTTTTTTCTACGCTTTATGTTACTTCATCAACAAAGTTTCATTCGACTACAAAGATCCATCATCAACACAAGTTTCAAAATGTCTCAACCACCATACTCTAGCTACTTTCCTCATGAGTATCCTCAACAACAACAACAATTCTATCAACATTATTCTCCACCATCTCCACAACAATTGCAATAATTTCAACAATAATTTCAACACTTTCCTCAAGGAGTAAACCCTCTTCCACCACAAATATTTCAACCAAACCCTCGTCAACAAGTACAACATTATACCTACTTTCAAAATCAGTATCCCGCCAAGTATGCTATGAATGTTACAACACCAAAGGAACCCTCTTGGTTTGCAAAGATGTGTGAAGCTTTAAGTAGCCAACAATCCATTCATGAAGCTGGATCCCTTGACAGACCTCCAATGCTCACTCCCGGAAACTACGATCAATGGGTGATAAGGTTTTTTAGGTTTTGTGATCTAAAGAAGCCACATGGTAAGTTTTTGAAGAAGGTCGTCCTTGAAGGTCCTTTTCAGATGCCTACTCTCACTGTACCCGGAGATCCGAATGCTAATCCACCAAGAGATGATGTTACCAACGTTGTCGGTCTTGATCAACTTACTACTGACCAACTTCTTCACTTAGAAGCCGATGAAATTGCAATGCAATATATCCTTTTGGGATTACCCAATACGATACTTCGTAGTGTTGATGCTCAGAAGACTGCTAAAGCAGTGGGGGAACACATTTATCTTCTAATGGAAGGCACTGAACTCAATCAAGAGGACATGGAATCAAAAATCTACTTAGCATATGAACAATTCATGATTGAACCAGGGAAGACATTAGAGTCATATCATCATCGGTTCTCAGACATAATTAATGACTTGGATAAATATAATATCATTATGCCAAGGATTGCAATCAACACAAAGTTCCTGAGCTGTCTTGGTCCTGATTGGGAAAAGTATGTTACATTGATCCGTCAAGCGAAGAATCTTCATCAAGCTACATACGGATTGTTGTATGACTATTTAAAGCACCACCAAAAGGAAGTTGACAAAGAAAGAATCATCCGTGGCGTCCCTGCTTCGCCTTCACTCCCGGATAATAAAACTCTTTCTTTGTGGGCTCAAGCATGTTATCCTCAATTCCTGACCTTGCCAACAACGTTCACAAATCCTCCACAACCAACTGCTCAGATCTCACCATATGATACATGACAACAATCACAAGAAACTCAATTGGTTCCATACAACAACAAAAATGATCAAGCACTCTACAGTGAATCAAATGAGGATGCAGAAGCCTTCGATGCATTGAATCAAGGATTTGTTATGATTGCAAGAGCCTTCGGACATTTTTCTAACAAATCCAACAACCGCATTCGCACCTCATCAAATACAAGGAATCAAGATGTTGTTAACAATGGAAGGGTTGAGGTTCAGAATCGTGGAAATGGAAGTCAGATGAGTTGTGGTCAAGGATTTAATGTTAATGGAAGGAATAACATGGGTGCTCCACAACAACGGGTTCAAGTGGTTGATCAGGGAAATGCTCAGACTGAGGTTAATGGTCTCCGATGCTATAACTGCAATGAGAAGGGTCATCTGGCTAATGCATGCCCAAAGCCGAGGATAAGAGGCAACACTTATCATAAAGAGGCTTTACTCCTGGATCTCAAGGATGAAGCTGGTTGAACTCTTACCAACAAGGAACAGAGCTTCATGTCAAATGCAGATTCTGATGATGACATGGAGGACTTGCAGGCTAATGCAGCTGTGATGTTAATGGCAAACATGCAAGAGCTCCACATGAGTGACACAGGCCCAATGTATGACATTGATGGCTTGTCTCAGGTACCATATCCAAACATACTTATACATGATCTGATATCTCCGTCAACATCTGCATCCGACAAGGCACAGAGTGTTCAAAATGAGCCCTCTACATCTCATTCCGACGAAAATCAAATAGACCCCGTAGTCATATTTGATGATCAAGATGACCTTATGGTTAATATTGATAACCAAGTTGACTCCGTGGTCATATTTGAGGATCTAAATAATGACTATGTTGAGACACAAGTTGAACAAGATGAACCTTTGTCTAATCCAGATCTTGAACTCATGACCAAATTAATTCAGACCAACGAATCTCAACTGAAAAAGTGCAATGAGATCAATAAGAAATTTCAAGATAAAATTGCACTGTTGACTAAGGATAATGAATGCTATAAGTTCCAACTCAACATTTTTCAAACTAAAGAGAAATGTGAAAAAGGTTTTGAAGTCGCATTTGCTAAATCTTACCAAAATGAAAAATCTTTGGAAAAACAGATCTGTGATCTAGTTGCATCCAAGAATGCTTTGTTGTCTCAAATAGAACAATTGAAATTCGATCATAAACAACAATTTAACGCTCTGACTTCGGAAACTCA
Organism: Chrysanthemum makinoi; assembly: GCA_910596185.1. NCBI lineage: Eukaryota > Viridiplantae > Streptophyta > Magnoliopsida > Asterales > Asteraceae > Chrysanthemum > Chrysanthemum makinoi. The sequence goes on along the minus strand of OU343225.1, from coordinate 240,967,092 downwards.
AAAAGCCAAGTCTGAGTTGTTAATATGCCAAAAACAGTTTTGTGAGTACAAAAAGCATTCGAGGAAACAAATAGATGACTATCTTGAGGAAATCATCGACTTACAAAACAAAATCAAAGAGTTTTGAAATGTTGTTTACAAACATGGTGAGTCAATCACAACAATTCAAAAGTTTTCTTTTAAACCAAATCCTGATGGATATGGACCAATTCTTGCTGATTACAAACCACGTTTTTCACATAGAGCATTCAAACCAAATCCTCAAGTTTACAGTGCAGAACATAGAATTGATGACTCCATTATGAGTGTTGTTGAATATAATTGTATGGAAGAATTAGATGCAGAAGATGAGAGTCGGTTAAAATTGGAAAATGGTGTTTATAACAAACCATTTAACTATTCAAAAGCCATAACTTTCGTCACACAACAGGATAATTCTAACACACCTTGGGTTATCACGCCTACTCCTGAGTCCTCTTCTAATGATGGTCCCTAACCCAATGTTGCACAAATTAATGGTACTTTACCTTCTTTTAGTGAAATAAAGCCATTAGCTGAACGATATCAGGTTCTAAAATACTTTGACACTTTCCTGTCTGACATCAAACTTTTGGAACATGCAATTGAAGTTAATTCTAAAATCAAAGCTGAACATTTTAAATCGCCATTTGCGCGAAAACAAAGGGATATTTTTCAGAAAGGGCTTTTACCATATGTTCTAAATTTAAAAATGTGTGCAATATATTGAGAACGGGAACTTCAGAAGGAGATTGGGCTTATGAAAACAGTTTCCGAGAAAACAGAAACATCGATTTCAAATACTAAACGTAAAAAGAAAATGTTAAGAAATCATGTTGACCGACTCTTGGAAGATGTTATCTGTGGTTATACCATAAATGTTGTGTTACTACATACTGTTGCATATGCATTTGATTATATCGCAGTTGATTCTGTTGATTCTGTTGAAAATGTTGAGAATACCGATAATGTGTCACAAATCAAGTCCTAAAAAATTGAAAATGAGCGATTGTTAACTGAGCTTTCCAATGTAAAACGTCGTCTTCAATGTTGTCAAAAAGATTTTCAAAATCTTGAATTTGCTTTGCAAAATAGGATCAACCAGTTGCGTTCAAAATCTTTTGATCCAAAAATAGAACAACTGGATGATGAAAACGTGTCTTTAAAATGTCAAATTTCAAAATATGAAAAAGAAATTGCCAAAGTCAAAACTGAATATGGTGTCATATTTGATTTACTCAAAAAGACTCATGCAAAAGCGTCAAAAGATGTTGATGATCATCTTGCTTATACCAAAGAAGTTTTACGAAATAATGGAAACACTCTCTCTAAAAATCAAGATTTGTTACACACTATTCATGACTTAAAAGCGGAGTTGGTGAAACTTAAGAAAGATAAGATTAGTAACACAAATGTACTTGCACCTGGAATGCTTAAAATTGACACTAGAACACTTAATGGCAAACCACAAGACAATAATGTGTTTCCTTCCACTGATACAGAAATAGTTGCCTCTTTTCCCAACGCTAGCATTTCACAGATTAAGAGTAAAAACATGAAGAATAGGAAGTTGTGATGTAAGAAAAGATCAATAAAGACCTCTGAAGTAGAAGAACACCTTAGGAATTTGAATAAAACTCAAGTTTCACCCACTTTAGACATTGCGTTAGACAAATGTAATAGTAAAAGTGATGTAACAAATGCTGAACCTTTAAGTACTCGGAATGTTTTGTTTGAAGCATCTTGTGTTGGTTGTCGTAAAAGCATGTTTTCTGGTTGTCATGATAAATGTGTTGCTAATGCTATCTTATCTCGTAAGCGGAACAATAGAAAATGGAAAACCTTTAGGCCCCACTAATGCTTCTAAGTCTGTGCTAGGTAAATCGCCTACTAATGTTTCTGCTACGACCATTGATGTACCCATAGAACCCACTTCACCTCCTAGGAAAAGAATATCACCTAGCGCATTCACTAAGACCAAACCTAAGACTAGTTGGACTTGGCAAAGATGGTTACAGAATATACCAGGCTTTAAATGGATTCCCTAGATCATTAACATGTATGTGTCTAATGTAACCGTAACGGAACCCTCTCACTCTTCGGGTTCCACCTCTACTTCTATTCCACCTGTGTCGTCTGTGTAATGCAGATGACACAGATCATCATCTGGATTGTTGATAGCGGATGTTCCCGGCACATGACAGGCAATCTCAAACTGTTATCAAACTTTCTCTCAAAGTTCATTGGCACTGTCAGGTTCGGGAATGATCACTTCGCAGCTATCATGGACTATGGAGATTACATCAATGGGAACATCAAAATTAGCAGAGTTTATTATGTGGAAGGTCTAGGTCACAATCTCTTTTCAGTCGGTCAATTTTGTTGGATATTGGATTTCACTTACACATCAAACCATAACACAAAGTGGGGTATAAATGGAATTCTAGAGAGAGAAAGTTAGAGGTTTAGGGAACTTAGTGAGAGAAAGTGAAAGATATTATTATGAGCTCCAACTCTCTACCTTGGGAGGTAGAGAGTATTTATAGTCTTACATAAATCACCACACAACGGGCTGTGGATCAGGCATACAGTGGGTAAAGACCCGTCCGTCCTCCACGGTGTTACTTAACTAAATACTACTAACCTAAATATAACTACGACTACGAGCATTCTAACGATTACATATACTTGAGGTGACCGACTCTTTAATACCGGAATTTCTAATTCCTAACAATCTCCCCCTAAGGGAGGTCACCTCAAACATATACTAAAATGACATTGAATACAATCAGATATTACATTAACAATTGATCTTGCATTCTTGATGTAGTACTTTGCTCAAAAGCTCGTAGTCATTGATTCCACTCATTGCATGTTTGGTTAATCCAAGTGGAGGTCTTTTACTGATCCACGTGATAATAATGTTGAGCCAGCTTTTGAGATCATCAATAGAAAATCTCGATACATCCATTGTGTTGTTGGTATTATGTGATGTTGTGACATTCGGACCGACATGCTCACATTCTGGATCATGATATCTTCTCATCGAGAGTAGCGGAAGCTTTAGTTGATTCATGATATTGGCGCAGCGTAGCGAAGCATGGAGTGATAATATCAGAGTCATTGATGCACTAATCATGATTTCTTTTGAGATGAATGTGTTAGGTGAGCATGCGGCTATGGATTGACCGCTTCATTCGATCACGCAAACGTCGGGGTGTGCCTGCATAAGACAGTTAGCAATAAAGCGCACGAAAGTGTCTTTGATCACTTTCGATGAATTGAGGTACACGGCCCACTGTTCCCCGTTGATCAGTACAAGTACTGCCTGTGATCAGGTATAATTCCGGAGAATTTCCTTGACAGGGTTTCGCAGCTGCTCTAGCTGTTCTCAAACCGGAACGTCTCAAAGAAGACAACACGGAGTGAGTGAACCAGCGAATTTACGTCCACTGATTGATGAAAAGAGATTTGAAAAACAATCGTGTATTGCTCAATAGAAATTGTTTTTGCAATATAACGAAGGTTTTAATGAAAATCAATTATCAATCATAAAACACCTTTTGATTTGAAAAATTAGTACACGGTCGACGTGCTAATGAAAAGAGTTTTAAAGCACAAAGACCGGTTTTTCAAAGGTATCCGTCAATCCATAACCTGAACCATGATTGATTCAAAAGATTGAATCGCCCCATTGTTTATGTTCAGTTGTCACATGGTTGATCTGTATAATAGATCTCACATGCCACCTACCAGGAGCTTGTTAGATGTTGGCTCCAGAAGGCTTTCCATCTTCACGGTGAATATGTAAACACATCACTCAGATGTTCTGGCAATACCACAAGGATAATGCGTAGGACTCAAGATATAATCTCTTTTTCCACATTGTGTGAAACAGAGAGTCTTCATTGAAAGTGTCCTAATGAGATTTATTGATGATCTCGTGGCTCTAGACTCAATTTGTGCATATTTGGATCCTATATCGGAGACTAGGGAGAGGGTCTCCTCCTTTAATATCAACAATCTCTAAGAGAAAGTCGATAGATAATGTCGGTTCCCAGTGAGAATGAAACAAGTCCTTTTAAGAGGAACTTGAGTGGTTTGGAAAGTTGAAGTGCAGTGCGTCACTGGGTCCATGACGTCTTGTCTTCAATACCGATGTTACCATCAGTAGCATATGAATTGAACCCTGTTTCTGCCCTAAGGTTGAATAAATGGAGGGCTATTTGTTTTCACCCTTTTCTCATTCAATTCTTTTTAATTCTTCAACCCCTTCAGTGCTTACCGAGACTTCATAGCTAGAACCTTGTTGGGTTTATTCCAGTACTAGCTCAGTCTCAGTCCGCACTCTTCCCATATCTCATTTTTCTCCTTTTATCATCATACCTAAGAACTCTACACTAACTAGTGGATAGTCCCTGGGTAGATCCCTCCGGTTCTGGCGGATCATGGGAACACATACCTAACCTTATCGTCCTTATATCACCATACATAATGGAAAGTTGGTCGGTCTTTTTGGTATTGTTCATCTGCCATAGGAACCAATTGAAAACCATTTGAAAATCAATCCAGATACTTATGATATTTTATCAAAGCATTTTGTACCTGAATTGTTTTTGATATTTTTAGAAGAAGAACTCCCCCTCAACATGTGAGTCAAGTATTTGAAATAGTTTTCCACACGGAGGCAAGAGAAAGAATTAACTTCTTTGATTACCATTTTCTAAAAAATATCAACATCACTTCCCTAATCGAATCAAGTAGATAAAGCATTTTGGGGAAGGATGAGGTTTTCATGATTTTCTCCCCCTCAATATGTGCCTCGAGATTTGAAAAGAGTTTTGCACATACTAGAGGGAACCTGCACATTGAGATAAATGATCACGTTTCAAATCATAGGTTTAAGATAAATGCTCCCCCTCAACATGTGCATTGAAAATTTGAAATCGTTTGTCACATGTGGGAAGGACAGCATGTACGTCCTTATAAAACCATCAGTTTAAATCCAATTTAAATCACACATTCTCCCCCGATCACAATTATCAAATCATTTGAGATTTGTGGTCTCTTATAGATTTAAATTGATTTTGAAAGCTTTTAAGGAGAATTGTGACTTGATTATGAAAGCGTTTTAACTGATACGGATCGGATTTTAAGACTTTAAACTCCATTGATAAAACATGCATGTACATCTTTTGAAAACAATTTAATGCCAAATAACTTTTTAATTTAATTGAAATCATTCTCCCCCTCAAACAATGACATAGGTTGTTGATTGAGAGATAGAGATTTTGACAAATTAGTCCTGATGATTATCAAAAATAGAGACCGAGTTATTTTTCAAAGCATTTAGTTTTCAGCAGATAAATGTTTATAGAATCAGAGCATGGAATTTGAAATCATGATAAAACATGGCTCTGTTCTTTCTTTTAAAACCGGGTTATTGCCTGAAAATGACAATAAACCATTGTTTCTCTTTCTCCCAAAAATAATTTTTGATTTTTTGATTTTTTTTTTTTTTTTTTATAAAAAATTCGAACAACATCTAAAGTCCCGTGTCATTCTTTGAATGACAGCACAAAGACCGTAGATATTGTCGAACCGAGAAAAACAAGACAAATTGACAATATTTTTTGAAGATTTTTCGAATTTTTCAGATTTTTATGGATTTTGAAAGTTTTATAATTTTCTATTTGATTTTTGAGAGTTTTATAATTTTGTATTTTGTTTTTCGAATAAATATTTACAAGAGATAGATGAAGATAGACCTTTACTCCTCGTCTTCCTCCTGAAGACGTTTGAGTGTTTCTGGTTGAAGACTTTTCAAGCCTAGTCGAGGAAGTATGAACTCAAAACGTTCTCTTGGAAGAGCTTTGGTGAAGATGTCTGCTAAGTGATATTCAGTCCTCACAAAATAGAGTTCCACCACACCTTTTTCCACTTGTTCCCTGATGAAATGATGTCGAATGTCGATGTGCTTTGCTCTTGAGTGTTGTACGTTGTTGCATGAGAGAGCAATAGCACTTTTATTATCACAGTACAGAGGGATTTTGTTAAATTCAAAGCCATAGTCAGATAATTGGGATCTCATCCATAGGATTTGAGCACAACAAGATGACATGGCTATGTATTCAGCCTCTGTAGAGGAAATAGAAGTACTCATTTGCTTCTTTGAAGACCAGCTCACAAGCTTATCACCCAAAAACTAAGCACCTCCGGACGTACTTCGACGAGTATCTTGACACCCTGCATGATCTGCATCTGCATATGCTGTTAGTGACATACCGGTGTCTTTTGGGTACCAAAGTCCCATATTGATGGTTCCTTGGAGATACCGAAAGACCCGTTTAACTGCTTCAAGGTGCTTTTTAGTAGGCTTAGCCTAGTATCTAGCACACATGCAAACAGCGAACAAGATGTCGGTCTACTAGCGTGAGGTACATCGGGATCCAATCATACTTCGATATTTTGTTTGGTCAATCATGATCCCTGAGTGGTCCTCATCTAGTTTGGTTCGGTCAATCATGGGGGTGTCAACAGGGTCACTTGAATCAAATCCAAATTTCTTTAAAATCTCTGTTGCATATTTAGATTGATTTATGAAAATGCCTCCGGGACTTTGTGAACTTTGTAATCCCAAGAAAAATGACATTTGTCCCATCATTGACATTTGAAATTTTGAACTCATTTCATTTGAAAAACGATCACATTCATTGGGGTCAGTCGAGGCAAAAATGATATCATCAACATAAGTTTTAACATGAATTAAATGTTTGCCTGACTTCCTGGTGAACAATGTTGGATCAACTACTCCTTTGCTGAATCCGGTAGATAGAAGAAACTTTGATAGCGTATCATACCATGCCCTTGGAGCTTGCTTTAAACCATACAGAGCCTTCTTCAAACGATAAACGTGGGTAGGATGCTCTGGATACACAAAGCCTTCAGGTTGGCTGACATAGACGACTTCTTTAAGATCTCCGTTCAGGAATGCCGTCTTCACGTCCATCTGATAGACTACCATGTTCTTACTAGCAGCATTAGCCAAAAAGATTCTGATAACCTCGATTCGAGCAACAGGAGCAAAAGATTCTTCAAAGTCTATACCCTCCTCTTGACGGTATCCTTTAGCAACTAATCGAGCCTTGTTCTTTAACACATCACCATGCTCATCAAGTTTCACTTTGAAGATCCACTTTAGAGCAATGATCATAGCACAATCTGGAGCAGGTACTAATTCCCATACATCAAGTCGATCAAACTCATGAATTTCTTCTTGCATGGCATTGAACCAGCTGTCTTCATCCATGGCGGTTTTAACATCTTTTGGTTCGATCTTAGAGAGTACGGAGTTGAAGAAGCACCATAAGGCATCTGTTGCAAGTTGTTTCCGTGTGGATACAGGATGAGAGGGATTTCCAATGATGTTGTCCAATGGATGATCGTGAGTCCATTTACTGAGGTGTTCATGTGGCAGTGGTTGAGGGACTGAAGTAGCAGAGTCGATGTCTCCTGAAGAAGATGGTTCTGATGAAGATTCAGGAGCAAATACATTTTTCACCTAAGGGGGAGCAAAATCATTTTCAAATGGAGCATCTTCGGGAGTAGCAAAGGGATTAACTTCATTATTGATACCAGACATAGTTCCATGATGTACCCTCGAAGTTTGATGATTTGTTGATGAGACAGAGTGATCAGCAGCAGGCGCTTCTTGACTTAATGATATTGAGATTGAAGGATTGACGTCATTCACAGGAATATGAGCAGCCTCTGAAGTAGGAATTGTCAGTTCATTAGCACTTGGCTCATAATGTTCATCAAACATGGGATCAAACAATTTCTTTAAATCATCTTCAGATGGAGGTACATATGGAGTTTCTGAAGAAGAGTTTGGAACAAGGGATGAACCAATTGGACTGATTTGAAGTGCGGGTCCAGAACTGAATTGTTCAGGAGCCGTAGGACCACTGCGATAGAAACTCTCTCTGACTATCTTTATCAACCCATATGTAGACAATTTGAAGTGACCACTGATAAAGAAAACCTGATATACCAAACTTGAAACTGAAGAAGAATTCCATGCATTTGCATCTTAAGCTCGCCTTTGTGAATTTTAACTTCAATCTCAAATAAGTGATAATTGATTAACTCTGAAGTAATCAGCTTGTGTCAAATGCCCAACACGTGAATAGACGTACAACCGGATGTACGTCGATCCACTGAATGAACCGGAACAAATGATTTCTCGACATTAATGCATTCTTCCTAAAGGTATACATGTAGAGACTGATCTGGAAGATTCACCACAAATGTCTTCGAGCGAATGAGGTAGTCATTTTCCTTAATGTTCATGTGGTTGATTTATAGCGTGCACAATGAGAGGAACAATAATCCGTAAAGATTTGGCAAAGGAATACCAAAGAGCGGATCATTATTCAATAATGCAACTTACAATATCATGATAGTCATTATAAACGCCTTGTGAAATAACTGGAGATAAGGTTTCTTGAGAATTCCAAGAAGTACTTCTTAGATGGTGAACCAGTTGAGTCAATAGAAACCAGAGCATGAGCTTCAGAAGCTGGATGATCAACATTCGTCGGAGGTTAAAAGTACTCATCAAACATATCTTTGAAAGACAATGAATCCCAAATATTGATTCCCAATTATCCATAGTAAGTGAAGCATTAGGCGTTGGAGGAGAGTCATCAAAAATCAAAACAATGAATCCCAGTTATCCTTAGTATATTCACTCTTCATCAAAAAGAATATACACTCATTATCATCAAAAATTAAGTCGTATAACCATTATTCAAACATCCATCATCATGTAGTATATTCACTCTTCTCCCCCTCAAAAATTGCATCCGAAGTTGCCATTTTTGATTTAACAAGAGAATAAGAGAATACACCAATGAACGTAGATCCACTTGATGACTGAATGAGCGTGGAAAAACATGAAGCTTGTTGATGAAGAATGTAGATGAGTATGGCCATTCATGAGAGAATTTCTCTTTAGCTGAAGATAAAGCGCACAGAAGAGCGTACACTTTTCTTTTCTTTGAAGAACGGGGCCTGAAGTGTTATCTGCAGACACCATAATGATGAAGTACGAGGCCTGAACTGATGTGAACAGACGTCATTGTTAAGAGCCCAGTTATATGTTTAGAGCCGCCCGAATCCAAATACCAAGGGACGACTTGTACGACCTGCTTTGGACAACAGACGAAGACAGAGAATTGGAAACATTGGATCCCCACGTGCTCATGGGGTCCTTTTGGTTAGTACAAACAATCTTTGAATCAGCAGAAACCCTAGGTGCAATGTCATTGTCACTAGGAGCTGAACTAGTAGAAGCATCAGACTTAGTCGAGGGACATTTTGTGCTTAATGGGATTATTCTACCAGTTGGCTTCCAAACCTTAACAGGCACTACTCTAGGCATAGTGGGTCTAGTTAAGGGGCAAGGTTTGCCATTCGTGAATATTCGACCTGTTGGCTTCCACTGAAATCCTACATTGGTAAAGACCTTCCCTGTAGGTTTCCAGGATTGCTTAATCTGTTTTGCTCTCCAAACTTTCTTAACTGGGTTATGAATCTTAGACCTCAGAAATAACACATCACATTTATCATGATTACCAAAAATTAAACATTTTCTGCATGTTTTGCAGACAGCATAAGGCCTCGAATTAATTTTAGTAAGCTTAGAGCTAATACTAGAACTAACACGATTCTTTTTGTTCAAATCAAACTTCTTGTCCCTATGGTGTTCTTTCACTTCCTTATCATGATCACTTTTAGTTTGCGTAATCCTATCCTTCTTTGCATAGCTTCTAGGTTTTGACCCGCTAACTTTAGTGTCAATCTTAACATCTGTAGAAGTAACGATGGGAACATTACATGGCTTCACTACTTTCTGCATTCTTGGTCTAGAAGTGCTGGGATTTGAAATTCTAGGAGGCACATCACAGGTTGCTTGCTTGAATTTAGATATGGAACAAGGCATATCAAGGGTCACATGCTTGGCTTTAGGCATAGAACGGATTTCCTGTTTGGCACTAGGCATAGAACAAGGCTTCACAGCTTTGCCTTTTTCACCTAAGGGTTTTGGACATGTTGCAATTACACATTCAAGCAGCTCTTGAGATCGTTTGGCATGGAGGCAAGCAAACCTAATTTCACTATCAAGAGGTTTGTTAATGAAATCCTCTTCGACAATCTCACGGAGACATTCTAGACTATCCTTAAGGTGAGCACAGTAGTCATGAAAAGCATGTTCATTATTCCTAAGATGAGGAGGAATATATTTAACTGTCACAGTGTATTTGCAATCTAAGGGTGACTTTGAGACAACATTCTTATTGAAAACAAGTGGTAGTTTCCCATTTCCCTGACTTCTCAGATTCTCAATTTCCTTTTGTAAAGACGTTATTTTTTCGTTGTTTTGGTCACGGGTGACTTTTGTTGAATCATATAACTCTTTAAAATGTCTTTTAACTTTTTCATTTTCTTCTAGAAAACTCTCGTTTTCCTTTTGTAAGGCATTAACTAAGTTTTGAAGATGAAAAGTTTGAGAATTCTGAGAATCTAAAGGAGGAGGCATTTGGGAGCCTGTCATATTGTTCATTTGACCCTTTAATTGAGAGATTTGGGCTTTCAACTTTCTGATCGTGTTCCAATGAGCTTGAATCTGTTCATCACGTTTGTTAATTTGAAAAACTGCATCAAACTCTGGAGCATTTGAGGATGTCTTGATATTTGAAGTTTTGACATTTTCTTTAAGATGTTGATATTTTAGTTGTAAATTAAAATGCTCAACTCTAGTTTAGACAAATGTTTAACCAAATTTTCGTGATCATCCAGTTCAATTTTCTCAGATAGTTTGGAATTAGTTTTTTCAAGCTCAATGACACGATCATGGGAGACTTTCAGAGCAACAGATAATTCATGAAATTGAGAAGCATTAATGGAACAATTTGTAGCAGTGTAAAACACATCTTGAGTAATACATTCAGAAATAAGATTCTCATTCAAGGTATGCAAGTTCTTCCTCTCAATCTCATTATATTTTAATTCTCGCTCATAGTCACTAACCTCAACTATCATTGCATCAAATTCCTTTTCCATTTCTTTAATATCTGATTTTATCCCCATTTTAAGACTCTCAAAATGATCTTTTAGTTGTTTAAAGAAAGGCATGACCTCAGTTAAATAACATTCTTTCATTTGCTCAAAACCCCTTTCCCCTTCAGTTATCCCAGTGGGTGTGATCCTTTTCTTACAAGTTTTCTCAAAATCGGCAAATAGTTGAAGAATAACATATTGACTGATTAAGGTCTTGCTCTTAGTGGCAATAGTTCTAGGAACTAAATGCATTGGTGTATTTGGAGGATACACAGTCGCTTTAGGGAATTTCCTACAAGGGGGATTCTTTTCAACAAGATTTTCAGCTTTTTGCAAGTCCATATCCTTTTCCCAGAACACTTGTTCAGGGGTCAATAGAGTCCGAGGCTTAAACATGTTTAAGGATATCCAATTTTCCTTAGTGTAATCATGGGGTTTTATCGTTATCTTGTTCTTTTTACACTCAGGATCTTCTAGCTTCTTATTCATTTTCTCCCTAGTGACTTCATCTGATTTCTTATCTTCCTCAGTGCACTCAGCGCAACTAGGTTTCTGTCTAGGCTTAAGGATCTCATTACCATCATACAGTACCTTATGAGCATTTCTAGCCTTTTAATTACCTCTGGATTAGGTTCCTCAACAAGGGGAATGCTATGCTTATCGCTTAAGACTCTATGCTTAGTGATCATGTGAGCAGTCTGAATGGTATTCCCTTGTACGTACAACTTATTTTCAAGCTTGTTTTTCAAAGTTTTTAGATTGGAAAAATCATTCAAAAGTTTTGATTCCTTAGCCTTGAATTCTTGCTTAAGCATTTTAACATTTTCTTGAAGTTCGTGTTTTTGCTTAGCAGTTTTAGAAAGCTTTTCTTGTAAGGAGTTTAACTCTTGTTTTAATACTTCTTCTCTAAACCTACTTTTTCTAATAGTTGTACGTATTTGGACATCCATTTCCTGCTCACGGGTGGTCAACTCAAACTTAGCACGCTGTTCATAAATAGCAACCTGATCCTTATATATGTTAAGCTCAGTGGTAAGGGAATCATCAGGCACAAATGCAGCGTACTCATGCAGTTCATAATCATCATTTTGAGTAGAAGATGCACAACTAGGTACAGCAGAAACATCCATGCAACTTACCTGAGCATTGACATGCACAGGCTGTGACGGGTGCATCTCTATCTTGGGTACATCCGAAGCTTCCATGGAGCGTTCCTTTGCATTAACTTGCACAGGTTGTGTCTGGTGCACCTCTCTCTCTTGTGAATTTGAGCACGAAGATTCCATTTTTCCATTATCCGACTCATCATTTTTGTTGTCACTGACATTCTGCATTCAGCAACACCCGATTCTTCAACATATACATTACCCAACTTATCACAACAATCTTTCAACTGCACTTGACACTCATTCACGTCTTCATTCTTTTGAGCAGATTCTTCAATGTACTTTTTCACATTATCCATGAGTTGGATAAATGTCTCAATGAATTCCTGAATTTCCATTCCAGTATGTTTTTGAAGGAAATTCCAGTCAAGTGTTGATCGTAATCTGCTGAATATTCCCCAATCGATGAATGGTGAAATTGTTTGTAGACTACTTGAAGAGCTGCACTGGAACCATCCTTTTGAACCTCTTTATTGGTAAGTTGCAGCTTTAAGTGTTCTAAGTTCAACAGCAAGCTTCTTGTCAATGTAGGTAAGTCCTGGCGGAAAAGAGCACTACATGTTCGATCCCCTATGGATAACAGTTATATGAGGTGCAGATGAAGTAGCTGATATGGCTCAATGCTGCATTCCATTTGCGTGGCATTCTCATTGTACTCAGAACATGAAGATCTCACATCCTCATTGTTCAATTCAAACATATTTAACCGTTCAGGGTAGCATACTTTATCATTGTTGTCCACAACATCATACAATTTAAGCACTTCTGAAATCACTGTGTCAGTAGAGTAAGACATGATGTGGTAGAATGCACGGGATTTTACAAGTCTATGATTTAAACCGAGAAATAGAATCTTTCGCGGGATTTTACTAAAATCAAGACCAAACCGTTAAGCAATGACCAATGGAATGTGTTAAGATGACTGATGGATCGACACAATGATAGACAATTGTGTGTTAGGACTTATGATTGTTTGTGGGATAAGCAGAGATGTTGTTTGGTTGAGATTTGGATTGGTTTATGCACGATTTTCCCGAGAAATTTAGGTCTAAAAACATAAAAACCTCAATAACTTCGTTCATTCGGCGTGACATTCTCCTCGTTCTCACGGTCATTTTGATGGGTAGAACGCTGAAAACGGAGTTACGGATCAAAAGTTATAGCCGTTTGAAGTTTTGTCGGGAAAAGTCAACAAGTCGCTAAGAATTCTTGAACCAAGTCGCTAAGACCAAGTCGCTAGGACCCAAGTCGCTAAGTAACAACTCACTAAGCTCCAAGTCGCAAGCAAAATTTAGACAGCAAGTCGCTAAGAACTAAGTCGCTAATTTGTCAAGTCGCTAAATAGCAACTCGCTAGGTACCAACTCGCTAACACCAAATCGCTAACAATTTTGGCAGCAATTCGCTACTCAAGTCGCTAAAACTTCAAGTCGCTAAAGAGCAACTCGCTACAGACCAAGTCGCTACCACCAAGTCGCTACCGTAGTGGAGAGTCCACTACTTGTACTGTTAATCGCTAGGTCTAAGTCGCTAGCTCCAAAACTGTAACTCGCTACAAAATTATGAAGCAAGTCGCTACGAAGAAAAACAATCCGTGGCTCAAGTCGCTAGCAAGAAAATTTCAAAAACACCACTTTTCAATCCAAAAACAACCCAACCACGATGATTCAAGCTTACCAAATCAAAACCTAAACACTTGTGATGATTCTAAACACAAAAGTACTATCAAAATCCAAACTTTAACACTAGAAATCAACCAAATGATGCACAAACCACTAAACTTTTTCTAACTCAAAAACCACCTAAAACCACTAGAAATCCAAAGATGTGCAAGATATGATCTAACCATGGCTCTTGATACCAATTGTTGGATATTGGATTTCACTTACACATCAAACCATAACACAAAGTGGCGTATAAATGGAATTCTAGAGAGAGAAAGTTAGAGGTTTAGGGAACTTAGTGAGAGAAAGTGAAAGATATTATTATGAGCTCCAACTCTCTACCTTGGGAGGTAGAGAGTATTTATAGTCTTACATAAATCGCCACACAACGGGCTGTGGATCGGGCATACAGTGGGTAAAGACCCGTCCGTCCTCCACGGTGTTACTTAACTAAATACTACTAACCTAAATATAACTACGACTACGAGCATTCTAACGATTACATATACTTGAGGTGACCGACTCTTTAATACCGGAATTTCTAATTCCTAACAAATTTTGTGATGGAGATTTGGACGTTGCTTTTAGGGAGAAAACTTGTTTCATTCGTAACACCCTCAGTTTGAATAGCGAAGCTAATTCGAGGATATTACTTATTCGCACAAAGTAAACATTACGAAAAACGACTCTAAAATGAGACGTTTTAAAATACATTATCATTCGAATTTATTCATAATATAAGAGTAGCGGTCCCATAATGTACATAATAAGTTTAAAAGTTTTCGAATGATAATATGCATAGTCTTCAAAATGCCTATTCCATGTGCCTTCATTCAAGCGTGCAGACATATCTTACGGACTAGATAAAACATGCGAAAAAGTCAACACAATGGTTGAGTGAATTCATAGTTTTGTAAACGAGGGACAATAGTTTTAGTATAATTGCAATGTGTACAATTATCTTCTTGAAAGTTATTATTGCTCTAAGCTCATGGAACTCACGATTGACTGTTGTATATATATCACCGGACGATATATATAGATACAAGTAACATGCCCCGAGTAGGTATTTGCCATATACCGTTAGGAATTAGAAATTCCAAGTATTAAAGAGTCAGTCACCTCAAGTATATGTAATCGTTAGAAAGCTCGTAGTCATAGTACTTTTATGTTAAGTAGTATTTAGTTTAGTAACACCGTGGAGGACGGACGGTCTTTACCCATCTGATGCCTGATCCACGCCCTCGAAGGTTTACCCGAATGAGCTTTAGTTAGGTCATTCGGCGTGACATTCTCCTCGTTCTCACGGTCATTTTGATGGGTAGAACGCTGAAAACAGAGTTACGGATCAAAAGTTATAGCCGTTTGAAGTTTTGTCGGAAAAGTCAACAAGTCGCTAAGAATTCTTGAACCAAGTCGCTAAGACCATGTCGCTAGGACCCAAGTCGCTAAGTAACAACTCGCTAAGCTCCAAGTCGCTAGCAAAATTTTGACAACAAGTCGCTAAGAACTAAGTCGCTAATTTGTCAAGTCGCTAAATAGCAACTCGCTAGGTACCAACTCGCTAACACCAAATCGCTAACAATTTTGGCAGCAATTCGCTACTCAAGTCGCTAAAACTTCAAGTCGCTAAAGAGCAACTCGCTACGGACCAAGTCGCTACCACCAAGTCGCTACCCGTAGTGGAGAGTCCACTACTTGTACCGTTAATCGCTAGGTCTAAGTCGCTAGCTCCAAAACTGTAACTCGCTACAAAATTGTGAAGCAAGACGCTACGAAGAAAAACAATCCGTGGCTCAAGTCGCTAGCAAGAAAATCTCAAAAACACCACTTTTCAATCCAAAACAACCCAACCACGATGATTCAAGCTTACCAAATCAAAACCTAAACCCTTGTGATGATTCTAAACACAAAAGTACTATCAAAATCCAAACTTTAACACTAGAAATCAACCAAATGATGCACAAACCACTAAACTTTTTCAAACTCAAAACCACCTAAAAACCACTAGAAATCCAAAGATGTGTAAGATATGATCTAACCATGGTTCTTGATACCAATTGTTGGATATTGGATTTCACTTACACATCAAACCATAACACAAAGTGGCGTATAAATGGAATTCTAGAGAGAGAAAGTTAGAGGTTTAGGGAACTTAGTGAGAGAAAGTGAAAGATATTATTATGAGCTCCAACTCTCTACCTTGGGAGGTAGAGAGTATTTATAGTCTTACATAAATCGCCACACAACGGGTTGTGGATCAGGCATACAGTGGGTAAAGACCCGTCCGTCCTCCACGGTTTTACTAAACAAAATACTACTAACCTAAATATAACTACGACTACGAGCATTCTAACGATTACATATACTTGAGGTGACCGACTTTTTAATACCGGGAATTTCTAATTCCTAACAAATTTTGTGATGGAGATTTGGACGTTGCTTTTAGGGAGAAAACTTGTTTCATTCGTGTAACACCCTCAGTTTTGAATAGCAGTGAAGCTAATTCGAGGATATTACTTATTAACACAAAGTACACATTACAGAAAACGACTCTAAATGAGACGTTTTAAAATACATTATCATTCGAATTTATTCATAATATAAGAGTAGCGGTCCCATAATGTACATAATAAGTTTAAAAGTTTTCGAATGATAATATGCATAGTCTTCAAAATGCCTATTCCGTGTGCCTTCATTCGCGTGCCAGACATATCTTACGGACCTGAGATAAAACATGCGAAAAAGTCAACACAATGGTTGAGTGAATTCATAGTTTTGTAAACAGTAGTGGACAATAGTTTTTAGTATAATTGCAATGTGTACAATTATCTTCTTGAAAGTTATTATTGCTCTAAGCTCATGGAACTCACGACTGACTGTTGTATATATATCACCGGACGATATATATAGATACAAGTAACATGCCCCGAGTAGGTATTTTCCATATACTGTTAGGAATTAGAAATTCCAGGTATTAAAGAGTCAGTCACCTCAAGTATATGTAATCGTTAGAAAGCTCGTAGTCATAGTACTTTTATGTTAAGTAGTATTTAGTTTAGTAACACCGTGGAGGACGAACGGGTGTTTACCCACTGTATGCCTGATCCACAGCCCTCGAAGGTTTACCCGAATGAACTTTAGTTAATTCGGCGTGACATTCTCCTCGTTCTCACGGTCATTTTGATGGGTAGAAGGCTGAAAACGGAGTTACGGATCAAAAGTTATAGCCGTTTGAAGTTTTGTCGGGAAAAGTCAACAAGTCGCTATGAATTCTTGAACCAAGTCGCTAAGACCAAGTCGCTAGGACCCAAGTCGCTAAGTAACAACTCGCTAAGCTCCAAGTCGCTAGCAAAATTTTGATAGCAAGTCGCTAAGAACTAAGTCGCTAATTTGTCAAGTCGCTAAATAGCAACTCGCTAGGTACCAACTCGCTAACACCAAATCGCTAACAATTTTGGCAGCAATTCGCTACTCAAGTCGCTAAAACTTCAAGTCGCTAAAGAGCAACTCGCTACAGACCAAGTCGCTACCACCAAGTCGCTACCCGTAGTGGAGAGTCCACTACTTGTACTGTTAATCGCTAGGTCTAAGTAGCTAGCTCCAAAACTGTAACTCGCTACAAAATTGTGAAGCAAGTCGCTACGAAGAAAAACAATCCGTGGCTCAAGTCGCTAGCAAGAAAATCTCAAAACACACACTTTTCAATCCAAAAACAACCCAACCACGATGATTCAAGCTTACCAAATCAAAACCTAAACCCTTGTGATGATTCTAAACACAAAAGTACTATCAAAATCCAAACTTTAACACTAGAAATCAACCAAATGATGCACAAACCACTAAACTTTTTCTAACTCAAAAACCACCTAAAAACCACTAGAAATCCAAAGATGTGCAAGATATGATCTAACCATGGCTCTTGATACCAATTGTTGGATATTGGATTTCACTTACACATCAAACCATAACACAAAGTGGCGTATAAATGGAATTCTAGAGAGAAAGTTAGAGGTTTAGGGAACTTAGTGAGAGAAAGTGAAAGATATTATTATGAGCTCCAACTCTCTACCTTGGGAGGTAGAGAGTATTTATAGTCTTACATAAATCGCCACACAACGGGCTGTGGATCAGGCATACAGTGGGTAAAGACCCGTCCTCCACGGTGTTACTTAACTAAATACTACTAACCTAAATATAACTACGACTACGAGCATTCTAAAGATTACATATACTTGAGGTGACCGACTTTTTAATACCGGGAATTTCTAATTCCTAACAAATTTTGTGATGGAGATTTGGACGTTGCTTTTAGGGAGAAAACTTGTTTCATTCGTGTAACACCCTCAGTTTTGAATAGCAGCGGAAGCTAATTCGAGGATATTACTTATTCGCACAAAGTACACATTACAGAAAACGACTCTAAATGAGACGTTTTAAAATACATTATCATTCGAATTTATTCATAATATAAGAGTAGCGGTCCCATAATGTACATAATAAGTTTAAAAGTTTTCGAATGATAATATGCATAGTCTTCAAAATGCCTATTCCGTGTGCCTTCATTCGCGTGCCAGACATATCTTACGGACCTGAGATAAAACATGCGAAAAAGTCAACACAATGGTTGAGTGAATTCATAGTTTTGTAAACAGTAGTGGACAATAGTTTTTAGTATAATTGCAATGTGTACAATTATCTTCTTGAAAGTTATTATTGCTCTAAGCTCATGGAACTCACGACTGACTGTTGTATATATATCACCGGACGATATATATAGATACAAGTAACATGCCCCGAGTAGGTATTTGCCATATACTGTTAGGAATTAGAAATTCCAGGTATTAAAGAGTCAGTCACCTCAAGTATATGTAATCGTTAGAAAGCTCGTAGTCATAGTACTTTTATGTTAAGTAGTATTTAGTTTAGTAACACCGTGGAGGACGGACGTGTCTTTACCCACTGTATGCCTGATCCACAGCCCTCGAAGGTTTACCCGAATGAACTTTAGTTAATTCGGCGTGACATTCTCCTCGTTCTCACGGTCATTTTGATGGGTAGAACGCTGAAAACGGAGTTACGGATCAAAAGTTATAGCCGTTTGAAGTTTTGTCGGGAAAAGTCAACAAGTCGCTAAGAATTCTTGAACCAAGTCGCTAAGACCAAGTCGCTAGGACCCAAGTCGCTAAGTAACAACTCGCTAAGCTCCAAGTCGCTAGCAAAATTTTGACAGCAAGTCGCTAAGAACTAAGTCGCTAATTTGTCAAGTCGCTAAATAGCAACTCGCTAGGTACCAACTCGCTAACACCAAATCGCTAACAATTTTGGCAGCAATTCGCTACTCAAGTCGCTAAAACTTCAAGTCGCTAAAGAGCAACTCGCTACAGACCAAGTCGCTACCACCAAGTCGCTACCCGTAGTGGAGAGTCCACTACTTGTACTGTTAATCGCTAGGTCTAAGTCGCTAGCTCCAAAACTGGAACTCGCTACAAAATTGTGAAGCAAGTCGCAACGAAGAAAAACAATCCGTGGCTCAAGTCGCTAGCAAGAAAATCTCAAAAACACCACTTTTCAATCCAAAAACAACCCAACCACGATGATTCAAGCTTACCAAATCAAAACCTAAACCCTTGTGGTGATTCTAAACGCAAAAGTACTATCAAAATCCAAACTTTAACACTAGAAATCAACCAAATGATGCACAAACCACTAAACTTTTTC
The DNA here is from genome assembly GCA_910596185.1 of Chrysanthemum makinoi. Taxonomy (NCBI): domain Eukaryota; kingdom Viridiplantae; phylum Streptophyta; class Magnoliopsida; order Asterales; family Asteraceae; genus Chrysanthemum; species Chrysanthemum makinoi. Next base: position 240,947,400 of record OU343225.1, on the reverse strand, counting down.
TAACTCAAAAACCACCTAAAAACCACTAGAAATCCAAAGATGTGCAAGATATGATCTAACCATGGCTCTTGATACCAATTGTTGGATATTGGATTTCACTTACACATCAAACCATAACACAAAGTGGCGTATAAATGGAATTCTAGAGAGAGAAAGTTAGAGGTTTAGGGAACTTAGTGAGAGAAAGTGAAAGATATTATTATGAGCTCCAACTCTCTACCTTGGGAGGTAGAGAGTATTTATAGTCTTACATAAATCGCCACACAACGGGCTGTGGATTAGGCATACAGTGGGTAAAGACCCGTCCGTCCTCCACGGTGTTACTTAACTAAATACTACTTAACTAAATATAACTATGACTACGAGCATTCTAACGATTACATATACTTGAGGTGACCGACTCTTTAATACCGGAATTTCTAATTCCTAACAAATTTTGTGATGGAGATTTGGACGTTGCTTTTAGGGAGAAAACTTGTTTCATTCGTGTAACACCTCGTTTTGAATAGCAACAAGCTAATTCGAGGATATTACTTATTCGCACAAAGTACACATTACGTAAAAACGACTCTAAAATGAGACGTTTTAAAATACATTATCATTCGAATTTATTCATAATATAAGAGTAGCGGTCCCATAATGTACATAATAAGTTTAAAAGTTTTCGAATGATAATATGCATAGTCTTCAAAATGCCTATTCCGTGTGCCTTCATTCGCGTGCCAGACATATCTTACGGACCTGAGATAAAACATGCGAAAAAGTCAACACAATAGTTGAGTGAATTCATAGTTTTGTAAACAGTAGTGGACAATAGTTTTTAGTATAATTGCAATGTGTACAATTATCTTCTTGAAAGTTATTATTGCTCTAAGCTCATGGAACTCACGACGACTTGTATATATATCACCGGATGATATATATAGATACAAGTAACATGCCCCGAGTAGGTATTTGCCATATACTGTTAGGAATTAGAAATTCCAGTGTATTAAAGAGTCACCACCTCAAGTATATGTTATCGTTAGAAAGCTCGTAGTCATAGTACTTTTATGTTAAGTAGTATTTAGTTTAGTAACACCGTGGAGGACTGACGGGTCTTTACCCACTGTATGCCTGATCCACAGCCCTCGAAGGTTTACCCAAATGAACTTTAGTTAATTCGGCGTGACATTCTCCTCATTCTCACGGTCATTTTGATGGGTAGAACGCTGAAACGGAGTTACGGATCAAAAGTTATAGCCGTTTGAAGTTTTGTCGGAAAAGTCAACAAGTCGCTAAGAATTCTTGAACCAAGTCGCTAAGACCAAGTCGCTAGGACCCAAGTCGCTAAGTAACAACTCGCTAAGCTCCAAGTCGCTAGCAAAATTTTGACAGCAAGTCGCTAAGAACTAAGTCGCTAATTTGTCAAGTCGCTAAATAGCAACTCGCTAGGTACCAACTCGCTAACACCAAATCGCTAACAATTTTGGCAGCAATTCGCTACTCAAGTCGCTAAAACTTCAAGTCGCTAAAGAGCAACTCGCTACATACCAAGTCGCTACCACCAAGTCGCTACCCGTAGTGGAGAGTCCACTACTTGTACCGTTAATCGCTAGGTCTAAGTCGCTAGCTCCAAAACTGTAACTCGCTACAAAATTGTGAAGCAAGTCGCTACGAAGAAAACAATCCGTGGCTCAGGTCGCTAGCAAGAAAATCTCAAAAACACCACTTTTCAATCCAAAAACAACCCAACCACGATGATTCAAGCTTACCAAATCAAAACCTAAACCCTTGTGGTGATTCTAAACACAAAAGTACTATCAAAATCCAAACTTTAACACTAGAAATCCACCAAATGATGCACAAACCACTAAACTTTTTCTAACTCAAAAACCACCTAAAAACCACTAGAAATCCAAAGATGTGCAAGATATGATCTAACCATGGCTCTTGATACCAATTGTTGGATATTGGATTTCACTTACACATCAAACCATAACACAAAGTGGCGTATAAATGGAATTCTAGAGAGAGAAAGTTAGAGGTTTAGGGAACTTAGTGAGAGAAAGTGAAAGATATTATTATGAGCTCCAACTCTCTACCTTGGGAGGTAGAGAGTATTTATAGTCTTACATAAATCGCCACACAACGGTCTGTGGATCAGGCATACAGTGGGTAAAGACCCGTCCGTCCTCCACGGTGTTACTTAACTAAATACTACTAACCTAAATATAACTACGACTACGAGCATTCTAACGATTACATATACTTGAGGTGACCGACTCTTTAATACCGGGAATTTCTAATTCCTAACAAATTTTGTGATGGAGATTTGGACGTTGCTTTTAGGGAGAAAACTTGTTTCATTCGTGTAACACCCTCAGTTTTGAATAGCAGCGGAAGCTAATTCGAGGATATTACTTATTCGCACAAAGTACACATTACAGAAAAAGATTCTAAATGAGACGTTTTAAAATACATTATCATTCGAATTTATTCATAATATAAGAGTAGCGGTCCCATAATGTACATAATAAGTTTAAAAGTTTTCGAATGATAATATGCATAGTCTTCAAAATGCCTATTCCGTGCCTTCATTCGCGTGTTTACATATCTTACGGACCTGAGATAAAACATGCGAAAAAGTCAACACAATGGTTGAGTGAATTCATAGTTTTGTAAACAGTAGTGGACAATAGTTTTTAGTATAATTGCAATGTGTACAATTATCTTCTTGAAAGTTATTATTGCTCTAAGCTCATGGAACTCACGACTGACTGTTGTATATATATCACCGGACGATATATATAGATACAAGTAACATGCCCCGAGTAGGTATTTGCCATATACTGTTAGGAATTAGAAATTCCAGGTATTAAAGAGTCGGTCACCTCAAGTATATGTAATCGTTAGAAAGCTCGTAGTCATAGTACTTTTATGTTAAGTAGTATTTAGTTTAGTAACACCGTGGAGGACGGACGGGTCTTTACCCACTGTATGCCTGATCCACAGCCCTCGAAGGTTTACCCGAACGAACTTTAGTTAATTCGGCGTGACATTCTCCTCGTTCTCACGGTCATTTTGATGGGTAGAACGCTGAAAACGGAGTTACGGATCAAAAGTTATAGCCTTTTGAAGTTTTGTCGGGAAAAGTCAACAAGTCGCTAAGAATTCTTGAACCAAGTCGCTAAGACCAAGTCGCTAGGACCCAAGTCGCTAAGTAACAACTCGCTAAGCTCCAAGTCGCTAGCAAAATTTTGACAACAAGTCGCTAAGAACTAAGTCGCTAATTTGTCAAGTCGCTAAATAGCAACTCGCTAGGTACCAACTCGCTAACACCAAATCGCTAACAATTTTGGCAGCAATTCGCTACTCAAGTTGCTAAAACTTCAAGTCGGTAAAGAGCAACTCGCTATGCACCAAGTCGCTACCACCAAGTCGCTACCCGTAGTGGAGAGTCCACTACTTGTCCTGTTAATCGCTAGGTCTAAGTCGCTAGCTCCAAAACTGTAACTCGCTACAAAATTGTGAAGCAAGTCTCTACGAAGAAAAACAATCCGTGGCTCAAGTCGCTAGCAAGAAAATCTCAAAAACACCACTTTTCAATCCAAAACAACCCAACCACGATGATTCAAGCTTACCAAATCAAAACCTAAACCCTTGTGGTGATTCTAAACACAAAAGTACTATCAAAATCCAAACTTTAACACTAGAAATCAACCAAATGATGCACAAACCACTAAACTTTTTCTAACTCAAAAACCACCTAAAACCACTAGAAATCCAAAGATGTGCAAGATATGATCTAACCATGGCTCTTGATACCAATTGTTGGATATTGGATTTCACTTACACATCAAACCATAACACAAAGTGGCGTATAAATGGAATTCTAGAGAGAGAAAGTTAGAGGTTTAGGGAACTTAGTGAGAGAAAGTGAAAGATATTATTATGAGCTCCAACTCTCTACCTTGGGAGGTAGAGAGTATTTATAGTCTTACATAAATCGCCACACAACGGCCTGTGGATCAGGCATACAGTGGTAAAGACCCGTCCGTCCTCCACGGTGTTACTTAACTAAATACTACTAACCTAAATATAACTACGACTACGAGCATTCTAACGATTACATATACTTGAGGTGACCGACTCTTTAATACCGGGAATTTCTAATTCCTAACAAATTTTGTGATGGAGATTTGGACGTTGCTTTTAGGGAGAAAACTTGTTTCATTCGTGTAACACCCTCAGTTTTGAATAGCAGCGGAAGCTAATTCGAGGATATTACTTATTCGCACAAAGTACACATTACAGAAAACGACTCTAAATGAGACGTTTTAAAATACATTATCATTCGAATTTATTCATAATATAAGAGTAGCGGTCCCATAATGTACATAATAAGTTTAAAAGTTTTCGAATGATAATATGCATAGTCTTCAAAATGCCTATTCCGTGTGCCTTCATTCGCGTGCCAGACATATCTTACGGACCTGAGATAAAACATGCGAAAAAGTCAACACAATGGTTGAGTGAATTCATAGTTTTGTAAACAGTAGTGGACAATAGTTTTTAGTATAATTGCAATGTGTACAATTATCTTCTTGAAAGTTATTATTGCTCTAAGCTCATGGAACTCACGACTGACTGTTGTATATATATCACCGGACGATATATATATAGATACAAGTAACATGCCCCGAGTAGGTATTTGCCATATACTGTTAGGAATTAGAAATTCCAGGTATTAAAGAGTCAGTCACCTCAAGTATATGTAATCGTAAGAAAGCTCGTAGTCGTAGTTCTTTTATGTTAAGTAGTATTTAGTTTAGTAACACCGTGGAGGACGGACGTGTCTTTACCCACTGTATGCCTGATCCACGCCTCGAAGGTTTATCCGAATGAACTTTAGTTGATTCGGCGTGACATTCTCCTCGTTCTCACGGTCATTTTGATGGGTAGAACGCTGAAAACGGAGTTACGGATCAAAAGTTATAGCCGTTTGAAGTTTTGTCGGGAAAAGTCAACAAGTCGCTAAGAATTCTTGAACCAAGTCGCTAGACCAAGTCGCTAGGACCCAAGTCGCTTAGTAACAACTCGCTAAGCTCCAAGTCGCTAGCAAAATTTTGACAAAGAAGTCGCTAAGAACTATGTCGCTAATTTGTCAAGTCGCTAAATAGCAACTCGCTAGGTACCAACTCGCTAACACCAATTCGCTAACAATTTTGGCAGCAATTCGCTACTCAAGTCGCTAAAACTTCAAGTCGCTAAAGAGCAACTCGCTACAGACCAAGTCGCTACCCGTAGTGGAGAGTCCACTACTTGTACTGTTAATCGCTAGGTCTAAGTCGCTAGCTCCAAAACTGTAACTCGCTACAAAATTGTGAAGCAAGTCTCTACGAAGAAAAACAATCCGTGGCTCAAGTCGCTAGCAAGAAAATCTCAAAAACACCACTTTTCAATCCAAAAACAACCCAACCACGATGATTCAAGCTTACCAAATCAAAACCTAAACCCTTGTGGTGATTCTAAACGCAAAAGTACTATCAAAATCCAAACTTTAACACTAGAAATCAACCAAATGATGCACAAACCACTAAACTTTTTCTAACTCCAAAACCACCTAAAAACCACTAGAAATCCAAAGATGTGCAAGATATGATCTAACCATGGCTCTTGATACCAATTGTTGGATATTGGATTTCACTTACACATCAAACCATAACACAAAGTGGCGTATAAGTGGAATTCTAGAGAGAGAAAGTTAGAGGTTTAGGGAACTTAGTGAGAGAAAGTGAAAGATATTATTATGAGCTCCAACTCTCTACCTTGGGAGGTAGAGAGTATTTATAGTCTTACATAAATCGCCACACAACGGGCTGTGGATCAGGCATAAGTGGGTAAAGACTCGTCCGTCCTCCACGGTGTTACTTAACTAAATACTACTTAACTAAATATAACTATGACTACGAGCATTCTAACGATTACATATACTTGAGGTGACCGACTCTTTAATACCGGGAATTTCTAATTCCTAACAAATTTTGTGATGGAGATTTGGACGTTGCTTTTAGGGAGAAAACTTGTTTCATTCGTGTAACACCCTCAGTTTTGAATAGCAGCGGAAGCTAATTCGAGGATATTACTTATTCGCACAAAGTACACATTACAGAAAAAGATTCTAAATGAGACGTTTTAAAATACATTATCATTCGAATTTATTCATAATATAAGAGTAGCGGTCCCATAATGTACATAATAAGTTTAAAAGTTTTCGAATGATAATATGCATAGTCTTCAAAATGCCTATTCCGTGTGCCTTCATTCGCGTGCCAGACATATCTTACGGACCTGAGATAAAACATGCGAAAAAGTCAACACAATGGTTGAGTGAATTCATAGTTTTGTAAACAGTAGTGGACAATAGTTTTTAGTATAATTGCAATGTGTACAATTATCTTCTTGAAAGTTATTATTGCTCTAAGCTCATGGAACTCACGACGACTGTTTGTATATATATCACCGAACGATATATATAGATACAAGTAACATGCCCCGAGTAGGTATTTGCCATATACTGTTAGGAATTAGAAATTCCAGGTATTAAAGAGTCAGTTACCTCAAGTATATGTAATCGTTAGAAAGCTCGTAGTCATAGTACTTTTATGTTAAGTAGTATTTAGTTTAGTAACACCGTGGAGGACGGACGGGTCTTTACCCACTGTATGCCTGATCCACAGCCTCAAAGTTTTACCCGAATGAACTTTAGTTAATTCGGCGTGACATTCTCCTCGTTCTCACGGTCATTTTGATGGGTAGAACGCTGAAAAACGGAGTTACGGATCAAAAGTTATAGCCGTTTGAAGTTTTGTCGGGAAAAGTCAACAAGTCGCTAAGAATTCTTGAACCAAGTCGCTAAGACCAAGTCGCTAGACCCAAGTTGCTAAGTAACACTCGCTAAGCTCCAAGTCGCTAGCAAAATTTTGTGACAAAGTCGCTAAGAACTATGTCGCTAATTTGTCAAGTCGCTAAATAGCAACTCGCTAGGTACCAACTCGCTAACACCAAATCGCTAACAATTTTGGCAGCAATTCGCTACTCAAGTCGCTAAAACTTCAAGTCGCTAAAGAGCAACTCGCTACGGACCAAGTCGCTACCACCAAGTCGCTACCCGTAGTGGAGAGTCCACTACTTGTACTATTAATCGCTAGGTCTAAGTCGCTAGCTCCAAAACTGTAACTCGCTACAAAATTGTGAAGCAAGTCTCTACGAAGAAAAACAATCCGTGGCTCAAGTCGCTAGCAAGAAAATCTCAAAAAGACCACTTTTCAATCCAAAAACAACCCAACCACGATGATTCAAGCTTACCAAATCAAAACCTAAACCCTTGTGATGATTCTAAACACAAAAGTACTATCAAAATCCAAACTTTAACACTAGAAATCAACCAAATGATGCACAAACCACTAAACTTTTTCTAACTCAAAAACCACCTAAAACCACTAGAAATCCAAAGATGTGCAAGATATGATCTAACCATGGCTCTTGATACCAATTGTTGGATATTGGATTTCACTTACACATCAAACCATAACACAAAGTAGGCGTATAAGTGGAATTCTAGAGAGAGAAAGTTAGAGGTTTAGGGAACTTAGTGAGAGAAAGTGAAAGATATTATTATGAGCTCCAACTCTCTACCTTGGGAGGTAGAGAGTATTTATAGTCTTACATAAATCGCCACACAACGGGCTGTGGATCAGGCATACTGGGTAAAGACCCGTACGTCCTCCACGGTGTTACTTAACTAAATACTACTAACCTAAATATAACTACGACTACGAGCATTCTAACGATTACATATACTTGAGGTGACCGACTCTTTAATACCGGAATTTCTAATTCCTAACAAATTTTGTGATGGAGATTTGGACGTTGCTTTTAGGGAGAAAACTTGTTTCATTCGTATAACACCCTCAGTTTTGAATAGCAAATGAAGCTAATTCGAGGATATTACTTATTCGCACAAAGTACACATTACAGAAAAAGATTCTAAATGAGACGTTTTAAAATACATTATCATTCGAATTTATTCATAATATAAGAGTAGCGGTCCCATAATGTACATAATAAGTTTAAAAGTTTTCGAATGATAATATGCATAGTCTTCAAAATGCCTATTCCGTGTGCCTTCATTCGCGTGCCAGACATATCTTACGGACCTGAGATAAAACATGCGAAAAAGTCAACACAATGGTTGAGTGAATTCATAGTTTTGTAAACAGTAGTGGACAATAGTTTTTAGTATAATTGCAATGTGTACAATTATCTTCTTGAAAGTTATTATTGCTCTAAGCTCATGGAACTCACGACTGACTGTTGTATATATATCACCGGACGATATATATAGATACAAGTAACATGCCCCGAGTAGGTATTTGCCATATACTGTTAGGAATTAGAAATTCCAGGTATTAAAGAGTCAGTCACCTCAAGTATATGTAATCGTTAGAAAGCTCGTAGTCATAGTACTTTTATGTTAAGTAGTATTTAGTTTAGTAACACCGTGGAGGACGGACGGTCTTTACCCACTGTATGCCGATCCACAGCCCTCAAGGTTTTACCGAATGAACTTTAGTTGATTCGGCGTGACATTCTCCTCGTTCTCACGGTCATTTTGATGGGTAGAACGCTGAAAACGGAGTTACGGATCAAAAGTTATAGCCGTTTGAAGTTTTGTCGGGAAAAGTCAACAAGTCGCTAAGAATTCTTGAACCAAGTCGCTAAGACCAAGTCGCTAGGACCCAAGTCGCTAAGTAACAACTCGCTAAGCTCCAAGTCGCTAGCAAAATTTTGACAACAAGTCGCTAAGAACTAAGTCGCTAATTTGTCAAGTCGCTAAATAGCAACTCGCTAGGTACCAACTCGCTAACACCAAATCGCTAACAATTTTGGCAGAATTGCTACTCAAGTCGCTAAAACTTCAAGTCGCTAAAGAGCAACTCGCTATGCACCAAGTCGCTACCATCAAGTCGCTACCCGTAGTGGAGAGTCCACTACTTGTACTGTTAATCGCTAGGTCTAAGTCGCTAGCTCCAAAACTGTAACTCGCTACAAAATTGTGAAGCAAGTCTCTACGAAGAAAAACAATCCGTGGCTCAAGTCGCTAGCAAGAAAATCTCAAAAACACCACTTTTCAATCCAAAAACAACCCAACCACGATGATTCAAGCTTACCAAATCAAAACCTATACCCTTGTGATGATTCTAAACACAAAAGTACTATCAAAATCCAAACTTTAACACTAGAAATCAACCAAATGATGCACAAACCACTAAACTTTTTCTAACTCAAAAACCACCTAAAACCACTAGAAATCCAAAGATGTGCAAGATATGATCTAACCATGGCTCTTGATACCAATTGTTGGATATTGATTTCACATACACATCAAACCATAACACAAAGTGGCGTATAAATGGAATTCTAGAGAGAAAGTTAGAGGTTTAGGGAACTTAGTGAGAGAAAGTGAAAGATATTATTATGAGCTCCAACTCTCTACCTTGGGAGGTAGAGAGTATTTATAGTCTTACATAAATCGCCACACAACGGGCTGTGGATCGGGCATACAGTGGGTAAAGACCCGTCCGTCCTCCACGGTGTTACTTAACTAAATACTACTAACCTAAATATAACTACGACTACGAGCATTCTAACGATTACATATACTTGAGGTGACCGACTCTTTAATACCGGAATTTCTAATTCCTAACAAATTTTGTGATGGAGATTTGGACGTTGCTTTTAGGGAGAAAACTTGTTTCATTCGTGTAACACCCTCAGTTTTGAATAGCAAATGAAGCTAATTCGAGGATATTACTTATTCGCACAAGTACACATTACGTAAAAACGACTCTAAAATGAGACGTTTTAAAATACATTATCATTCGAATTTATTCATAATATAAGAGTAGCGGTCCCATAATGTACATAATAAGTTTAAAAGTTTTCGAATGATAATATGCATAGTCTTCAAAATGCCTATTCCGTGTGCCTTCATTCGTGCGACATATCTTACGGACCTGAGATAAAACATGCGAAAAAGTCAACACAATGGTTGAGTGAATTCATAGTTTTGTAAACAGTAGTGGACAATAGTTTTTAGTATAATTGCAATGTGTACAATTATCTTCTTGAAAGTTATTATTGCTCTAAGCTCATGGAACTCACGACTGACTGTTGTATATATATCACCGGACGATATATATAGATACAAGTAACATGCCCCGAGTAGGTATTTGCCATATACTGTTAGGAATTAGAAATTCCAGGTATTAAAGAGTCAGTCACCTCAAGTATATGTAATCGTTAGAAAGCTCGTAGTCGTAGTACTTTTATGTTAAGTAGTATTTAGTTTAGTAACACCGTGGAGGACGGACGGGTCTTTACCCACGATCCCTGATCCACAGCCCTCGAAGGTTTACCCGAATGAACTTTAGTTAATTCGGCGTGACATTCTCCTCGTTCTCACGATCGTTTTGATGGGTAGAACGCTGAAAACGGAGTTACGGATCAAAAGTTATAGCCGTTTGAAGTTTTGTCGGGAAAAGTCAACAAGTCGCTAAGAATTCTTGAACCAAGTCGCTAAGACCAAGTCGCTAGGACCCAAGTCGCTATAACAACTCGCTAAGCTCCAAGTCGCTAGCAAAATTTTGACAAAGAAGTCGCTAAGAACTATGTCGCTAATTTGTCAAGTCGCTAAATAGCAACTCGCTAGGTACCAACTCGCTAACACCAAATCGCTAACAATTTTGGCAGAAATTCGCTACTCAAGTCGCTAAAACTTCAAGTCGCTAAAGAGCAACTCGCTACAGACCAAGTCGCTATTCCGCTACCAGTAGTGGAGAATCCACTACTTGTACTGTTAATCGCTAGGTCTAAGTCGCTAGCTCCAAAATTGTAACTCGCTACAAAATTGTGAAGCAAGTCGCTACGAAGAAAAACAATCCGTGGCTCAAGTCGCTAGCAAGAAAATCTCAAAAACACCACTTTTCAATCCAAAAACAACCCAACCACGATGATTCAAGCTTACCAAATCAAAACCTAAACCCTTGTGATGATTCTAAACACAAAAGTACTATCAAAATCCAAACTTTAACACTAGAAATCAACCAAATGATGCACAAACCACTAAACTTTTTCTAACTCAAAAACCACCTAAAAACCACTAGAAATCCAAAGATGTGCAAGATATGATCTAACCATGGCTCTTGATACCAATTGTTGGATATTGATTTCACATACACATCAAACCATAACACAAAGTGGCGTATAAATGGAATTCTAGAGAGAGAAAGTTAGAGGTTTAGGGAACTTAGTGAGAGAAAGTGAAAGATATTATTATGAGCTCCAACTCTCTACCTTGGGAGGTAGAGAGTATTTATAGTCTTACATAAATCGCCACACAACGGGTGTGGATCAGGCATACAGTGGGTAAAGACCCGTCCGTCCTCCACGGTGTTACTTAACTAAATACTACTAACCTAAATATAACTACGACTACGAGCATTCTAACGATTACATATACTTGAGGTGACCGACTCTTTAATACCGGGAATTTCTAATTCCTAACAAATTTTGTGATGGAGATTTGGACGTTGCTTTTAGGGAGAAAACTTGTTTCATTCTGTAAAACCCTCGTTTTGAATAGCAGGAAGCTAATTCGAGGATATTACTTATTCGCACAAAGTACACATTACACAAAACGACTCTAAATGAGACGTTTTAAAATACATTATCATTCGAATTTATTCATAATATAGAGTAAGCGGTCCCATAATGTACATAATAGTTTAAAAGTTTTCGAATGATAATATGCATAGTCTTCAAAATGCCTATTCCGTGTGCCTTCATTCGCGTGCCAGACATATCTTACGGACCTGAGATAAAACATGCGAAAAAGTCAACACAATGGTTGAGTGAATTCATAGTTTTGAAAACTGTAGTGGACAATAGTTTGTAGTATAATTGCAATGTGTACAATTATCTTCTTGAAAGTTATTATTGCTCTAAGCTCATGGAACTCACGATCTGATTTGTATATATATCACCGGATGATATATATAGATACAAGTAACATGCCCCGAGTAGGTATTTGCCATATACTGTTAGGAATTAGAAATTCCAGGTATTAAAGAGTCAGTCACCTCAAGTATATGTAATCGTTAGAAAGCTCGTAGTCATAGTACTTTTATGTTAAGTAGTATTTAGTTTAGTAACACCGTGGAGGACGGACGGGTCTTTACCCACTGTATGCCTGATCCACAGCCCTCGAAGGTTTACCCGAATGAACTTTAGTTAATTCGGCGTGACATTCTCCTCGTTCTCACGGTCATTTTGATGGGTAGAACGCTGAAAACGGAGTTACGGATCAAAAGTTATAGCCGTTTGAAGTTTTGTCGGGAAAAGTCAACAAGTCGCTAAGAATTCTTGAACCAAGTCGCTAAGACCAAGTCGCTAACCCAAGTAACAACTCGCTAAGCTCCAAGTCGCTAGCAAAATTTTGAAAGCAAGTCGCTAAGAACTAAGTCGCTAATTTGTCAAGTCGCTAAATAGCAACTCGCTAGGTACCAACTCGCTAACACCAAATCGCTAACAATTTTGGAAGCAATTCGCTACTCAAGTCGCTAAAACTTCAAGTCGCTAAAGAGCAACTCGCTACCAACCAAGTCGCTACCACCAAGTCGCTACCCGTAGTGGAGAGTCCACTACTTGTACTGTTAATCGCTAGGTCTAAGTCGCTAGCTCCAAAGCTGTAACTCGCTACAAAATTGTGAAGCAAGTCGCTACGAAGAAAAACAATCCGTGGCTCAAGTCGCTAGCAAGAAAATCTCAAAAACACCACTTTTCAATCCAAAAACAACCCAACCACGATGATTCAAGCTTACCAAATCAAAACCTAAACCCTTGTGATGATTCTAAACACAAAAGTACTATCAAAATCCAAACTTTAACACTAGAAATCACCCAAATGATGCACAAACCACTAAACTTTTTCTAACTCAAAAACCACCTAAAACCACTAGAAATCCAAAGATGTGCAAGATATGATCTAACCATGGCTCTTGATACCAATTGTTGGATATTGGATTTCACTTACACATCAAACCATAACACAAAGTGGCGTATAAATGGAATTCTAGAGAGAAAGTTAGAGGTTTAGGGAACTTAGTGAGAGAAAGTGAAAGATATTATTATGAGCTCCAACTCTCTACCTTGGGAGGTAGAGAGTATTTATAGTCTTACATAAATCGCCACACAACGGGCTGTGGATCAGGCATACAGTGGGTAAAGACCGTCCGTCCTCCACGGTGTTACATAACTAAATACTACTAACCTAAATATAACTACGACTACGAGCATTCTAACGATTACATATACTTGAGGTGACCGACTCTTTAATACCGGGAATTTCTAATTCCTAACAAATTTTGTGATGGAGATTTGGACGTTGCTTTTAGGGAGAAAACTTGTTTCATTCGTGTAAAACCCTCAGTTTTGAATAGCAGCGGAAGCTAATTCGAGGATATTACTTATTCGCACAAAGTACACATTACAGAAAACGACTCTAAATGAGACGTTTTAAAATACATTATCATTCGAATTTATTCATAATGTAAGAGTAGCGGTCCCATAATGTACATAATAGTTTAAAAGTTTTCGAATGATAATATGCATAGTCTTCAAAATGCCTATTCCGTGTGCTTCATTCGCAAGTGCCCGACATATCTTACGGACCTGAGATAAAACATGCCAAAAAAGTCAACACAATGGTTGAGTGAATTCATAGTTTTGTAAAAGTAGGGACAATAGTTTTTAGTATAATTGCAATGTGTACAATTATCTTCTTGAAAGTTATTATTGCTCTAAGCTCATGGAACTCACGATCGATGTTGTATATATATCACCGACGATATATATAGATACAAGTAACATGCCCGAGTAGGTATTTGCCATATACTTTGTTAGGAATTAGAAATTCCGGTATTAAAGAGTCAGTCACCTCAAGTATATGTAATCGTTAGAAAGCTCGTAGTCATAGTACTTTTATGTTAAGTAGTATTTAGTTTAGTAACACCGGGAGGACGGACGGTCTTTACCCAATGTATGCCTGATCCACAGCCCTCGAAGGTTTACTCGAACGAACTTTAGTTAATTCGGCGTGACATTCTCCTCGTTCTCACGGTCATTTTGATGGGTAGAACGTTGAAAACGGAGTTACGGATCAAAAGTTATAGCCGTTTGAAGTTTTGTCGGAAAAGTCAACAAGTCGCTAAGAATTCTTGAACCAAGTCGCTAAGACCAAGTCGCTAGGACCCAAGTCGCTAAGTAACAACTCGCTAAGCTCCAAGTCGCTAGCAAAATTTTGGACAGAAGTCGCTAAGAACTAAGCCGCTAATTTGTCAAGTCGCTAAATAGCAACTCGCTAGGTACCAACTTGCTAACACCAAATCGCTAACAATTTTGGCAGCAATTCGCTACTCAAGTCGCTAAAACTTCAAGTCGCTAAAGAGCAACTCGCTTCATGAGACCAAGTCGCTCACCACAAGTCGCTACCAGTAGTGGAGAGTCCACTACTTGTATTGTTAATCGCTAGGTCTAAGTCGCTAGCTCCAAAACTGTAACTCGCTACAAAATTGTGAAGCAAGTCGCTACGAAGAAAACAATCCGTGGCTCAAGTCGCTAGCAAGAAAATCTCAAAAACACCACTTTTCAATCCAAAACAACCCAACCACGATGATTCAAGCTTACCAAATCAAAACCTAAACCCTTGTGATGATTCTAAACACAAAAGTACTATCAAAATCCAAACTTTAACACTAGAAATCAACCAAATGATGCACAAACCACTAAACTTTTTCTAACTCAAAAACCACCTAAAAACCACTAGAAATCCAAAGATGTGCAAGATATGATCTAACCATGGCTCTTGATACCAATTGTTGGATATTGGATTTCACTTACACATCAAACCATAACACAAAGTGGCGTATAAATGGAATTCTAGAGAGAGAAAGTTAGAGGTTTAGGGAACTTAGTGAGAGAAAGTGAAAGATATTATTATGAGCTCCAACTCTCTACCTTGGGAGGTAGAGAGTATTTATAGTCTTACATAAATCGCCACACAACGGGCTGTGGATCAGGCATACAGTGGGTAAAGACCCGTCCGTCCTCCACGGTGTTACTTAACTAAATACTACTAACCTAAATATAACTACGACTACGAGCATTCTAACGATTACATATACTTGAGGTGACCGACTCTTTAATACCGGGAATTTCTAATTCCTAACAAATTTTGTGATGGAGATTTGGACGTTGCTTTTAGGGAGAAAACTTGTTTCATTCGTGTAACACCCTCAGTTTTGAATAGCAGCGGAAGCTAATTCGAGGATATTACTTATTCGCACAAAGTACACATTACAGAAAACGACTCTAAATGAGACGTTTTAAAATACATTATCATTCGAATTTATTCATAATATAAGAGTAGCGGTCCCATAATGTACATAATAAGTTTAAAAGTTTTCGAATGATAATATGCATAGTCTTCAAAATGCCTATTCCGTGTGCCTTCATTCGCGTGCCAGACATATCTTACGGACCTGAGATAAAACATGCGAAAAAGTCAACACAATGGTTGAGTGAATTCATAGTTTTGTAAACAGTAGTGGACAATAGTTTTTAGTATAATTGCAATGTGTACAATTATCTTCTTGAAAGTTATTATTGCTCTAAGCTCATGGAACTCACGACTGATCAAGTATATATATATATATATATCACCGGACGATATATATAGATACAAGTAACATGCCCCGAGTAGGTATTTGCCATATACTGTTAGGAATTAGAAATTCCAGGTATTAAAGAGTCAGTCACCTCAAGTATATGTAATCGTTAGAAAGCTCGTAGTCATAGTACTTTTATGTTAAGTAGTATTTAGTTTAGTAACACCGTGGAGGACGGACGGGTCTTTACCCACTGTATGCCTGATCCACAGCCTCCGAAGGTTGACCCGAATGAACTTTATTTAATTCGGCGTGACATTCTCCTCGTTCTCACGATCATTTTGATGGGTAGAACGCTGAAAACGGAGTTACGGATCAAAAGTTATAGCCGTTTGAAGTTTTGTCGGGAAAAGTCAACAAGTCGCTAAGAATTCTTGAACCAAATTAAGTAAGACCAAGTCGCTAGTACCCAAGTCGCTAAGTAACAACTCGCTAAGCTCCAAGTCGCTAGCAAAATTTTGACAGCAAGTCGCTAAGAACTAAGTCGCTAATTTGTCAAGTCGCTAAATAGCAACTCGCTAGGTACCAACTCGCTAACACCAAATCGCTAACAATTTTGGCAGAAATTCGCTACTCAAGTCGCTAAAACTTCAAGTCGCTAAAGAGCAACTCGCTACAGACCAAGTCGCTACCACCAAGTCGCTACCCGTAGTGGAGAATCCACTACTTGTACTGTTAATCGCTAGGTCTAAGTCGCTAGCTCCAAAACTGTAACTCGCTACAAAATTGTGAAGCAAGTCGCTACGAAGAAAAACAATCCGTGGCTCAAGTCGCTAGCAAGAAAATCTCAAAAACACCACTTTTCAATCCAAAAACAACCAAACCACGATGATTCAAGCTTACCAAATCAAAACCTAAACACTTGTGATGATTCTAAACACAAAAGTACTATCAAAATCCAAACTTTAACACAAGAAATCAACCAAATGATGCACAAACCACTAAACTTTTTCTAACTCCAAAACCACCTAAAAACCACTAGAAATCCAAAGATGTGCAAGATATGATCTAACCATGGCTCTTGATACCAATTGTTGGATATTGGATTTCACTTACACATCAAACCATAACACAAAGTGGCGTATAAATGGAATTCTAGAGAGAAAGTTAGAGGTTTAGGGAACTTAGTGAGAGAAAGTGAAAGATATTATTATGAGCTCCAACTCTCTACCTTGGGAGGTAGAGAGTATTTATAGTCTTACATAAATCGCCACACAACGGGTCTGTGGATCGGCATACAAGTGGTAAAGACCGTCCGTCCTCCGCGTGTTACTTAACAAAATACTACTTAACTAAATATAACTACGACTACGAGCATTCTAACGATTACATATACTTGAGGTGACCGACTCTTTAATACCGGGAATTTCTAATTCCTAACAAATTTTGTGATGGAGATTTGGACGTTGCTTTTAGGGAGAAAACTTGTTTCATTCGTGTAAAACCCTCAGTTTTGAATAGCAGCGGAAGCTAATTCGAGGATATTACTTATTCGCACAAAGTACACATTACAGAAAACGACTCTAAATGAGACGTTTTAAAATACATTATCATTCGAATTTATTCATAATGTAAGAATAGCGGTCCCATAATGTACATAATAGTTTAAAAGTTTTCGAATGATAATATGCATAGTCTTCAAAATGCCTATTCCGTGTGCCTTCATTCGTGTCGTATTGCACATATCTTACGGACCTGAGATAAAACATGCGAAAAAGTCAACACAATGGTTGAGTGAATTCATAGTTTTGTAAACAGTAGTGGAAAATAGTTTTTAGTATAATTGCAATGTGTACAATTATCTTCTTGAAAGTTATTATTGCTCTAAGCTCATGGAACTCCGACTCGATTGTTGTATATATATCACCGAACGATATATATAGATACAAGTAACATGCCCCGAGTAGGTATTTGCCATATACTGTTAGGAATTAGAAATTCCAGGTATTAAAGAGTCGGTCACCTCAAGTATATGTAATCGTTAGAAAGCTCGTAGTCATAGTACTTTTATGTTAAGTAGTATTTAGTTTAGTAACACCGTGGAGGACGGACGGGTCTTTACCCACTATATGCCTGATCCACAGCCCTCGAAGGTTTACCCGAACGAACTTTAGTTAATTCGGCGTGACATTCTCCTCGTTCTCACGGTCATTTTGATGGGTAGAACGCTGAAAACGGAGTTACGGATCAAAAGTTATAGCCGTTTGAAGTTTTGTTGGGAAAAGTCAACAAGTCGCTAAGAATTCTTGAACCAAGTCGCTAAGACCAAGTCGCTAGGACCCAAGTCGCTAAGTAACAACTTGCTAAGCTCCAAGTCGCTAGCAAAATTTTGACAAATAGTCGCTAAGAACTAATTCGCTAATTTGTCAAGTCGCTAAATAGCAACTCGCTAGGTACCAACTCGCTAACACCAAATCGCTAACAATTTTGGCAGTAATTCGCTACTCAAGTCGCTAAAACTTCAAGTCGCTAAAGAGCAACTCGCTATAGACCAAGTCGCTACCACCCAAGTCGCTACCAGAGTTGGAGAGTCCACTACTTGTACTGTTAATCGCTAGGTCTAAGTCGCTAGCTCCAAAGCTGTAACTCGCTACAAAATTGTGAAGCAAGTCGCTACGAAGAAAAACAATCCGTGGCTCAAGTCGCTAGCAAGAAAATCTCAAAAACACCACTTTTCAATCCAAAAACAACCCAACCACGATGATTCAAGCTTACCAAATCAAAACCTAAACCCTTGTGATGATTCTAAACACAAAAGTACTATCAAAATCCAAACTTTAACACTAGAAATCAACCAAATGATGCACAAACCACTAAACTTTTTCTAACTCAAAAACCACCTAAAAACCACTAGAAATCCAAAGATGTGCAAGATATGATCTAACCATGGCTCTTGATACCAATTGTTGGATATTGGATTTCACTTACACATCAAACCATAACACAAAGTGGCGTATAAATGGAATTCTAGAGAGAGAAAGTTAGAGGTTTAGGGAACTTAGTGAGAGAAAGTGAAAGATATTATTATGAGCTCCAACTCTCTACCTTGGGAGGTAGAGAGTATTTATAGTCTTACATAAACGCCACACAACGGGCTGTGGATCAGGGCATACGTGGGTAAGACCCGTCCGTCCTCCACGGTGTTACATAACTAAATACTACTAACCTAAATATAACTACGACTACGAGCATTCTAACGATTACATATACTTGAGGTGACCGACTCTTTAATACCGGGAATTTCTAATTCCTAACAAATTTTGTGATGGAGATTTGGACGTTGCTTTTAGGGAGAAAACTTGTTTCATTATTGTAAAACCCTCATTTTGAATAGCAGCGGAAGCTAATTCGAGGATATTACTTATTAGCACAAAGTACACATTACTGAAAACGACTCTAAATGAGACGTTTTAAAATACATTATCATTCGAATTTATTCATAATGTAAGAGTAGCGGTCCCATAATGTACATAATAGTTTAAAAGTTTTCGAATGATAATATGCATAGTCTTCAAAATGCCTATTCCGTGTGCCTTCATTCGCGTGCCAGACATATCTTACGGACCTGAGATAAAACATGCGAAAAAGTCAACACAATGGTTGAGTGAATTCATAGTTTTGTAAACAGTAGTGGAAAATAGTTTTTAGTATAATTGCAATGTGTACAATTATCTTCTTGAAAGTTATTATTGCTCTAAGCTCATGGAACTCACGACTGACTGTTGTATATATATCACCGGACGATATATATAGATACAAGTAACATGCCCCGAGTAGGTATTTGCCATATACTGTTAGGAATTAGAAATTCCAGGTATTAAAGAGTCAGTCACCTCAAGTATATGTAATCGTTAGAAAGCTCGTAGTCATAGTACTTTTATGTTAAGTAGTATTTAGTTTAGTAACACCGTGGAGGACGGACGGGTCTTTACCCACTGTATGCCTGATCCACGACCCTCGAAGGTTTACCAGAACGAACTTTAGTTAATTCGGCGTGACATTCTCTCGTTCTCCACGGTCATTTTGATGGGTAGAACGTTGAAAACGGAGTTACGGATCAAAAGTTATAGCCGTTTGAAGTTTTGTCGGAAAAGTCAACAAGTCGCTAAGAATTCTTGAACCAAGTCGCTAAGACCAAGTCGCTAGGACCCAAGTTGCTAAGTAACAACTCGCTAAGCTCCAAGTCTCTAGCAAAATTTTGACAGCAAGTCGCTAAGAACTAAGTCGCTAATTTGTCAAGTCGCTAAATAGCAACTCGCTAGGTACCAACTCGCTAACACCAAATCGCTAACAATTTTGGCAGCAATTCGCTACTCAAGTCGCTAAAACTTCAAGTCGCTAAAGAGCAACTCGCAGACCAAGTCGCTACCACTGTCAAGCTATACCGTAGTGGAGAGTCCACTACTTGTACAGTTAATCGCTAGGTCTAAGTCGCTAGCTCCAAAACTGTAACTCGCTACAAAATAGTGAAGCAAGTCGCTCGTAAGAAAAACAATCCGTGCCTCAAGTCGCTAGCAAGAAAATCTCAAAAACACCACTTTTCAATCCAAAACAACCCAACCACGATGATTCAAGCATACCAAATCAAAACCTAAACCCTTGTGATGATTCTAAACACAAAAGTACTATCAAAATCCAAACTTTAACACTAGAAATCAACCAAATGATGCACATAAACCACTAAACTCTAACTTAAAACCACCTAAAACCACTAGAAATCCAAAGATATGATCTAACCATGGCTCTTGATACCAATTGTTGGATATTGGATTTCACTTACACATCAAACCATAACATAAAGTGGCGTATAAATGGAATTCTAGAGAGAGAAAGTTAGAGGTTTAGGGAACTTAGTGAGAGAAAGTGAAAGATATTATTATGAGCTCCAACTCTCTACCTTGGGAGGTAGAGAGTATTTATAGTCTTACATAAATCGCCACAACGGGTCGTGGATCTATAAGGTAAAGACTCGTCTCATCCTCCACGGTGTTACATAAACTAAATACTACTAACCTAAATATAATACGACCACGAGCATTCTAACGATTACATATACTGAGGTGACCGAATTTTAATACCGGAATTTCTAATTCCTAAATACCAAATTTTGATGGAGATTTGGACGCTGCTTTTAGGGAGAAAACTTGTTTCATTCGTGTAAACCCTCAGGCTTGAATAGCGGAAGCTAATTCGAGGATATTACTTATTCGGCAAAGTACATTATTACAGAAAACGACTCTAAATGAGACGTTTTAAAATACATTATCATTCGAATTTATTCATAATGTAAGAAGAAGGTCCCATAATGTACAATATAGTTTAAAAGTTTTCGAATGATAATATGCATAGTCTTCAAAATGCCTGCCGTGTGCCTTCATTGCGCCGGATATATCTTACGGACCGAGATAAAACATGCTGAAAAAGTCAACACAATGGTTGAGTGAATTCATAGTTTTGTAAACAAGAGGGATAGTTTTAGTATAATTGCAATGTACAATTATCTTCTTGAAAGTTATTATTTCTAAGCTCATGGAACGCACGACTGATCTGTTGTATATATATCAACGGACGATATATATATAGATACAAGTAACATGCCCCGAGTAGGTATTTGCCATATACTGTTAGGAATTAGAAATCCGTATTAAAGAGTCAC
>OU343225.1:240755667-240925814 GCA_910596185.1 Chrysanthemum makinoi | reverse complement strand
GGGAACCAATTGAAAACCATTTGAAAATCAATCCAGATACTTAGATATTTATCAAAGCATTTTGTACCTGAATTGTTTTTGATATTTTTAGAAGAAGAAATCCCCCTCAACATGTGAGTCAAGTATTTGAAATAGTTTTCCACACGGAGGCAAGAGAAAGAATTAACTCCTTTGATTACCATTTTCTAAAAAATATCAACATCACTTCCCTAATCGAATCAAGTAGATAAAGCATTTTGGGGAAGGATGAGGTTTTCATGATTTTGCTCCCCTCAATATGTGCCTCGAGATTTGAAAAGAGTTTTGCACATACTAGAGGGAACCTGCACATTGAGATAAGTGATCACGTTTCAAATCATAGGTTTAAGATAGATGCCCCCCCTCAACATGTGCATGGAAAATTTGAAATCGTTTGTCACATGTGGGAAGGACAGCATGTACATCCCAAAACCATCAGTTTAAATCCAATTTAAATCACACATTCTCCCCGATCACAATTATCAAATCATTTGAGATTTGTGATCTCTTATAGATTTAAATTGATTTTGAAAGCTTTTAAGGAGAATTGTGACTTGATTATGAAAGCGTTTTAACTGATAATGATCGGATTTTAAGACTTTAAACTCCATTGATAAAACATGCATGTACATCTTTTTGAAAACAATTTAATGCCAAATAACTTTTTAATTTAATTGAAATCATTCTCCCCTCAATCAATGACATAGGTTGTTGATTGAGAGATAGAGATTTTGACAAATAAGTCCTGATGATTATCAAAAATAGAGACCGAGTTATTTTTCAAAGTAGTTTTCGCAGAGCAAATGTTTATAGAATCGAGCATGGAATTTGAAATCATGATAAAACATGGCTCGTTTTTCTTTTAAAACCGGTTATTGCCCTAAAATGACAATAAACCATTGTTTCTCTTTCTCCCAAAAATAATTTTTGATTTTTGATTTTTTATAAAATTTAACAACATCTAAAGTCACGTGTCATTCTTTGAATGACAGGACAAAGACCGTAGATATTATCGAACCGAGAAAAACATGACAAATTGACAATATTTTTTGAAGATTTTTTGAATTTTTCAGATTTTTATGGATTTTGAAAGTTTTATAATTTTTTATTTGATTTTTGAGAGTTTTATAATTTTGTATTTTGTTTTTCGAATAAATATTTACAAGAGATAGATGAAGATAGACCTTTACTCCTCGTCTTCCTCGTGAAGACGTTTGAGTGTTTCGTTGAAGACTTTTCGCCAAGTCGGGAAGAATAAACTCAAAACGTTCTCTTGGAAGAGCTTTGGTGAAGATGTCTCTAAGTGATATTCGACCTCACAAAATAGAGTTCCACCACACCTTTTCCACTTGTTCCCTGATGAAATGATGTCGAATGTCGATGTGCTTTGCTCTTGAGTGTTGAACGTTGTTGCATGAGAGCGCAATAGCACTTTTATTATCACAAAGACAGAGGATTTTGTTGAATTCAAAGCCATAGTAAGATAATTGAGATCTCATCCATAAGATTTGAGCACAACAAGATGACATGGCTATGTATTCAACTGAGAGGAAATAGAAGTAATCATTTGCTTCTTTGAAGACCAGCTCACAAGCTTATCACCCAAAAACTAAGCACCTCCGACGTATTTCGACGAGTATCTTGACACCGCATGATCTGATCCGCATAGGCCGTTAGTGACATACCTGTTCGGGGTACCAAAGTACCATATTGATGGTTCCTTGGAGATACCGAAAGACCCGTTTAACCGCATCAAGGTGCTTTTTAGTAGGCTTAGCCTGGTATCTAGCACACATGCAAACAGCGAACAAGATGTTCGGTCTACTAGCAGGAGGTACATCAGGGATACAATCATACTACGATATTTTGTTTGGTCAATCATGATCCCTGAGTGGTCCTCATCTAGTTTGGTTCGTCAATCATGGGGTGTCAACAGGTCACTTGAATCAAATCCAAATTTCTTAAAAATCTCTGTTGCATATTTAGATTGATTTATGAAAATGCCTCCGTGACTTTGTGAAATTTGTAATCCCAAGAAAAATGACATTTGTCCCATCATTGACATTTGAAATTTTGAACTCATTTCATTAGAAAACGATCACATTCATTGGGGTCGTCGAGGCAAAATAATATCATCAACATAAATTTGAACATGAATTAAATGTTTGCCCGACTTCCTGGTGAACAATGTTGGATCAACTACCTCTTTGTCAATCCGGTAGATAGAAGAAACTTTGATGCGTATCATACCATGCCCTGGAGCTTGCTTTTAAACCATAGAGCCTTCTTCAAACGATAAACGTGGTAGGATGCTCGATTCACAAAGCCTTTAGGTTGCTGACGTAGATGACTTCTTTAAGATCTTCGCTCAGAAATGCCGTCTTTCACATCCATCCGATAGACTACCATGTTCTTACTAGCAAAGATTAGCCAAAAAGATTCCGATTGCCTCGATTCGAGCAACTAGAGCAAAAGATTCTTCAAAGTCTATACCCTCCTCTTGACGGTATCCTTTAGCAACTAATCAGCCTTGTTCTTAACACATCACCATGCTCATCAAGGTTTACTTTGAAGATCCACTTTAGAGCAATGATCATAGCACAACTGAGCAGTACTAATTCCCATACATCTAATCGATCAAACTCATGAATTTCTTCTTGCATGGCATTGAACCATCTGTCTTCATTCATGGCGGTTTTAACATCTTTTGGTTCGATCTTAGAGAGTACGAAGTTGAAGAAGCACCATAAGGCATCGGTTGCAAGTTGTTTCCGTGTGGATACAGGATGAGAGGGATTTCCAATGATGTTGTCCAATGGATGATCGTGAGTCCATTTACCGAGGTGTTCATGTGGCAAGTTGTTGAGGGATCAAGTAGTAGAAGTCGATGTCTCCCGAAGAAGATGGTCTCGATGAAGATTCGTGAGCAAATACATTTTCATGGAGCAAAATATTTTCAAATGGAGCATCTTCGTGAGTAGCAAAGGGATTAACTTCATCATTGATAAAGCAAATAGTTCCATGATGTACCGGATTGATGATTTGTTGATGAGACAGAGTGATCGCCAGCAGCCACTTAATGATATTGAGATTGAAGGGATTGACTTCATTCACGGAATATGAGCAACCAAGTAGGAATTGTCAATTCATTAGCACTTGGCTCATAATGTTCATCAAACATGGGATCAAACAATTTCTTTAAATCATCTTCAGATGGAGGTACATATGGTTCTTGAGAAGATTGGAACAAGGGATGAACCAATGGGATCTTTGAAGTGCGTCCGAATGAATTGTTCAGAGCCGAGGACCATCGCGATAGAAACTCTCTCTCACTATCTTTATCAACCCATATGTAGACAATTTGAAGACCATCGATAAAGAAAACCCGATATACCAAACTTGAAACTGAAGAAGAATTCCATGCATTTGCATCTTAAGTCAGCTTTGTGAATTTTAACTTCAATCTCAAATAAGTGATAATTGATTAACTCGGTAATCACTTGTGTCAATGCCCAACATGTGAATAGACGCACAACCGATGTACGTTCATCCACCAATGAACCGAACAAATGATTTAACATTAATGCATTCTTCCTAAAGGTATATGTAGAGACCGATCTGGAAGATTCACCACAAATATCTTCGAGCTTAATGAGGTAGTCATTTTCCTTAATGTTCATGTGGTTGATTTATAGCGCAAGACAATGAGAGGAACAATAATCCGTAAAGATTTGGCAAAGGAATACCAAAGACCGGATCATTATTCAATAATGCAACTTACAATATCATGATAGTCATTATAAACGCTTTTGTGAAATAACCGAGATAAGGTTTTTGAGAATTCCAAGAAGTACTTTAGATGGTGAACCTCTTGAGTCAATAGAAACCTATAATGAAGCTTTAAGTCTGGATGATCAACATTCGTCGGAGGTTAGAAGTACTCATCAAACATATCTTTGAAAGACAATGAATCCAAATATTGATTCCCATTATCCATAGTGTGAAGCATTAGGCGCTGAAGGAGAGTCATCAAAAATCAAAACAATGAATCCCAATTATCCTTAGTATATTCACTCTTCATCAAAAAGAATATACACTCATTATCATCAAAAATTAAGTCGTATAACCATTATTCAAACATCCATCATCATGTAGTATATTCACTTTTTTCTCCCCTCAAAATTGCATCCGTTGCCATTTTTGATTGAACAAGAGAATAAGAGAATACACCAATGAACGTAGATCCACTTGATGACTGAATGAGCGGGGAAAAACATGAAGCTTGTTGATGAAGAATGTAGATGAGTATGGCCATTCATGAGAGAATTTCTTTAGTCAAGATACTTACGTAAGACGCGTACACTTTTCTTTTCTTTGAAGAACGGGCCTCAAGTGTTATCTGCAGCACACCTAATGATGAAGTAACGAGGCATGAACCGATGTGAACAGACGCCATTGTTAAGAGCCCAAGATATGTTTAGAGTCACCAATCCAAATACCAAGGGACGATTTGTACGACCTGCTTGGACAAATGATCAAGACAGAATTGGAACATTGGATCCCCATGCGCTCATGGGGTCCTTTTGGTTAGTACAAACAATCTTTGAATCGCCAGAACCCTAGGTGCAATGTCATTGTCACTAGGAGCTAACTAGTAAGCATCGACTTAGTCGAGGGACATTTTGTGCTTAATGGGATTATTCTACCAGTTGGCTTCCAAACCCAATGGCACTACTCTAGGCATAGTGGATCTAGTTAAGGGGCAAGGTTTGCCATTCGTGAATATTCGACCTTTTGGCTTCCACTGAAATCCTACATTGGTAAAAACCTTCCCGTAGGTTTCCGTGGATTGCTTAACTGCTTTGCTCTCCAAACTTTCATAACTGGGTTATGAATCTTAGACCTCAGAAATAACACATCACATTTATCATGATTACCGAAATTAAACATTTTTGCATGTTTTGCAGAAAGATAAGGCTCGAATTAATTTTAGTAAGCTTAGAGCTAATACTAGAACTAACACGATTCTTTTTGTTCAAATCAAACTCCTTGTCCCTATGGTGTTCTTTCACTTCCTTATCATGATCACTTTTAGTTTGCGTGAATCCTATCCTTTATGACCCGCTAACTTTAGTGTCAATCTTAACATCTCAGAGAAGTAATGATGGGAACATTACATGGCTTCACTACTTTCTGCATTACTGGTCTAGAAGTGCTGGGATTTGAAATTCTAGGAGGCACATCACAGCTTGCTTGCTTGAATTTAGATATGGAACAAGGCATATCAAGGGTCACATGCTTGGCTTTAGGCATAGAACGAATTTCCTGTTTGGCACTAGGCATAGAACAAGGCTTCACAGCTTTGCCTTTTTCACCTAAGGGTTTTGGACATGTTGCAATTACACATTCAAGCAGCTCTTGAGATCGTTTGGCCTCGAGGCAAGCAAACCTAATTTCACTATCAAGAGGTTTGTTAATGAAATCCTCTTCGACAATCTCACGGAGACATTCTAGACTATCCTTAAGGTGAGCACAGAAGTCATGAAAAGCATGTTCATTATTCCTAAGATGAGGAGGAATATATTTAATCATCACGTGTATTTGCAATCTAAGGGTGACTTGAGACAACATTCTTATTGAAAACAAGTGGTAGCTCCCATTTCCCGACTTCTCAGATTCTCAATTTCCTTTTGTAAAGACATTATTTTTCGTTGTTTTGGTCACGGGTGACTTTATTGAATCATATAACTCTTTAAAATGTCGTTTAACTTTTTCATTTTCTTCTAGAAAACTCTCGTTTTCCTTTTGTAAGGCATTAACTAAGTTTTGAAGATGAAAAGTTTGAGAATTCTGAGAATCTAAAGGAGGAGGCATTTGGGAGCCTGTCATATTGTTCATTTGACCCTTTAATTGAGAGATTTGGGCTTTCAACTTTCTGATCGTGTTCCAATGAGCTTGAATCTGTTCATCACGTTTGTTAATTTGAAAAACTGCATCAAACTCTGGAGCATCCAAGGATGTCTTGATATTTGAGGTTTTAACATTTTCTTTTAGATGTTGATATTTTAGTAGTAAATTAAAATGTTCAACTTCTAGTTTAGAAAAATGTTTAACCAAATTGTCGTGATCATCCAGTTCAATTTTCTCAGATAGTTTAGAATTAGTTTTTTCAAGCTCAATGACACGATCATGGGAGACTTTCAGAGCAAAGATAATTCATGAAATTGGAAGCATTAATGGAACAATTAGAAAGTGTAAAACACATCTTGAGTAATACATTCAAATAAGATTCTTTCAAGGTATGCAAGTTTTTCCTCTCAATCTCATTATATTTTAATGCTCGCCCATAGTCACTAACCTCAACTATCATTGCATCAAATTCCTTTTCCATTTCTTTAATATCGATTTTATCCCTTTTTAAGACTCTCAAAATGATCTTTTAGTTGTTTAAAGAAAGGCATGACCTCGGTTAAATAACATTCTTTCATTTGCTCAAAACCCCTTTCCCCTTCAGTTATCCCAGTGGTGTGATCCTTTTCTTACAAGTTTTCTCAAAATCGACAAATAGTTGAAGAATAACATATTGACTGATTAAGGTCTTGCTCTTAGTGGCAATAGTTCTAGGAACTAAATGCATTGGTGTATTTGGAGGATACACACGCTTTAGGAATTTCCTACAAGGGGGATTCTTTCAACAAGATTTTCAACTTTTGCAAGTCCATATCCTTTTCCGTAACACTTGTTCGGGGTCAATAGAGTCTGAAGCTTAAACATGTTTAAGGATATCCAATTTTCCTTAGTGTAATCATGGGGTTTTATCGTTATTCTTTTCTTTTACACTCGGGATCTTCAAGCTTCTTATTCATTTTCTCCCTAGTGACTTCATCTGATTTCTTATCTTCCTCAGTGCACTCAGCGCAACTAGGTTTTGTCTAGGCTTACGGATCTCATTACCATCATACAGTACCTTATGAGCATTTCTAGCCTTTTTAATTACTCGATTAGGTTCCTCAACAAGGAGAATGCTATGCTTATCGCTTAGGACTTTATGCTTAGTGATCATGTGAGCAATTTAATGGTATTCCTTGTACGTACAACTTATTTTCAAGCTTGTTTTTCAAAGTTTTTAGATTGGAAAAATCATTCAAAAGTTTTGATTCCTTAGCCTTGAATTCTTGCTTAAGCATTTTAACATTTTCTTGAAGTTCTTGTTTTTGCTTACAGTTTTAGAAAGCTTTTCTTGTAAGGAGTTTAACTCTTGTTTTAATACTTCTTCTAAAAACCTACTTTTTCTAATAGTTGTACGCATTTGGACATCCATTTCCTCGCTCAAGGTGGTCAACTCAAACTTAGCATCTGTTCATAAATAGCAACCTCGATCCTTATATATGTTAAGCTCAGTGGTAAGGGAATCATCAAGCACAAATGCAACGTACTCATGCAGTTCATAATCATCATTTTGAGTAGAAGATGCACAACTAGGTACAAAGCAGAACATCCATGCAACTTACTTGAGCATTGACATGCACAAAGTCGTGGACGGGTGCATCTCTTTCTTGGGTACATCTGAAGCTTCCATGGAGTGTTCCT
Source organism: Chrysanthemum makinoi (assembly GCA_910596185.1). Classification (NCBI taxonomy): domain Eukaryota; kingdom Viridiplantae; phylum Streptophyta; class Magnoliopsida; order Asterales; family Asteraceae; genus Chrysanthemum; species Chrysanthemum makinoi. Next base: position 240,918,206 of record OU343225.1, on the reverse strand, counting down.
TTGCATTAACTTGCACAAAGTGTCCGTGCACCTCTCTCTCTCTTGTGAATTTGAGCACGAAGATTTCATTTTTCCATTATCCGACTCATCATTTTGTTGTCACCCATATCTGCGATTCAGCAACACCCATTCTTCAACATATACATTACCCAACTTATCACAACAATCTTTCAAGACCTGACACTCATTCACGTATTCATTCTTTTGAGCAGATTCTTCAATGTACTTTTTCACATTATCCATGAGTTGGATAAATGTTTCAATGAATTCCTGAATTTCCATTCCAGATGTTTTTGAAGGAAATTCAGTCAAGTGTTGATCGTGAATCGTGAATATTCCCAATCGATGAATGGTGAAATTGTTTGTAGATTACTTGAAGAGCGTGACCGAACCATCCTTTTGAACCTCTTTATTGTAAGTTGCAGCTTTAAGTGTTCTAAGTTCAACAAAGAAGCTTCTTGTCAATGTAGGTAAGTCCCGGGCGAAAAGAGCACTACATGTTCGACCCCTATGGATGTAACTAGCTTTATGAGGTGCATGAAGTAGCCGATATGGCTCAATGTTGCATTCCATTTGCGCAGGCATTCTCATTTTCTGTACTCGAACATGAAGATCTCACATCCTCATTGTTCAATTCAAACATCTTTAACCGCTCGTGGTAGCATATACTTATCATTGTTGTCCACAAAGATCATACAATTTAAGCACTTCCTCAAATCACGGTCGTTAGAGTACATGATGTGGTAGAATGCATCGATTTTACAAGTCTGTAATTTAAACCGAGAAATAGAATCTTTCGCGGGATTTTACTAAAATCAAGACCAAACCGTTAAGCAATGACCAATGGAATGTTAAGATGATGATGGATCGACACAATGATAGAAAATTGTGTGTTAGGACTTATGATTGTTTGTGGGATAAGCATAGATGTTGTTTGGTTGAGATTTGGATTGGTTTATGCACGATTTTCCCGATAAATTTAGGTCTAAAACATAAAAACCTCTTTCAATAACTTTCGTTCATTCGCTGCGGACATTCTCCTCGTTCTCAAGGTCATTTTGATGGGTAGAACGCTGAAAACGGAGTTACGGATCAAAAGTTATAGCCGTTTGAAGTTTTGTCGGAAAAAGTCAACAAGTCGCTAAGAATTCTTGAACCAAGTCGCTAAGACCAAGTCGCTAGGACCCAAGTCGCTAAGTAACAACTCGCTAAGCTCCAAGTCGCTAGCAAAATTTTGACAGCAAGTCGCTAAGAACTAAGTCGCTAATTTGTCAAGTCGCTAAATAGCAACTCTCAAGCAGGTACCAACTCGCTAACACCAAATCGCTAACAATTTGGCAGCATTGCTACTCGTCGCTAAAACTTCAAGTCGCTAAAGAGCAACTCGCTACGACCAAGTCGCTACCAAAGTCGCTACCGTAGTGGAGAGTCCACTACTTGTACTGATAATCGCTAGGTCTAAGTCGCTAGCTCCAAAACTGTAACTCGCTACAAAATTGTGAAGCAAGTCGCTACGAAGAAAAACAATCCGTGGCTCAAGTCGCTAGCAAGAAAATTTCAAAAACACCACTTTTCAATCCAAAAACAACCCAACCACGATGATTCAAGCTTACCAAATCAAAACCTAAACACTTGTGATGATTCTAAACACAAAAGTACTATCAAAATCCAAACTTTAACACTAGAAATCAACCAAATGATGCACAAACCACTAAACTTTTTCAAACTCAAAAACCACCTAAAAACCACTAGAAATCCAAAGATGTGCAAGATATGATCTAACCATGGCTCTTGATACCAATTGTTGATTATTGGATTTCACTTACACATCAAACCATAACACAAAGTGGCGTATAAATGGAATTCTAGAGAGAGAAAGTTAGAGGTTTAGGGAACTTAGTGAGAGAAAGTGAAAGATATTATTATGAGCTCCAACTCTCTACCTTGGGAGGTAGAGAGTATTTATAGTCTTACATAAATCGCCACACAACGGGTGGATCAGGCATACAGTGGGTAAAGACCCGTCCGTACTCCACGGTGTTACTTAACTAAATACTACTAACCTAAATATAACTACGACTACGAGCATTCTAACGATTACATATACTTGAGGTGACCGACTTTAATACCGGAATTTCTAATTCCTAACAAATTTTGTGATGGAGATTGGATTGCTTTTAGGAGAAAACTTGTTTATCTGTGTAACACCCTCAGTTTTGAATAGCAAATGAAGCTAATTCGAGATATTACTTATTCGCACAAAGTAACATTACAGAAAAACGACTTAAATGAGACGTTTTAAAATACATTATCATTCGAATTTATTCATAATATAAGAGTAGAGGTCCCATAATGTACATAATAAGTTTAAAAGTTTTCGAATGATAATATGCATAGTCTTCAAAATGCCTATTCAGGTGCCTTCATTCGCGTGCCGACATATCTTATTTTACCTGAGATAAACATCGAAAAAGTCAACACAATGGTTGAGTGAATTCATAGTTTTGTAAAATGTGGACAATAGTTTTTAGTATAATTGCAATGTGTACAATTATCTTCTTGAAAGTTATTATTGCTCTAAGCTCATGGAACTCACGATTGACTGTTGTATATATATCACCGGACGATATATATAGATACAAGTAACATGCCCCGAGTAGGTATTTTCCATATACTGTTAGGAATTAGAAATTCCGTGTATTAAAGAGTCACACTCAAGTATATGTAATAGTTAGAAAGCTCGTAGTCATAGTACTTTTATGTTAAGTAGTATTTAGTTTAGTAACACCGTGGAGGACGGACGTCTACTCCATCTGTATGCCTGATCCACGCCCTCGAAGGTTTACCCAATGAACTTTAGTTAGGTCATTCATTGCGACATTCTCCTCGCTCACGGTCATTTTGATAGGTAGAACGCTGAAAACGGAGTTACGGATCAAAAGTTATAGCCGTTTGAAGTTTGGTCGGGAAAAGTCAACAAGTCGCTAAGAATTCTTGAACCAAGTCGCTAAGACCATGTCGCTAGGACCCAAGTCGCTAAGTAACAACTCGCTAAGCTCCAAGTCGCTAGCAAAATTTTGACAAAGAAGTCGCTAAGAACTATGTCGCTAATTTGTCAAGTCGCTAAATAGCAACTCGCTAGGTACCAACTCGCTAACACCAAATCGCTAACAATTTTGGCAAGAATTACTCAAGTCGCTAAATCTTCAAGTCGCTAAAGAGCAACTCGCTACAGACCAAGTCGCTACCACCAAGTCGCTACCCGTAGTGGAGAGTCCACTACTTGTACTGTTAATCGCTAGGTCTAAGTCGCTAGCTCCAAAACTGTAACTCGCTACAAAATTGTGAAGCAAGACGCTACGAAGAAAACAATCCGGGCTCAAGTCGCTAGCAAGAAAATCTCAAAAACACCACTTTTCAATCCAAAACAACCCAACCACGATGATTCAAGCTTACCAAATCAAAACCTAAACCCTTGTGATGATTCTAAACACAAAAGTACTATCAAAATTCAAACTTTAACACTAGAAATCAACCAAATGATGCACAAACCACTAAACTTTTTCTAACTCAAAAACCACCTAAAACCACTAGAAATCCAAAGATGTGCAAGATATGATCTAACCATGGCTCTTGATACCAATTGTTGGATATTGATTTCACATACACATCAAACCATAACACAAAGTGGCGTATAAATGGAATTCTAGAGAGAGAAAGTTAGAGGTTTAGGGAACTTAGTGAGAGAAAGTGAAAGATATTATTATGAGCTCCAACTCTCTACCTGGGAAGGTAGAGAGTATTTATAGTCTTACATAAATCGCCACACAACGGGCCGGATCGCATACAGTGGGTAAAGACCGTCCGTCTCCACTGTGTTACTTAACTAAATACTACTAACCTAAATATAACTACGACTACGAGCATTCTAACGATTACATATACTTGAGGTGACCGACTTTTTAATACCGGAATTTCTAATTCTAACAAATTTTGTGATGGAGATTTGGACGTTGCTTTTAGGGAGAAAACTTGTTTCATTCGTGTAACACCCTCAGTTTTGAATAGCAGCGGAAGCATTGGGATATTACTTATTCGCACAAAGTACACATTACAGAAAACGACTCTAAATGAGACGTTTTAAAATACATTATCATTCGAATTTATTCATAATATAAGAGTAGCGGTCCCATAATGTACATAATAAGTTTAAAAGTTTTCGAATGATAATATGCATAGTCTTCAAAATGCCTATTCCGTGTGCCTTCATTCGCGTCGCACATATCTTACGGACCGAGATAAAACATGCAAAAGTCAACACAATGGCTGAGTGAATTCATAGTTTTGTAAATAGTAGTGGACAATAGTTTTTAGTATAATTGCAATGTGTACAATTATCTTCTTGAAAGTTATTATTGCTCTAAGCTCATGGAACTCACGATGATGTTGTATATATATCACCGGACGATATATATAGATACAAGTAACATGCCCCGAGTAGGTATTTCCATATACTTAGGAATTAGAAATCCGTATTAAAGAGTCATCACCTCAAGTATATGTAATCGTTAGAAAGCTCGTAGTCATAGTACTTTTATGTTAAGTAGTATTTAGTTTAGTAACACCGTGGAGGACGAACCGTCTTTACCCACTCGTATGCCTGATCCACAGCCCTGAAGGTTTACCCAATGAACTTTAGTTAGTTCATTCGGCGTGACATTCTCCTCGTTCTCACGGTCATTTTGATGGGTAGAAGGCTGAAAACGGAGTTACGGATCAAAAGTTATAGCCGTTTGAAGTTTTGTCGGAAAAGTCAACAAGTCGCTAAGAAATCTTGAACCAAGTCGCTAAGACCAAGTCGCTAGGACCCAAGTCGCTAAGTAACAACTCGCTAAGCTCCAAGTCGCTAGCAAAATTTTGATAGCAAGTCGCTAAGAACTAAGTCGCTAATTTGTCAAGTCGCTAAATAGCAACTCGCTAGGTACCAACTCGCTAACACCAAATCGCTAACAATTTGGGCAGCAATTCGCTACTCAAGTCGCTAAAACTTCAAGTCGCTAAAGAGCAACTCGCTACAGGACCAAGTCGCTACCACCAAGTCGCTACCCGTAGTGGAGAGTCCCCTACTTGTACTGTTAATCGCTAGGTCTAAGTCGCTAGCTCCAAAACTCCAGAATCGCTACAAAATTGTCAAGCAAGTCGCTACGAAGAAAAACAATCCGTGGCTCAAGTCGCTAGCAAGAAAATCTCAAAACCACCACTTTTCAATCCAAAAACAACCCAACCACGATGATTCAAGCTTACCAAATCAAAACCTAAACCCTTGTGATGATTCTAAACACAAAAGTACTATCAAAATCCAAACTTTAACACTAGAAATCAACCAAATGATGCACAAACCACTAAACTTTTTCTAACTCAAAAACCACCTAAAAACCACTAGAAATCCAAAGATGTGCAAGATATGATCTAACCATGGCTCTTGATACCAATTGTTGGATATTGGATTTCACTTACACATCAAACCATAACACAAAGTGGCGTATAAATGGAATTCTAGAGAGAGAAAGTTAGAGGTTTAGGGAACTTAGTGAGAGAAAGTGAAAGATATTATTATGAGCTCCAACTCTCTACCTTGGGAGGTAGAGAGTATTTATAGTCTTACATAAATCGCCACACAACGGCTGTGGATCAGGCATACAGTGGGTAAAGACCCGTCCGTCCTCCACGGTGTTACTTAACTAAATACTACTAACCTAAATATAACTACGACTACGAGCATTCTAACGATTACATATACTTGAGGTGACCGACTCTTTAATACCGGAATTTCTAATTCCTAACAAATTTTGTGATGGAGATTTGGACGTTGCTTTTAGGGAGAAAACTTGTTTCATTCGTGTAACACCCTCGCGAATAGCAGCGGAAGCTAATTCGAGGATATTACTTATTCGCACAAAGTACACATTACAGAAAACGACTCTAAATGAGACGTTTTAAAATACATTATCATTCGAATTTATTCATAATATAAGAGTAGCGGTCCCATAATGTACATAATAAGTTTAAAAGTTTTCGAATGATAATATGCATAGTCTTCAAAATGCCTATTCCGTGTGCCTTCATTCGCGTGCCAGACATATCTTACGGACCTGAGATAAAACATGCCAAAAAGTCAACACAATGGTTGAGTGAATCTAGTTTTGTAAACAGTAGTGGACACATAGTTTTAGTATAATTGCAATGTGCACAATTATCTTCTTGAAAGTTATTATTGCTCTAAGCTCATGGAACTCAATGACTGACTGTGTATATATATCACCGGATGATATATATAGATATAAGTAACATGCCCCGAGTAGGTATTTGCCATATAACTAGGAATTAGAAATTCCAAGTATTAAAGAGTCAGTCACCTCAAGTATATGTAATCGTTAGAAAGCTCGTAGTCATAGTACTTTTATGTTAAGTAGTATTAGTTTAGTAACACCGTGGAGGACGGACGTGTCTTTACCCACTGTATGCCTGATCCACAGCCCTCGAAGGTTTACCCGAATGAACTTTAGTTAATTCGGCGTGACATTCTCCTCGTTCTCACGGTCATTTTGATGGGTAGAATGCTGAAAACGGAGTTACGGATCAAAAGTTATAGCCGTTTGAAGTTTTGTCGGGAAAAGTCAACAAGTCGCTAAGAATTCTTGAACCAAGTCGCTAAGACCAAGTCGCTAGGACCCAAGTCGCTAAGTAACAACTCGCTAAGCTCCAAGTCGCTAGCAAAATTTTGACAGCAAGTCGCTAAGAACTAAGTCGCTAAATAGCAACTCGCTAGGTACCAACTCGCTAACACCAAATCGCTAACCATTTTGGCAGCAATTCGCTACTCAAGTCGCTAAAACTTCAAGTCGCTACAGACCAAGTCGCTACCACCAAGTCGCTACCCGTAGTGGAGAGTCCACTACTTGTACTGTTAATCGCTAGGTCTAAGTCGCTAGCTCCAAAACTGTAACTCGCTACAAAATTGTGAAGCAAGTCGCAACGAAGAAAAACAATCCGTGGCTCAAGTCGCTAGCAAGAAAATCTCAAAAACACCACTTTTCAATCCAAAACAACCCAACCACGATGATTCAAGCTTACCAAATCAAAACCTAAACCCTTGTGGTGATTCTAAACGCAAAAGTACTATCAAAATCCAAACTTTAACACTAGAAATCAACCAAATGATGCACAAACCACTAAACTTTTCTAACTCAAAAACCACCTAAAAAACCACTAGAAATCCAAAGATGTGCAAGATATGATCTAACCATGGCTCTTGATACCAATTGTTGGATATTGGATTTCACTTACACATCAAACCATAACACAAAGTGGCGATAAAATGGAATTCTAGAGAGAGAAAGTTAGAGGTTTAGGGAACTTTAGTGAGAGAAAGTGAAAGATATTATTATGAGCTCCAACTCTCTACCTTGGGAGGTAGAGAGTATTTATAGTCTTACATAAATCGCCACACAACGGGCTGTGGATTAGGCATACGGGTAAAGACCGTCCCTCCTCCACGGTGTTACTAAACTAAATACTACTAACCTAAATATAACTACGACTACGAGCATTCTAACGATTATATATACTTGAGGTGACCGACTCTTAATACCGGAATTTCTAATTCCTAACAAATTTTGTGATGGAGATTTGGACGTTGATTTTAGGGAGAAAACTTGTTTCATTCGTGTAACACCCTCAGTTTTGAATAGCAGATGAAGCTAATTCGAGGATATTACTTATTCGCACAAAGTACACATTACGTAAAAACGACTCTAAAATGAGACGTTTTAAAATACATTATCATTCGAATTTATTCATAATATAAGAGTATAGCGTCCCATAATGTACATAATAAGTTTAAAAATTTTCGAATGATAATATGCATAGTCTTCAAAATGCCTATTCCGTGTGCCTTCATTCGCGTGCCAGACATATCTTACGGACCTGAGATAAAACATGCGAAAAAGTCAACAATAATGGAGTGAATTCATAGTTTAGAAAACAGTAGTGGACAATAGTTTTTAGTATAATTGCAATGTGTACAATTATCTTCTTGAAAGTTATTATTGCTCTAAGCTCATGGAACTCACGACTGACTGTTGTATATATATATCACCGGACGATATATATAGATACAAGTAACATGCCCCGAGTAGGTATTTGCCATATACTGTTAGGAATTAGAAATTCCAGGTATTAAAGAGTCATCACCTCAAGTATATGTAATCGTTAGAAAGCTCGTAGTCATAGTACTTTTATGTTAAGTAGTATTTAGTTTAGTAACACCGTGAGGACGACGTCTTTACCCAATGTATGCCTGATCCACAGCTCGAAGGTTTACCCAATGAACTTTAGTTAATTCGCGCGGACATTCTCCTCGTTCTCAAGGTCATTTTGATGGGTAGAACGCTGAAAACGGAGTTACGGATCAAAAGTTATAGCCGTTTGAAGTTTTGTCGGAAAAGTCAACAAGTCGCTAAGAATTCTTGAACCAAGTCGCTAAGACCAAGTCGCTAGGACCCAAGTCGCTAAGTAACAACTCGCTAAGCTCCAAGTCGCTAGCAAAATTTTGACAGCAAGTCGCTAAGAACTAAGTCGCTAATTTGTCAAGTCGCTAAATAGCAACTCGCTAGGTACCAACTCGCTAACACCAAATCGCTAACAATTTTGGCAGCAATTCGCTACTCAAGTCGCTAAAACTTCAAGTCGCTAAAGAGCAACTCGCTACAGACCAAGTCGCTACCACCAAGTCGCTACCCGTAGTGGAGAGTCCACTACTTGTACCGTTAATCGCTAGGTCTAAGTCGCTAGCTCCAAAACTGTAACTCGCTACAAAATTGTGAAGCAAGTCTCTACGAAGAAAAACAATCCGTGGCTCAAGTCGCTAGCAAGAAAATCTCAAAAACACCACTTTTCAATCCAAAACAACCCAACCACGATGATTCAAGCTTACCAAATCAAAACCTAAACCCTTGTGGTGATTCTAAACACAAAAGTACTATCAAAATCCAAACTTTAACACTAGAAATCAACCAAATGATGCACAAACCACTAAACTTTTTCTAACTCAAAAACCACCTAAAACCACTAGAAATCCAAAGATGTGCAAGATATGATCTAACCATGGCTCTTGATACCAATTGTTGGATATTGGATTTCACTTACACATCAAACCATAACACAAAGTGGCGTATAAATGGAATTCTAGAGAGAGAAAGTTAGAGGTTTAGGGAACTTATTGAGAGAAAGTGAAAGATATTATTATGAGCTCCAACTCTCTACCTTGGGAGGTAGAGAGTATTTATAGTCTTACATAAAAGCCACACACCGGCTGTGGATCGCATACAGTGGGTAATGACCCGTTCGTCCTCCACGGTGTTACTTAACTAAATACTACTAACCTAAATATAACTACGACTACGAGCATTCTAACGATTACATATACTTGAGGTGACCGACTCTTTAATACCGAAAATTTCTAATTCCTAACAAATTTTGTGATGGAGATTTGGACGTTGCTTAGGGGAGAAAACTTGTTTCATTCGTAACACCCTCAGCTTTGAATAGCAGCGGAAGCTAATTCGAGGATATTACTTATTCGCACAAAGTACACATTACAGAAAAAGATTCTAAATGAGACGTTTTAAAATACATTATCATTCGAATTTATTCATAATATAAGAGAAGGTCCCATAATGTACATAATAAGTTTAAAAGTTTTCGAATGATAATATGCATAGTCTTCAAATGCCTATTCCAGTGCCTTCATTCGCGTGCCGCACATATCTTACGGACCCGATAAAACATGCAAAAAAGTCAACACAATAGTTGAGTGAATTCATAGTTTTGTAAACAGTAGTGGACAATAGTTTTTAGTATAATTGCAATGTGTACAATTATCTTCTTGAAAGTTATTATTGCTCTAAGCTCATGGAACTCACGATGACTGCTGTGTATATATATCACCGGATGATATATATAGATACAAGTAACATGCCCCGAGTAGGTATTTGCCATATACTGTTAGGAATTAGGAAATTCCGTGTATTAAAGAGTCACCAATTTCAAGTATATGTGTAATCGCAGAAAGCTCGTAGTCATATTACTTCTATGTTAAGTAGTATTTAGTTTAGTAACACCGTGGAGGACGGATTCGTCTTTACCTAATCAGACATATGCCCGATCCACTCGAAGGTTTACCCGGAACTTTAATTCAAGCGCGGATATTCTCCTCGCTCTTCACGTCATTTTGATGGGTAGAACGCTGAAAACGGAAAGGCCGGATCAAAAGTTATAGCCGCTTGAACTTTTGTCGGAAAAGTCAACAAGTCGCTAAGAATTCTTGAAACCAAGTCGCTGGCAGACCAAGTCGCTAGGACCAAGTCGCTAGTAACAACTCTAAGCTCCAAGTCTCTAGCAAAATTTTGACAGCAAGTCGCTAAGAACTAAGTCGCTAATTTGTCAAGTCGCTAAATAGCAACTCGCTAGGTACCAACTCGCTAACACCAAATCGCTAACAATAATTTTGGCGCAGCACCGCTACTCAAGTCGCTAAAACTTCAAGTCGCTAAAGAGCAACTCGCCATGCATCAAGTCGCTACTACAATTAAGTCGCTACCAGTAGTGGTGAGTCCACTACTTGTACTGTTAATCGCTAGGTCTAAGTCGCTAGCTCCAAAATCTGAACTCGCTACAAAATTGGAAGCAAGTCGCTACGTAAGAAAAACAACCGGGCTCAAGTCGCTAGCAAGAAAATCTCAAAAACACCACTTTTCAATCCAAAACAACCCAACCACGATGATTCAAGCTTACCAAATCAAAACCTAAACCCTTGTGATGATTCTAAACACAAAAGTACTATCAAAATCCAAACTTTAACACTAGAAATCAACCAAATGATGCACAAACCACTAAACTTTTTCTAACTCAAAAACCACCTAAAACCACTAGAAATCCAAAGATGTGCAAGATATGATCTAACCATGGCTCTTGATACCAATTGTTGGATATTGATTTCACATACACATCAAACCATATAACACAAAGTGGCGTATAGATGGAATTCTAGAGAGAGAAAGTTAGAGGTTTAGGGAACTTAGAGAAAGTGAAAGATATTATTATGAGCTCCAACTCTACCTTGGGAGGTAGAGAGTATTTATAGTCTTACATAAATCGCCACACAACGGGCGCGTGGATCAGCATAGGTAAAGACCCGTCCGTCCTCCACGGTGTTACTTAACTAAATACTACTAACCTAAATATAACTACGACTACGAGCATTCTAACGATTACATATACTTGAGGTGACCGACTCTTTAATACCGGAATTTCTAATTCCTAACAAATTTTGTGATGGAGATTTGGATGTTGCTTTTAGGGAGAAAACTTGTTCATCTCGTAACACCCTCGCCTTGAATAGCAATGAAGCTAATTCGAGGATATTACTTATTCGCACAAAGTACACATTACGTAAAAACGACTCTAAAATGAGACGTTTTAAAATACATTATCATTCGAATTTATTCATAATATAAGAGTAGCGGTCCCATAATGTACATAATAAGTTTAAAAGTTTTCGAATGATAATATGCATAGTCTTCAAATGCCTATTCCGTGCTTCCTTCATTCAAGTGCCGCATATATCTTACTTGACCAGAAAACATGTAAAAAAGTCAACACAATGGTTGAGTGAATTCATAGTTTTGTAAACAAGAGTAGACAATAGTTTTTAGTATAATTGCAATGTGTACAATTATCTTCTTGAAAGTTATTATTGCTCTAAGCTCATGGAACTCACGATCGATCTGTTGTATATATCACCTGACGATATATATAGATACAAGTAACATGCCCCGAGTAGGTATTTGCCATATATCGTTAGGAATTAGAAATTCCGTGTATTAAAGAGTCACCACCTCAAGTATATGTTATCGTTAGAAAGCTCGTAGTCATAGTACTTTTATGTTAAGTAGTATTTAGTTTAGTAACACCGTGGAGGACGGACGTCTTTACCCACTGTATGCCCGCCGATCCACCCCGAAGGTTTACCCGAACGAACTTTAGTTAATTCGGCGTGATATTCTCCTCGCTCACACGGTCATTTTGATGGGTAGAACGTCAAAACGGAGTTACGGATCAAAAGTTATAGCCGAAGTTTTGTCGAAAAGTCAACAAGTCGCTAAGAATTCTTGAACCAAGTAGCTAAGACCAAGTCGCTAGGACCCAAGTCGCTAAGTAACAACTCGCTAAGCTCCAAGTCTCTAGCAAAATTTTGACAGCAAGTCGCTAAGAACTAAGTCGCTAATTTGTCAAGTCGCTAAATAGCAACTCGCTAGTTACCAACTCGCTAACACCAAATCGCTAACAATTTTGGCAGAATTGCTACTCAAGTCGCTAAAACTTCAAGTCGCTAAAGAGCAACTCGCTACAGAGCAAGTCGCTACCACTGTCGCAACACCGTAGTGGAGAGTCCACTACTTGTACTGTTAATCGCTAGGTCTAAGTCGCTAGCTCCAAACTGTAAACTCGCTAAAATTGTGAAGCAAGTCGCTACGAAAGAAAAAACAACCGCTCAAGTCGCTAGCAAGAAAATCTCAAAAACACCACTTTTCAATCCAAAACAACCCAACCACGATGATTCAAGCTTACCAAATCAAAACCTAAACCCTTGTGATGATTCTAAACACAAAAGTACTATCAAAATCCAAACTTAAACACTAGAAATCAACCAAATGATGCACAAACCACTAAACTTTTTCTAACTCAAAAACCACCTAAAACCACTAGAAATCCAAAGATGTGCAAGATATGATCTAACCATGGCTCTTGATACCAATTGTTGGATATTGATTTCACATACACATCAAACCATAACACAAAGTGGCGTATAAATGGAATTCTAGAGAGAAAGTTAGAGGTTTAGGAACTTAGTGAGAGAAAGTGAAAGATATTATTATGAGCTCCAACTCTCTACCTTGGGAGGTAGAGAGTATTTATAGTCTTACATAAATCGCCACACAACGGGCCGTGGATCGTGCATACAGTGGGTAAAGACCATCTCTGGTCCTCCACGGTGTTACTTAACTAAATACTACTAACCTAAATATAACTAATACTACGAGCCTTCTAACGATTACATATACTTGAGGTGACCGACTCTTTAATACCGGAAATTTCTAATTCCTAACAAATTTTGTGATGGAGATTTGACGCTGTTTAGGGAGAAAACTTGTTTCATTCGTGTAACACCCTCGCTTTGAATAGCAGCGAAGCTAATTCGAGGATATTACTTATTCGCACAAAGTACACATTACGTAAAAACCACTCTAAATGAGACGCTTAAAATACATTATCATTCGAATTTATTCATAATATAAGAGTAGCGGTCCCATAATGTACATAATAAGTTTAAAAGTTTTCGAATGATAATATGCATAGTCTTCAAAATGCCTATTCCGTTGCCTTCATTCATGTACGCATATATCTTACGGACTGAGATAAAACATGCGAAAAAACAACACAATGGTTGAGTGAATTCATAGTTTTGTAAAAGAGTAGACAATAGTTTTTAGTATAATTGCAATGTGTACAATTATCTTCTTGAAAGTTATTATTGCTCTAAGCTCATGGAACTCACGATCGACTGTGTATATATATCACCGGATGATATATATAGATATAAGTAACATGCCCCGAGTAGGTATTTGCCATATACCGTTAGGAATTAGAAATTCCGTGTATTAAAGAGTCACCACCTCAAGTATATGTAATAGTTAGAAAGCTCGTAGTCATAGTACTTTTATGTTAAGTAGTATTTAGTTTAGTAACACCGCGGGAGGACGGATCGCCTTTACCCACTATATGCCTGACCACACGCCCTCAAGGTTTACCCGAACGAACTTTAGTTAATTCGGCGTGACATTCTCCTCGTTCTCACGGTCATTTTGATGGGTAGAACGCTGAAAACGGAGTTACGGATCAAAAGTTATAGCCGCTTGAAGTTTTGTCGGGAAAAGTCAACAAGTCGCTAAGAATTCTTGAACCAAGTCAAGAGACCAAGTCGCTAGGACCCAAGCTATAACAACTCGCTAAGCTCCAAGTCTAGAAGCAAAATTTTGACAAAGAAGTCGCTAAGAACTATGTCGCTAATTTGTCAAGTCGCTAAATAGCAACTCGCTAGGTACCAACTCGCTAACACCAAATCGCTAACAATTTTGCGCAAAGAATTCGCTACTCAAGTCTTAAAACTTCAAGTCGCAAAGAGCAACTCAACATGCACCAAGTCGCTACCACTGTCGCTATTCCGTAGTGGAGAGTCCACTCCTTGTACTGTTAATCGCTAGGTCTAAGTCGCTAGCTCCAAAACTGTGAATCGCGCTACAAAATTGTGAAGCAAGTCGCTACGAAGAAAAACAACCGCGGCTCAAGTCGCTAGCAAGAAAATCTCAAAAACACCACTTTTCAATCCAAAACAACCCAACCACGATGATTCAAGCTTACCAAATCAAAACCTAAACCCTTGTGATGATTCTAAACACAAAAGTACTATCAAAATCCAAACTTTAACACTAGAAATCAACCAAATGATGCACAAACCACTAAACTTTTTCTAACTCAAAAACCACCTAAAAACCACTAGAAATCCAAAGATGTGCAAGATATGATCTAACCATGGCTCTTGATACCAATTGTTGATTATTGGATTTCACTTACACATCAAACCATAACACAAAGTGGCGTATAAATGGAATTCTAGAGAGAGAAAGTTAGAGGTTTAGGGAACTTAGTGAGAGAAAGTGAAAGATATTATTATGAGCTCCAACTCTACCTTGGGAGGTAGAGAGTATTTATAGTCTTACATAAATCGCCACACAACGGGTCAGGATCGCATACAAAGGTAAAGACCCGTCCGGCCCTCCACGGTGTTACTTAACTAATACTACTAACCTAAATATAACTACTTACTACGAGCATTCTAACGATTATATATACTTGAGGTGACCGACTCTTTAATACCTGGAATTTCTAATTCCTAACAAATTTTGTGATGGAGATTTGACGTTGTTTTAGGAGAAAACTTGTTTCATTCGTAACACCCTCGCTTTGAATAGCAGCGAAGCTAATTCGAGGATATTACTTATTCGCACAAAGTACATTACGTAAAAACCACTCTAAATGAGACGTTTTAAAATACATTATCATTCAATTTATTCATAATATAAGAGTAAGTCCCATAATGTACATAATAAGTTTAAAAGTTTTCAATGATAATATGCATAGTCTTCAAATGCCTATTCCGTGTGTCATTCCCGCTGCCGCATATATCTTACGGACCTAAGATAAAACATGCCAAAAAGTCAACACAATGGTTGAGTGAATTCATAGTTTTGTAAAATGAGTGGACAATAGTTTTTAGTATAATTGCAAATGTACAATTATCTTCTTGAAAGTTATTATTGCTCTAAGCTCATGGAACTCACGACGGACTGTTGTATATATATCACCGGACGATATATATAGATACAAGTAACATGCCCCGAGTAGGTATTTGCTATATACTCTGTTAGGAATTAGAAATTCCAGGTATTAAAGAGTCGTCCACCCTCAAGTATATGTAAATGTTAGAAAGCTCGTAGTCATAGTACTTTTATGTTAAGTAGTATTTAGTTTAGTAACACCGTGGAGGATGGAAGGGTCTTTACCCACTGTATGCTGATCCACGCCCTCAAGGTTTACACCGAATCGAACTTTAGTTAATTCGGTGTGACATTCTCCTCGTTCTCACGGTCATTTTGATGGGTAGAACGCTGAAAACGGAGTTACGGATCAAAAGTTATAGCTGTTTGAAGTTTTGTCGGGAAAAGTCAACAAGTCGCTAAGAATTCTTGAACCAAGTCGCTAAGACCAAGTCGCTAGGACCCAAGTCGCTAAGTAACAACTCGCTAAGCTCCAAGTCTCTAGCAAAATTTTGACGCAAAGTCGCTAAGAACTATGTCGCTAATTTGTCAAGTCGCTAAATAGCAACTCGCTAGGTACCAACTCGCTAACACCATCGCTAACAATTTGGCGCAGAATTGCTTACTCAAGTCGCTAAAACTTCAAGTCGCTAAAGAGCAACTCACATGCACCAAGTCGCTACCACCAAGTCGCACCCATAGTGTGGAGAGTCCACTACTTGTACTATTAATCTAGGTCTAAGTCGCTAGCTCCAAAAATCAGAATCGCTACAAAAATTGTGAAGCAAGTCGCACTTAAGAAAAACAATCCGTGCCTCAAGTCGCTAGCAAGAAAATCTCAAAAACACCACTTTTCAATCCAAAACAACCCAACCACGATGATTCAAGCTTACCAAATCAAAACCTAAACCCTTGTGATGATTCTAAACACAAAAGTACTATCAAAATCCAAACTTTAACACTAGAAATCAACCAAATGATGCACAAACCACTAAACTTTTCTAACTCAAAAACCACCTAAAAAACCACTAGAAATCCAAAGATGTGCAAGATATGATCTAACCATGGCTCTTGATACCAATTGTTGATATTGATTTCACTTACACAGCAAACCATAACACAAAGTGGCGTATAAATGGAATTCTAGAGAGAGAAAGTTAGAGGTTTAGGGAACTTAGAGAGAGAAAGTGAAAGATATTATTATGAGCTCCAACTCTACCTTGGGAGGTAGAGAGTATTTATAGTCTTACATAAATCGCCACACAACGGGCTGTGGATCGTGCATACAAGTGGGTAAAGACCCGTCCGTCTTCCACGGTGTTACTTAACAAAATACTACTAACCTAAATATAACTACTACTACGAGCATTCTAACGATTACATATACTTGAGGTGACCGACTCTTTAATACCGGAATTTCTAATTCCTAACAAATTTTGTGATGGAGATTTGGACGTTGCTTTTAGGGAGAAAACTTGTTTCATTCGTGTAACACCCTGCAGAATAGCAAGCGGAAGCTAATTCGAGGATATTACTTATTCGCAAAGTACACATTACGTAAAAACCACTCTAAATGAGAGACGCTTAAAATACATTATCATTCGAATTTATTCATAATATAAGAGTAGCGGTCCCATAATGTACATAATAAGTTTAAAAGTTTTCGAATGATAATATGCATAGTCTTCAAAATGCCTATTCCGTGTGCCTTCATTCTGCGTGCATATATCTTACGACCAGATAAAACATGCTAAAAAGTCAACACAATGGTTGAGTGAATTCATAGTTTTGTAAACAAGAGGAGACAATAGTTTTTAGTATAATTGCAATGTGTACAATTATCTTCTTGAAAGTTATTATTGCTCTAAGCTCATGGAACTCACGACGACTGTGTATATATATATCACCGACGATATATATAGATACAAGTAACATGCCCCGAGTAGGTATTTTACATATACCGTTAGGAATTAGAAATTCCGTATTAAAGAGTCACCACCTCAAGTATATGTAATCTAGAAAGCTCGTAGTCATAGTACTTTTATAAGTAGTATTTAGTTTAGTAACACCGTGAGGACGGATGGTCTTTACCCATCGTATGCCCTGATCCACGCCCTAAGGTTTTACCCGAATGAACTTTAGTTAATTCGGCGACATTCTCCTCGTTATCACAGTCGTTTTGATGGGTAGAACGCTGAAAACGGAGTTACGGATCAAAAGTTATAGCCGTTTGAAGTTTTGTCGGGAAAAGTCAACAAGTCGCTAAGAATTCTTGAACCAAGTCGCTAAGACCAAGTCGCTAGGACCCAAGTCGCTAAGTAACAACTCGCTAAGCTCCAAGTCTCTAGCAAAATTTTGACAGCAAGTCGCTAAGAACTAAGTCGCTAATTTGTCAAGTCGCTAAATAGCAACTCGCTAGGTACCAACTCGCTAACACCAAATCGCTAACAATTTTGGCGGCAATTCGCTACTCAAGTCGCTAAAACTTCAAGTCGCTAAAGAGCAACTCGCTACAGACCAAGTCGCTACCACCAAGTCGCTACCCATAGTGGAGAGTCCACTACTTGTACTATTAATCGCTAGGTCTAAGTCGCTAGCTCCAAAACCGAATCGCTACAAAATTGTGAAGCAAGTCGCACAAGAAAACAATCCGTGGCTCAAGTCGCTAGCAAGAAAATCTCAAAAACACCACTTTTCAATCCAAAACAACCCAACCACGATGATTCAAGCTTACCAAATCAAAACCTAAACCCTTGTGATGATTCTAAACACAAAAGTACTATCAAAATCCAAACTTTAACACTAGAAATCAACCAAATGATGCACAAACCACTAAACTTTTTCTAACTCAAAAACCACCTAAAACCACTAGAAATCCAAAGATGTGCAAGATATGATCTAACCATGGCTCTTGATACCAATTGTTGGATATTGGATTTCACTTACACATCAAACCATAACACAAAGTGGCGTATAAATGGAATTCTAGAGAGAGAAAGTTAGAGGTTTAGGGAACTTAATGAGAGAAAGTGAAAGATATTATTATGAGCTCCAACTCTCTACCTTGGGAGGTAGAGAGTATTTATAGTCTTACATAAATCGCCACACAACGGTCGTGGATCGTGCATACAAGGGGTAAAGACCCGTCCGTCCTCCACGGTGTTACTTAACTAAATACTACTAACCTAAATATAACTACGACTACGAGCATTCTAACGATTACATATACTTGAGGTGACCGACTCTTTAATACCGGAATTTCTAATTCCTAACAAATTTTGTGATGGAGATTTGGACGTTGCTTTTAGGGAGAAAACTTGTTTCATCTCGTAACACCCTCTTTGAATAATAGCATGGAAGCTAATTCGAGGATATTACTTATTCGCAAAGTACACATTACGTAAAACGACTCTAAATGAGACGCTTAAAATACATTATCATTCAATTTATTCATAATATAAGAGTAAGGTCCCATAATGTACATAATAAGTTTAAAAGTATTTCGAATGATAATATGCATAGTCTTCAAAATGCCTATTCCGTGTGCCTTCATTCGCTGCTGCATATATCTTACGGACCTAGATAAAACATAAAAAGTCAACACAATGGTTGAGTGAATTCATAGTTTTGTAAATGAGTGGACAATAGTTTGTATTATAATTGCAATGTGTACAATTATCTTCTTGAAAGTTATTATTGCTCTAAGCTCATGGAACTCACGATCGACTTGTGTATATATATCACCGAACGATATATATAGATACAAGTAACATGCCCCGAGTAGGTATTTGCCATATATCGTTAGGAATTAGAAATTCCGTGTATTAAAGAGTCACCACCCTCAAGTATATGTAATCGTTAGAAAGCTCGGAGTCATAGTACTTTTATGTTAAGTAGTATTTAGTTTAGTAACACCGGAGGACCGGACGGTCTTTACCCATCAGTATGCCTGATCCACGCCCTTGAAGGTTTACCCAATGAACTTTAGTTAGTTCATTCGGCGTGACATTCTCCTCGTTCTCACGGTCATTTTGATGGGTAGAACGCTGAAAACGGAGTTACTGATCAAAAGTTATAGCCGTTTGAAGTTTTGTCGGGAAAAGTCAACAAGTCGCTAAGAATTCTTGAACCAAGTCGCTAAGACCAAGTCGCTAGGACCCAAGTCGCTAGTAACAACTCGCTAAGATCCAAGTCGCTAGCAAAATTTTGACAAAGAAGTCGCTAAGAACTATGTCGCTAATTTGTCAAGTCGCTAAATAGCAACTCGCTAGGTACCAACTCGCTAACACCAAATCGCTAACAATTTTGGCAAGAATTCGCTACTCAAGTCGCTAAAACTTCAAGTCGCTAAAGAGAAACTCGCCACGCACTGTCGCTACCAATTGTCGCTACCAGTGGAGAGTCCACTACTTGTACTGTTAATCGCTAGGTCTAAGTCGCTAGCTCCAAATCTGTAACTCGCTACAAAATTGTGAAGCAAGTCGCTACGAAGAAAAACAATCCGTGGCTCAAGTCGCTAGCAAGAAAATCTCAAAACCACCACTTTTCAATCCAAAAACAACCCAACCACGATGATTCAAGCTTACCAAATCAAAACCTAAACCCTTGTGATGATTCTAAACACAAAAGTACTATCAAAATCCAAACTTTAACACTAGAAATCAACCAAATGATGCACAAACCACTAAACTTTTTCTAACCTCAAAACCACCTAAAAAACCACTAGAAATCCAAAGATGTGCAAGATATGATCTAACCATGGCTCTTGATACCAATTGTTGGATATTGGATTTCACTTACACATCAAACCATAACACAAAGTGGCGTATAAATGGAATTCTAGAGAGAGAAAGTTAGAGGTTTAGGAACTTAGTGAGAGAAAGTGAAAGATATTATTATGAGCTCCAACTCTCTACCTTGGGAGGTAGAGAGTATATATAGTCTTACATAAATCGCCACACAACGGCTGTGGATCAGCATACAAAGGGTAAAGACCCGTCCGTCCTCCACGGTGTTACTTAACTAAATACTACTAACCTAAATATAACTACTCTCACGAGCATTCTAACGATTACATATACTTGAGGTGACCGACTCTTTAATACCGGAATTTCTAATTCCTAACAAATTTTGTGATGGAGATTTGGACGTTGCTTTTAGGGAGAAAACTTGTTTCATTCGTGTAACACCCTCGCTTTTGAATAGCAACGGAAGCTAATTGAGGATATTACTTATTCGCACAAAGTACACACTACGTAAAAACGACTCTAAATGAGACGTTTTAAAATACATTATCATTCGAATTTATTCATAATATAAGAGTAGCGGTCCCATAATGTACATAATAAGTTTAAAAGTTTTCGAATGATAATATGCATAGTCTTCAAAATGCCTATTCCGTGCCTTCATTCAAGGGCTGCATATATCTACGGACCGAGATAAAACATGCGAAAAAGTCAACACAATGGTTGAGTGAATTCATAGTTTTGTAAACAGTAGTAGACAATAGTTTTTAGTATAATTGCAATGTGTACAATTATCTTCTTGAAAGTTATTATTGCTCTAAGCTCATGGAACTCACGACGATGTTGTATATATCACCGGACGATATATATAGATACAAGTAACATGCCCCGAGTAGGTATTTGCCATATACGTTAGGAATTAGAAATTCCGTGTATTAAAGAGTCATTACCTCAAGTATATGTAATCGAGAAAGCTCAGAGTCATAGTACTTTTATGTTAAGTAGTATTTAGTTTAGTAACACCGCGGGAGGACGGATTGTCTTTACCCAATCTGATGCCTGATCCACGCCCTCAAGGTTCAATTCATGAACTTTAGTTAATTCTGCGTGACATTCTCCTCGTTCTCACGGTCGTTTTGATGGGTAGAACGCCGAAAACGGAGTTACGGATCAAAAGTTATAGCCGTTTGAAGTTTTGTCGGGGAAAAGTCAACAAGTCGCTAAGAATTCTTGAACCAAGTCGCTAAGACAGTCGCTAGGACCAAGTCCTAGTAACAACTCGCTAAGCTCCAAGTCGCTAGCAAAATTTTGACAAAGAAGTCGCTAAGAACTATGTCGCTAATTTGTCAAGTCGCTAAATAGCAACTCGCTAGGTACCAACTCGCTAACACCAAATCGCTAACAATTTTGGCAAAGAATTCGCTACTCAAGTCGCTAAAACTTCAAGTCGCTAAAGAGCAACTCGCTACACACCAAGTCGCTACCACCAAGTCGCTACCCGTAGTGGAGAGTCCACTACTTGTACTATTAATCGCTAGGTCTAAGTCGCTAGCTCCAAAACTCAGAATCGCTACAAAATTGTGAAGCAAGTCGCTACGAAGAAACAACCGCGGCTCAAGTCGCTAGCAAGAAAATCTCAAAAACACCACTTTTCAATCCAAAACAACCCAACCACGATGATTCAAGCTTACCAAATCAAAACCTAAACCCTTGTGATGATTCTAAACACAAAAGTACTATCAAAATCCAAACTTTAACACTAGAAATCAACCAAATGATGCACAAACCACTAAACTTTTTCTAACTCAAAAACCACCTAAAAACCACTAGAAATCCAAAGATGTGCAAGATATGATCTAACCATGGCTCTTGATACCAATTGTTGATTATTGGATTTCACTTACACATCAAACCATAACACAAAGTGGCGTATAAATGGAATTCTAGAGAGAGAAAGTTAGAGGTTTAGGGAACTTAGTGAGAGAAAGTGAAAGATATTATTATGAGCTCCAACTCTCTACCTTGGGAGGTAGAGAGTATTTATAGTCTTACATAAATCGCTACACACAACGGTTGTGGATCGCATACAAAGGTAAAGACCGCCCGTCCTCCACGGTGTTACTTAACTAAATACTACTAACCTAAATATAACTACGACTACGAGCATTCTAACGATTACATATACTTGAGGTGACCGACTCTTTAATACCGGGAATTTCTAATTCCTAACAAATTTTGGATGGAGATTGGGACGTTGCTTTTAGGAGAAAACTTGTTTCATTCGGTAACACCTCGCTTTGAATAATAGCATGAAGCTAATTCGAGGATATTACTTATTCGCACAAAGTACACATTAACGTAAAAGATTCTAAATGAGACGTTTTAAAATACATTATCATTCGAATTTATTCATAATATAAGAGTAGCGGTCCCATAATGTACATAATAAGTTTAAAAGTTTTCGAATGATAATATGCATAGTCTTTAAAATGCCTATTCCGTTGCCTTCATTCAAGGCTGCATATATCTTACGGACCTAGATAAAACATGCTAAAAAGTCAACACAATGGTTGAGTGAATTCATAGTTTTGTAAATGTAGAGTGGACAATAGTTTGTATTATAATTGCAATGTGTACAATTATCTTCTTGAAAGTTATTATTGCTCTAAGCTCATGGAACTCATTTGATCGATTGTATATATATCACCGGACGATATATATAGATATAAGTAACATGCCCCGAGTAGGTATTTGCCATATACTGTTAGGAATTAGAAATTTCAGGTATTAAAGAGTCGGTCACCTCAAGTATATGTAATCGTTAGAAAGCTCGTAGTCATAGTACTTTTATGTTAAGTAGTATTTAGTTTAGTAACACCGTGGAGGACGGACGGTCTTTACCCACTGTGGCCTGATCCACACCCTCGAAGGTTTACCCATGAACTTTAGTTAATTCGGCGACATTCGCTCTCACGTCATTTTGATGGGTAGAACGCTGCAAACGGAGTTACGGATCAAAAGTTATAGCCGTTTGAAGTTTTGTCGGGAAAAGTCAACAAGTCGCTAAGAATTCTTGAACCAAGTCGCTAAGACCAAGTCGCTAGGACCCAAGTCGCTAAGTAACAACTCGCTAGCTCAAGTCGCTAGCAAAATTTTGAAGAAGTCGCTAAGAACTATGTCGCTAATTTGTCAAGTCGCTAAATAGCAACTCGCTAGGTACCAACTCGCTAACACCAAATCGCTAACAATTTTGGCGGCAATTCGCTACTCAAGTCGCTAAAACTTCAAGTCGCTAAAGAGCAACTCGCCATGCACCAAGTCGCTACCACCAAGTCGCTACCCGTAGTGGAGAGTCCACTACTTGTACCGTTAATCGCTAGGTCTAAGTCGCTAGCTCCAAATAGCTCCAAAACTAAATCGCTACAAAATTGTGAAGCAAGTCGCTACGAAGAAAAACAATCTGTGGCTCAAGTCGCTAGCAAGAAAATCTCAAAAACACCACTTTTCAATCCAAAACAACCCAACCACGATGATTCAAGCTTACCAAATCAAAACCTAAACCCTTGTGATGATTCTAAACACAAAAGTACTATCAAAATCCAAACTTTAACACTAGAAATCAACCAAATGATGCACAAACCACTAAACTTTTCTAACTCAAAAACCACCTAAAAAACCACTAGAAATCCAAAGATGTGCAAGATATGATCTAACCATGGCTCTTGATACCAATTGTTGGATATTGATTTCACATACACATCAAACCATAACACAAAGTGGCGTATAAATGGAATTCTAGAGAGAGAAAGTTAGAGGTTGAGGGAACTTAGTGAGAGAAAGTGAAAGATATTATTATGAGCTCCAACTCTCTACCTTGGGAGGTAGAGAGTATTTATAGTCTTACATAAATCGCCACACAACGGGTGTGGATCGCATACATGGGTAAAGACCGCCCGTCCTCCCACGGTGTTACTTAACTAAATACTACTAACCTAAATATAACTACTTAACTACGCAGCATTCTAACGATTACATATACTTGAGGTGACCGACTCTTTAATACCGAAAATTTCTAATTCCTAACAAATTTTGTGATGGAGATTTGGACGTTGCTTTTAGGGAGAAAACTTGTTTCATTCGTGTAACACCCTCAGTTTTGAATAGCAGCGGAAGCTAATTCGAGGATATTACTTATTCGCACAAAGTACACATTACAGAAAAAGACTCTAAATGAGACGTTTTAAAATACATTATCATTCGAATTTATTCATAATATAAGAGTAGAGGTCCCATAATGTACATAATAAGTTTAAAAGTTTTCGAATGATAATATGCATAGTCTTCAAAATGCCTATTCCGTGTGCCTTCATTCGCTGCAGACATATCTTACGGACCTGAGATAAAACATGCGAAAAAGTCAACACAATGGTTGAGTGAATTCATAGTTTTGTAAACAGTAGTGGACAATAGTTTTTAGTATAATTGCAATGTGTACAATTATCTTCTTGAAAGTTATTATTGCTCTAAGCTCATGGAACTCACGATCGATCGTTGTATATATATCACCGAACGATATATATAGATACAAGTAACATGCCCCGAGTAGGTATTTGCCATATACTGTTAGGAATTAGAAATTCCCGGTATTAAAGAGTCACCACCTCAAGTATATGTAATCGCTAGAAAGCTCGTAGTCATAGTACTTTTATGTTAAGTAGTATTTAGTTTAGTAACACCGCGGAGGACGGACGGGTCTTTACCCATCGTATGCCCGATCCACGCCTCGAAGGTTTACCGAATGAACTTTAGTTAATTCGGCGTGACATTCTCCTCGTTCTCACGGTCGTTTTGATGGGTAGAACGCTGAAAACGGAGTAACGGATCAAAAGTTATAGCCGTTTGAAGTTTTGTCGGGAAAAGTCAACAAGTCGCTAAGAATTCTTGAACCAAGTCGCTAAGACCAAGTCGCTAGGACCCAAGTCGCTAAGTAACAACTCGCTAAGCTCCAAGTCGCTAGCAAAATTTTGACAAAGAAGTCGCTAAGAACTATGTCGCTAATTTGTCAAGTCGCTAAATAGCAACTCGCTAGGTACCAACTCGCTAACACCAAATCGCTAACAATTTTGGCAGCAAGTCGCTAAAACTTCAAGTCGCTAAAGAGCAACTCGCTACAGACCAAGTCGCCACCACCAAGTCGCTACCCGTAGTGGAGAGTCCACTACTTGTACTTTAAATCGCTAGGTCTAAGTCGCTAGCTCCAAATCTGAACTCGCTACAAAATTGTGAAGCAAGTCTCTGAAGAAAAACAATCCGCTCAAGTCGCTAGCAAGAAAATCTCAAAAACACCACTTTTCAATCCAAAACAACCCAACCACGATGATTCAAGCTTACCAAATCAAAACCTAAACCCTTGTGATGATTCTAAACACAAAAGTACTATCAAAATCCAAACTTTAACACTAGAAATCAACCAAATGATGCACAAACCACTAAACTTTTCTAACTCAAAAACCACCTAAAAAACCACTAGAAATCCAAAGATGTGCAAGATATGATCTAACCATGGCTCTTGATACCAATTGTTGGATATTGGATTTCACTTACACATCAAACCATAACACAAAGTGGGCGTATAAGTGGTATTCTAGAGAGAGAAAGTTAGAGGTTTATGGAACTTAGTGAGAGAAAGTGAAAGATATTATTATGAGCTCCAACTCTCTACCTTGGGAGGTAGAGAGTATTTATAGTCTTACATAAATCGCCACACAAAGGGCTGTGGATCAGCATCATACAAAGGGTAAAGACCCGTCCGTCCTCCACGGTGTTACTTAACTAAATACTACTTAACTAAATATAACTATGACTACAAGCATTCTAACGATTACATATACTTGAGGTGACCGACTCTTTAATACCGGGAATTTCTAATTCCTAACAAATTTTGTGATGGAGATTTGGACGTTGATTTTAGGGAGAAAACTTGTTTCATTCGTGTAACACCCTCGCTTTGAATAGCAGCGGAAGCTAATTCGAGGATATTACTTATTCGCACAAAGTACATTACAGTAAAACGACTCTAAATGAGACGTTTTAAAATACATTATCATTCGAATTTATTCATAATATAAGAGTAGCGGTCCCATAATGTACATAATAAGTTTAAAAGTTTTTGAATGATAATATGCATAGTCTTCAAAATGCCTATTCCGTGTGCCTTCATTCGCGTGCAGCATATATCTACGACCTGAGATAAAACATGTAAAAAGTCAACACAATGGTTGAAGTAATTCTATTTTGAATGTAGGGACAATAGTTTTTAGTATAATTGCAATGTACAATTATCTTCTTGAAGTTATTATTGCTCTAAGCTCATGGAACTCACGACCGACTTGTATATATATCACCGAATGATATATATAGATATAAGTAACATGCCCCGAGTAGGTATTTGCCATATACCGTTAGGAATTAGAAATTCCGTGTATTAAAGAGTCGGTCACCTCAAGTATATGTAATCGCTAGAAAGCTCGTAGTCATAGTACTTTTATGTTAAGTAGTATTTAGTTTAGTAACACCGCGGGAGGACGGACGGTCTTTACCCACGTATGCCCTGATCCACAGCTCGAAGGTTTACCCAATGAACTTTAGTTAATTCGGCGTGACATTCTCCTCGCTTCACGGTCATTTTGATGGGTAGAACGCTGAAACGGAGTTACGGATCAAAAGTTACCGCGTTTGAAGTTTTGTCAAGAAAAGTCAACAAGTCGCTAAGAATTCTTGAACCAAGTCGCTAAGACCAAGTCGCTAGGACCCAAGTCGCTAAGTAACAACTCGCTAAGATCCAAGTCGCTAGCAAAATTTTGACAACAAGTCGCTAAGAACTAAGTCGCTAATTTGTCAAGTCGCTAAATAGCAACTCGCTAGGTACCAACTCGCTAACACCAAATCGCTAACAATTTTGGCAGCACTACTACTCAAGTCGCTAAAACTTCAAGTCGCTAAAGAGCAACTCATACTGCACAAGTCGCTACCACCTGTCGCTACCCGTGAGTGGAGAGTCCACTCCTTGTACTGTTAATCGCTAGGTCTAAGTCGCTAGCTCCAAAACTGTAACTCACTACAAAATTGTGAAGCAAGTCGCTACGAAGAAAAACAATCCGTGGCTCAAGTCGCTAGCAAGAAAATCTCAAAAACACCACTTTTCAATCCAAAAACAACCCAACCACGATGATTCAAGCTTACCAAATCAAAACCTAAACCCTTGTGATGATTCTAAACACAAAAGTACTATCAAAATCCAAACTTTAACACTAGAAATCAACCAAATGATGCACAAACCACTAAACTTTTTCTAACTCAAAAACCACCTAAAACCACTAGAAATCCAAAGATGTGCAAGATATGATCTAACCATGGCTCTTGATACCAATTGTTGGATATTGGATTTCACTTACACATCAAACCATAACACAAAGTGGCGTATAAATGGAATTCTAGAGAGAGAAAGTTAGAGGTTTAGGGAACTTAGTGAGAGAAAGTGAAAGATATTATTATGAGCTCCAACTCTACCTTGGGAGGTAGAGAGTATTTATAGTCTTACATAAAACGCCACACAACGGTCACGTGGATCAGGCATATTGTGGGTAAAGACCCGTCCGTCCTCCACGGTGTTACTTAACTAAATACTACTAACCTAAATATAACTAAGACTACGAGCATTCTAACGATTACATATACTTGAGGTGACCGACTCTTTAATACCGGAATTTCTAATTCCTAACAAATTTTGTGATGGAGATTTGGACGTTGCTTTTAGGGAGAAAACTTGTTTCATTCGTAACACCCTCAGCTTTGAATAGCAATGAAGCTAATTCGAGGATATTACTTATTCGCACAAAGTACACATTACACAAAACGACTCTAAATGAGACGTTTTAAATACATTATCATTCGAATTTATTCATAATATAAGAGTAGCGGTCCCATAATGTACATAATAAGTTTAAAAGTTTTCGAATGATAATATGCATAGTCTTCAAAATGCCTATTCCGTGTGCCTTCATTCGCGTGCCAGACATATCTTACGGACCTGAGATAAACATGCCAAAAAGTCAACACAATGGTTGAGTGAATTCATAGTTTTGTAAATAGAGGGACAATAGTTTTAGTATAATTGCAATGTGTACAATTATCTTCTTGAAAGTTATTATTGCTCTAAGCTCATGGAACTCACGACTGACTGTTGTATATATATCACCGGACGATATATATAGATACAAGTAACATGCCCCAGTAGGTATTTGCTATATACCGTTAGGAATTAGAAATTACATGTATTAAAGAGTCGGTCACCTCAAGTATATGTAATCGTTAGAAAGCTCGTAGTCATAGTACTTTTATGTTAAGTAGTATTTAGTTTAGTAACACCGAGGACGGATCGTCTTTACCCATCTGATGCCCGATCCACGTCCCTCGAAGGTTGACCTGAATGAACTTTAGTTAATTCGGCGTGACATTCTCCTCGTTCTCACGGTCATTTTGATGGGTAGAACCAAAACGGAGTTACTGGATCAAAAGTTATAACCGTTTGAAGTTTTGTCGGGAAAAGTCAACAAGTCGCTAAGAATTCTTGAACCAAGTCGCTAAGACCAAGTCGCTAGAA
Organism: Chrysanthemum makinoi; assembly: GCA_910596185.1. Lineage (NCBI taxonomy): Eukaryota > Viridiplantae > Streptophyta > Magnoliopsida > Asterales > Asteraceae > Chrysanthemum > Chrysanthemum makinoi. The sequence continues at coordinate 240,889,302 of OU343225.1, read as the reverse complement.
CCCAAGTCGCTAAGTAACAACTCGCTAAGCTCCAAGTCGCTAGCAAAATTTTGACAACAAGTCGCTAAGAACTAAGTCGCTAATTTGTCAAGTCGCTAAATAGCAACTCGCTAGGTACCAACTCGCTAACACCAAATCGCTAACAATTTTGGCAGCAATTCGCTACTCAAGTCGCTAAAACTTCAAGTCGCTAAAGAGCAACTCGCCATGCACTGTCGCTACCACCAAGTCGCAAGCTACCGTAGTGGAGAGTCCACTACTTGTACATCGTTAATCGCTAGGTCTTAGTCGCTAGCTCCAAAACTGTAACTCGCTACAAAATTGTGAAGCAAGTCGCTACGAAGAAAAACAATCCGTGGCTCAAGTCGCTAGCAAGAAAATCTCAAAACCACCACTTTTCAATCCAAAAACAACCCAACCACGATGATTCAAGCTTACCAAATCAAAACCTAAACCCTTGTGATGATTCTAAACACAAAAGTACTATCAAAATCCAAACTTTAACACTAGAAATCAACCAAATGATGCACAAACCACTAAACTTTTTCTAACTCAAAAACCACCTAAAAACCACTAGAAATCCAAAGATGTGCAAGATATGATCTAACCATGGCTCTTGATACCAATTGTTGGATATTGGATTTCACTTACACATCAAACCATAACACAAAGTGGCGTATAAATGGAATTCTAGAGAGAAAGTTAGAGGTTTAGGGAACTTAGTGAGAGAAAGTGAAAGATATTATTATGAGCTCCAACTCTACCTTGGGAGGTAGAGAGTATTTATAGTCTTACATAAATCGCCACACAACGGCGTGGATCAGTGCATACGGTGGGTAAAGCCCCGTCCGTCCTCCACGGTGTTACTTAACTAAATACTACTAACCTAAATATAACTACGACTACGAGCATTCTAACGATTACATATACTTGAGGTGACCGACTCTTTAATACCGGAATTTCTAATTCCTAACAAATTTTGTGATGGAGATTTGGACGTTGCTTTTAGGGAGAAAACTTGTTTCATTCGTGTAACACCCTCGTTTGAATAGCAGAAGCTAATTCGAGGATATTACTTATTAACACAAAGTACACATTACAGAAAACGACTCTAAATGAGACGTTTTAAAATACATTATCATTCGAATTTATTCATAATATAAGAGTAGCGGTCCCATAATGTACATAATAAGTTTAAAAGTTTTCGAATGATAATATGCATAGTCTTCAAAATGCCTATTCCGTGTGCCTTCATTCGCGTGCGTCGGACATATATCTTACGGACTGAGATAAAACATGCCAAAAAGTCAACACAATGGTTGAGTGAATTCATAGTTTTGTAAACAGTAGTGGACAATAGTTTTTAGTATAATTGCAATGTGTACAATTATCTTCTTGAAAGTTATTATTGCTCTAAGCTCATGGAACTCACGATTGACTGTTGTATATATATCACCGGACGATATATATAGATACAAGTAACATGCCCCGAGTAGGTATTTGCCATATACCTGTTAGGAATTAGAAATTCCGTGTATTAAAGAGTCATCACCTCAAGTATATGTAATGGATAGAAAGCTCGTAGTCATAGTACTTTTATGTTAAGTAGTATTTAGTTTAGTAACACCGTGGAGGACGGACGGTCTTTACCCATCTGTATGCCCGATCCACAGCCCTCGAAGGTTTACCCGAATGAACTTTAGTTAATTCGGCGTGACATTCTCCTCGTTCTCACGGTCATTTTGATGGGTAGAACGCTGAAACGGAGTTACGGATCAAAAGTTATAGCCGTTTGAAGTTTTGTCGGGAAAAGTCAACAAGTCGCTAAGAATTCTTGAACCAAGTCGCTAAGACCAAGTCGCTAGGACCCAAGTCGCTAAGTAACAACTCGCTAAGCTCCAAGTCGCTAGCAAAATTTTGACAGCAAGTCGCTAAGAACTAAGTCGCTAATTTGTCAAGTCGCTAAATAGCAACTCGCTAGGTACCAACTCGCTAACACCAAATCGCTAACAATTTTGGCAGCAATTCGCTACTCAAGTCGCTAAAACTTCAAGTCGCTAAAGAGCAACTCGCTACTGCACTCAAGTCGCTACCACCAAGTCGCTACCAGTAGTGGAGAGTCCACTACTTGTACTGTTAATCGCTAGGTCTAAGTCGCTAGCTCCAAACCTGTAACTCGCTACAAAATTGTGAAGCAAGTCGCTACGAAGAAAACAACGTGGCTCAAGTCGCTAGCAAGAAAATCTCAAAAACACCACTTTTCAATCCAAAACAACCCAACCACGATGATTCAAGCTTACCAAATCAAAACCTAAACCCTTGTGATGATTCTAAACACAAAAGTACTATCAAAATCCAAACTTTAACACTAGAAATCAACCAAATGATGCACAAACCACTAAACTTTTTCTAACTCAAAAACCACCTAAAACCACTAGAAATCCAAAGATGTGCAAGATATGATCTAACCATGGCTCTTGATACCAATTGTTGGATATTGATTTCACATACACATCAAACCATAACACAAAGTGGCGTATAAATGGAATTCTAGAGAGAGAAAGTTAGAGGTTTAGGAACTTAGTGAGAGAAAGTGAAAGATATTATTATGAGCTCCAACTCTCTACCTTGGAGGTAGAGAGTATTTATAGTCTTACATAAATCGCCACACAACGGGCTGTGGATCAGTGCATACAGGGTAAAGACCGTCCGGCCCTCCACGGTGTTACTAAACTAAATACTACTAACCTAAATATAACTACGACTACGAGCATTCTAACGATTACATATACTTGAGGTGACCGACTCTTTAATACCGAAAATTTCTAATTCCTAACAAATTTTGTGATGGAGATTTGGACGTTGCTTTTAGGGAGAAAACTTGTTTCATTCGTGTAACACCCTCATGAATAATAGCAAATGAAGCTAATTCGAGGATATTACTTATTCGCACAAAGTACACATTACGTAAAATCCACTCTAAATGAGACGTTTTAAAATACATTATCATTCGAATTTATTCATAATATAAGAGTAGCGGTCCCATAATGTACATAATAAGTTTAAAAGTTTTCGAATGATAATATGCATAGTCTTCAAAATGCCTATTCCATGTGCCTTCATTCGCGTTGCATATATCTTTACGGACTGAGATAAAACATGCTAAAAAGTCAACACAATGGTTGAGTGAATTCATAGTTTTGTAAACGAGTGGACAATAGTTTGTATTATAATTGCAATGTGTACAATTATCTTCTTGAAAGTTATTATTGCTCTAAGCTCATGGAACTCACGATTGACTGTTGTATATATATCACCCGATCCATATATAGATACAAGTAACATGCCCCGAGTAGGTATTTGCCATATACCGTTAGGAATTAGAAATTCAGTGTATTAAAGAGTCGTACCACCTCAAGTATATGTTATCGTTAGAAAGCTCGTAGTCATAGTACTTTTATGTTAAGTAGTATTTAGTTTAGTAACACCGTGGAGGACTGACGGTCTTTACCCATCGTATGCCCTGATCCACAGCTCGTTGTATGGCGTTTTATTGTAAGACTATAAATACTCTCTACCTTCCAAGGTAGAGAGTTGAGCTCATAATAATATTTTTCTTTTCTCACTGTTCCTAAACCTCTAACTTTCTCTATCTAGAACTCACCTTTATACGCCTACTTTGTGTTATGGTTTGATGTGTATGTGAAATCCAAGATCCTACAATTGGTATCAAGAGCCATGGTTAGATCATATCTTGCACATCTTTGGATTTCTAGTGGTTTTTAGGTGGTTTTGAGTTTGAAAAAGTTTAGTGGTTTGTGCATCATTTGGTTGATTTCTTGTGTTAAAGCTTGATTTTGTTAGTACTTTTGTGTTTAGAATCATCACAAGTGTTTAGGTTTTCGGTTGGTAAGCTTGAATCATTTTGGTTGTTGTTTTGGATTGAAAAGTAGTGTTTATGTGATTTTCTTGCTAGCGACTTGGTTCTCGGTGTGATATTCATCATAGCGACTTGCTTCATAAAAAGTTAGCGACTTGGAGTGTTATTTGGTAGCGATTTGGTCCTAGCGACTTGTCTATTGAGACAAGCCGACAAATAGTACAAGTTAGTGGATTCTCCACTACTGCTAGCGACTTAGTGAGGTTAGCGCTTGCTTCCAAAGTGTTAGCGAAGTTAAAGGCAAATTGTTAGCGACTTAGTATTCTTAAATTGGACCTTAGCTTAGTTGCCGCTATTTAATTTGACAGTGGTAGCTTACTTTGCTTAGCGATTTGGTGACTTAGCGAAGCTTTTAGCGACTTGACTCGTGTAGCGACTTGGTGCTTAGCGATTTGGTGATTTAGCGAAGTTGCTACTTAGCGACTTGTGCTTAGCGACTTGGTCAAGGGTTATAGTTAACTTGGTTGATTTTACTTAAGAAGAGGTTTGACCAAAGTTGACTTTTAACGCCAAAACTTCAAACGGCCATAACTTTTTATTCAGAATCTGCTTAGCTTAAATACCACAAAACGACCGAACAGCTTGAATATTGTGAGGTTTCAAGACGCTGTCTTGAAACGAATTTTTCGAGGCCCAAATCCTCTCCGAAAGGAAGTTGAGCTTTAAAATTTTAGATCTAAATTTCTCCATAAAATCGTGCACCAACCAACCCAAATCACAACCAAACAACATCTCTGCTTATCCCACAAACAATCATAAGACCTAACACACAATTGTCTATCATTGTGTCGATCCATCAGTCATCTTAACACATTCCATTGGTCATTGCTTAATGGTTTGGTCTTGATTTTAGTAAAATCCCGCGAAAGATTCTATTTCTCGGTTTAAATCATAGACTTGTAAAATCTTGCATTCCACCTCATCATGTCTTACTCATCTTACCCCCGGTGATTTCGATGCTTAAATTGTATGATGCTGTGGACAATAATGTTAATGATTGCTACACCGAACGATTAAAGATGTTTGAATTAAACAATGAGGATGTGAGATCTTCATGTTACGAGTTCAATGAGAATGAATTGCACCGCTACGTAATGCCATGCAAATGGAATGCAGATTGAGCCCTATCAACTACTTCATCCGCACCTCATACAATTTATATCCATAGATGGGGATCGTACATGTAGTGCTCTTTTCCGCCAGGACTTACCTACATTGACAAGAAGCACATTGAACTTAGAACATTTAAAGTGCAAATTACCAATGAAGAGGTTCAAAAGGATGGTTCCAAGGTAACTCTTCAAGTAATCTACAAACAATTTCACCATTCATCATGGGGAATATTCGCAGACATTTATCAACACTTGGTTGGAATTTCCTTCAAAAAACATACTGGAATGGAAATTGAGGAATTCATTGAGACATTTATCCAACTCATGGATAATGTGAAAAAGTACATTGAAGAATCTCGCACAAAAGAATGAAGACGTGAATGAGTGTCGTGCGCTTGAAAGATTGTTGTGATAAGTTGGGTAATGTATCCATTGAAGAATCGGGTGTTGCCGAATGCGAATGTCGTGACAACAAAATGATGAGTCGGATAATGGAAAAATGGAATCTTAGATGCTCAAATTCACAAGAGAGAGGTGCACCGAGACATACAACCCGTGTGCAAGTTAATGCAAAGGAACGCCTCCATGGAAGCTTCGGATGTTCCCAAGATAGAGATGCACTCCACGACTGTGCATGTCAATGCTCGTAAGTTGCATGGATGTTTCTCACGTACCTAGTTGTGCATCTTCTACTCAAAATGATGATTATGAACTGCATGAGTACGCTTCATTTGTGCTCGATGATTCCCTTACCACTGAACTTAACATATATAAGGATCAAGTTTCTATTTATGAACAGCGTGCTAAGTTTGAGTTGACCACCCGTGAGCAGGAAATGGATGTCCAAATACGCATAATCATTAGAAAAAGTAATTTTAGAAAGAAGTATTAAAACAAGAGTTAAACTCCTTACAAGAAAAGCTTTCTAAAGCTGCTAAGCAAAAACACGAACTTCAAGAAAATGTTAAAATGCTTAAGCAAGAATTCAAGGCTAAGGAATCAAAACTTTTGAATGATTTTTCCAATCTAAAACTTTGAAAAACAAGCTTGAAAATAAGTTGTATGCATAAGGAATACCATTGATCAGCTCACATGATCACTAAGCATAGAGTCTTAAGCGATAAGCATAGCATTCCCTTGTTGAGGAACCAAATCCAGAGGTAATTAAAAAGGCTAGAAATGCTCATAAGGTGCTTTATGATGGTAATGAAATCCTTAAGCCTAGGCGAAACCTAGTTCATTGAGTGCACTGAGGAAGATAAGAAATCGATGAAGTCACTAGGGGAGATAATGAATAAGAAGCTAGAAGATCCCGAGTGTAAAAAGAATAACATAACGATCAAACCCCATAATTACACTAAAGAAAATTGGATCTCCTTGAATAAGTTTAAGCATCGGACTCTATTAACCCACTGAACAAGTGTTCGAAAAAGGATATGGAAATGCAAAAGTCGAAAATCTTGTTGAAAAGAATCCCCTTGTAGGAAATTGCCTAAAAACGCGTGTGTATCCTCCTAAAACACCAATGCACTTAGTTCCTAGATCTATTGCCACTAAAAGCAAGACCTTAATCGGTCAATATGTTATCTTTCAACTATTTGTTGATTTTGAGAAAACTTGCAAGAAAAGGATCACACCCATGGGTATAAGCGAAGGGGAAAGGGGGTTTTGAGCAAACTAAAGAATGCTATTTAACTGAGGTCATGCCTTTCTTTAAACAACTAAAAGATCAATTTGAGAGTCTTAAAAAGGGGACGATAAATAGATATTAAAGAAATGGAAAAGGAATTTGATGCAATGATTGTTGAGGTTAGTAACTATGAGAGAGAATTAAAATATAGTGAGATTGAAAGGAAGAACTTGCATACCTTGAATGAGAATCTGATTTCTGAATGTATTGCTCAAGATGTGTTTTTCATTGCTACAAATTGTTCCATTAATGCTTCTCAATTTCATGAATTATCTTTTGCTCTGAAAGTCTCCCATGATCGTGTCATTGAGCTTGAAACAACAAATTCAAAATTGCATGAGAAAATAGAACAGGATGATCATGATAACTTGGTCAAACATTATTCTAAATTAGAAGTTGAACATCTTGCTTTGCAATTAAAACATCAACATCTAAAAGAAAATGTTAAAACCTCAAATATCAAGACATCCTCTGATGCTCACGAGTTTGATGCAGCTTTTGAAATTAGCAAAGCGGATGAACAAATTCGAGCTCATTATAACACGATCAAAAGATTGAAAGCCCAAATTTCACAACCGAAGGTGAAAAGAAGGAGATGACTGTTCCCATATGCCTCCACCTTTAGATTTTTCGAATTTTCAACTTCAAAACATAATTGATAACTTGCAAAAGGAAAATGATTGTTTTAAAGTTGAAATTTCAAAGGTTAATGATCAAAACAAAGAGTTATGTGATTCAATTAAAGTTAATCATGATAAACAAATTGAAAAGATAACTTCTTTACTTAACGATATTGAGAATCAAGCGTGGTGAAAGGAAAGTTGCCAATCCCCAATTGCAAATATTCATTCCTAAGGTTTCGATTGTGATAAGTATGCTATCGATATGTTATATATTTCCCCGCCCATTAGGAATAATGAACTCGCACATAAAGCATATCTCTCATACCTTAAGGAAAGTTTGAAGGGTCTCCGTGAGATGGTTGAAGATGAAAGATTAGAAAAACCTTTTGATAGTACTATAGCCTATGCTTGCATGGATGCCAAACGATCTCAAGAACTCTTAGAGTATGTAATTGTCACAAGTCCGACATCTAGCAATAGGCGAGATAGAATAGTGGTGCCTTGTTCTATGCCTAAAGCCAAGCATGTGACCCTTGATATGCCTTGTTCCATGTCAAAACTCAAGCAAACAACCTGTGATGTGCCTCCTAGAATTTCGAGATCCGTGACTTCTAGACCGTGAATGCAGAAAGTAGTGAAACCATGTAATGTTCCCATCGTTACTTCTACAGATGTTAAGATAGGATGCAAACCTAGAAGCTATGCAAAGAAGGATAGGATTACGCAAATTAAAGTGATCATGATAAGGAAGTGAAAGAACACCATAGGGACAAGAAGTTTGATTTGAACAAAAGAATCGTGTTAGTTCTAGTATTAGCTCTAAGCTTACTAAAATTAATTGAGGCCTTATCTTTGTCGTCAAGCAAAACATGCAAAAAAAAATGTTTAATTTCTGGTAATCATGATAAATGTGATGTGTTATTTCGAGGTCTAAGATTCATAACCCAGCTTAAGAAAGTTTGGAGAGCGAAACAGTTAAGCAATCACACGGAAACCTACAGGAAGGTTTTACCAATGTAGGATTCGATCAGGAAGCCAGGCAGTGAATATTCACGAATGTCAAACCTTGCCCCTTAACTAGATCCACTATGCCTAGAGTAGTGCCTGTTAAGGTTTGGAAACCAACTGGTAGAATAATCCCATTAAGCACAAAATGTCCCTCGACTAAGTCTGATGCTTCTACTAGTTTATGCTAACCAAAATGTCCCTCGACAAAATGTCCCTCGACAAAATGTCCCATTAGCTCCTAGTGACAATGACATTGCACCTAGGGTTTCTGCTGATTCAAAGATTGTTTGTGCTAACCAAAAGGACCCCATGAGCACGTGGCGATCCAATGTTTCCAATTCTCTCTTCGATCATTGTCCAAAGCGGGTCGTACAAAATTAGATCCCTTGGTATTTGGATTCGGGCGCTCTAAACATATAAGCGAGCTCTAAACAATGACGCTGTTCACATCTTGATTCGCCAGGCCTCATTCTTCATCACTATGGCGTCTGCAGATAACACTTCAGGCCCCGTTCCTCAAAGAAAAGAAAAGTGTACGCTTCAGTGCGCTTTATCTTCGTAAGAAGAGAAATCTTCATGTTTATGACCATTCTCATCGACATTCTTCATCAACAAGCTTCATGTTTCTCCCATGCTCATTCATTCATCAAGTGGATCTACATTCATTAATGTATATTCTTATTCACTTGCTAAATCAAAAATGGCAACTTCGGATGCAATTTTTGAGGGGGAGAAGACTGAATATACTAAATGATGATGGATGTTTAAATAATGGTTATACGACTTAAAGTTTGATGACTCTCACTCACTAAGGATAAATGGTCTTTATTCGATGTTTGTCGGTTTGGGGGGAAGCTACCAAAGATTCAAATTGAGAAGGCTCATGTCCAGACGATTTTCTTAGAAGCCTCGAATGCTTTGGTGGCGAAAGTTTAAGAGATGTTGATTCCTTTCTTCTACAACGTGATGTGGTCGATATCTTTATCTCTGTACTCATTTCATCATTCTCTTAAACTAATTTATCTCTTGTAAATATTTATTCAAAAAACAAAATACAAAATTATAAAACCTTCAAAAAATCAAATAGAAAAATATAAAACTTTCAAAATCCATAAAAATTTGAAAATTCGAAAAATCTTCAAAAAATATTGTCTTTTTGTCATGTTTCTCTCGATTCGAGAATATCTACGGTCTTGATGTTGTCATTCAAAGAATGACACGGGACTTTAGATGTTGTTCAATTTTTATATTAAAAAAAAAAAAAAAAATCAAAAAATCAAAAATTATTTTTGGGAGAAAGAGAAAACGATGGTTTATTGTCATTTCGTGCAAGAACCCGCTTTTCAAAGAAAGAAAGAGCCATACTTTATCATGTTTTCAAAATTCCATGCTCGATTCTTTAATCATTTATCTGCCGAAAACTAACTGCTTTGAAAAATAACTCAGTCTCTATTTTTGATAATCATCCGGACTTATTTGTCAAAATATCAATCTCTCAATCAACAACCTATGTCATTGATTGAGGGGAGAATGATTTCAATTAAATTAAAAAGTTATTTGGCATTCAATTGTTTTCAAAAGATATTCGGGCATGTTTTATCAATGGAGTTTATGTCTTAAAATCCGATCATTATCGCTTAAAAAGCGGCTTTCATAATCAAGTTTCAATTCTCCTTAAAAGCTTTCAAAATCAATTTAAATCTATAAGAGATCACAAATCTCAAATGATTTGATAATTGTGATCGGGGAGAATGTGTGATTTAAATTGGATTTAAACTGATAATTCGGTAAATGGTTTTATAAGGATGTACAAGCTCTCCTTCCCACATGTGACAAACGATTTCAAATTTTCCATGCACATGTTGAGGAGGAGCATCTATCTTAAACCTATGATTTTAAACGTGATAACTTATCTCAAGGTGCAGGTTCCCTCTAGTATGTGCAAAACTCTTTTCAAATCTCGAGGCACATATTGAGGGGAGCAAAATCATGAAAACCTCATCCTTCCCCAAAATGCTTTATCTACTTGATTTGATTAGGAAAGTGATGTTGATATTTTTTTAAAATGGTAATCAAAGAAGTTAATTCTTTCTCTTGCCTCCGTGTGGAAAACTATTTCAAATACTTGATTCACATGTTGAGGGGAGTTCTTCTTCTAAAAATATCAAAACAATTCGTGTACAAAATGCTTTGTTAATATATCATAAGTATCTGGATTGATTTTCAAATGGTTTTCAATTGGTTCCTATGGCGGATGAACAATACCAAAAAGACCGACCAACTTTACATTATGTATGGTGATATAAGGACGATAAGGTTAGGTATGTATTCCCATGATCCGCTGTGAATCGAGGGATCTACCGAGGGACTATCCACTAGTTAGTGTAGAGTTCTTAGGTATGATGATAAAAGGAGAAAAATGAGATATGGGAAGAGTGTGGACTAAGATCGAGCTAGTATCGAATAAACCCAACAAAGTTCTAGTTATGAAGTCTCGGTAAGCACTGAAGGGGTTGAAGAATGAAAAGAATTGAATGAGAAAAGGGTGAAAACAAATAGCCTCCATTTATTCAACCTTAGGGCAAAAACCGGGTTCAATTCAAATGCTACAGATGGTAACATCGGTATTGAAGACAAGACGTCATGGACCCAGGGACGCACTGCACTTCAACTTTCCAAACCACTCAAGTTCCTCTTAAAAGGACTTGTTTCATTCTCACGGGGAACCGACATTATCTATCAACTTTCTCTTAGAGATTGTTGATATTGAAGGAGGAGACCCTCTCCCTAGTCTCCGATATAGGATCCAAATATGCACAAATTGAGTCTAGTGCCACGAGATCATCAATAAATCTCATTAGGACACTTTCAATGAAGACTCTCTATTTCACACAATGTGGAAAGAGAGATTATATCTTGAGTCCTACGCATTATCCTTGTGGTATTGCCAGAACATCTGAGTGATATGCAAACATACTCACAATGAAGATGGAAAGCCTTCTGGAGCCAACATCTAACAAGCTCTTGGTAGGTGGCATGTGAGATCTATTATACAGATCAACCATGTGACAATTGAACAGAAACAATGGGGCGATTCATTCTTTTTGAATCAATCACAGTTCGGTTATGGATTGACGGATACCTTTGAAAAACCGGTCTTTGTGCTTTAAAACTCCTTTCATTAAGCACGTCGATCGTGTACTAATTTTTCAAATCAAAAGGTGTTTTATGATTGATAATTGATTTTCATTAAAACCTTCGTTATATTGCAAAACAATTTCTATTGAGCAATACACGATTGTTTTTCAAATCTCTTTTCATCAATCGCTGGACTTAAATACATGCCTGGTTCACTCACTCCGTGTTGTCTTCTTTGAGACGCCTTAGGCTTTGAGAACAAATAGAGCAACAATTTGCGAAACCTCAAGGAAATTCTTCGTAATTATTCCCCGATCACGGCATTTTGTATTGATCAACGAGGGAACCGTGGGTCGTGTACTCAATTCGAAAGTGATCAAAGACACTTTCGACGCATTTATTGCTAACCTGTATGCGTGGTACACCCGCGTTTGGTACCGATCGTAATGGAGCGGTCAATCAATAACCGCATGCTCACACAACACATTCATATCAAAAGATATCATGATTGGTGCATCAATGACTCGGATATTCTAACTCCATGCTTCGCTAATACGCTGGCCAATATCATGAATCAACTAAAGCTTCCGCTACTCTGATGAGAATATATCATGATCCAGAATGTGAGCATGTCGGTCCGAATGTCACAACATCACATAATACCAACACCACAATGGATGTATCGGAGATTTTCTATTAGCTGATGATCTCAAAAGTTGGCTCAACATTATTATCACGCGTGGATCGATTAAAAGACCTCCACTTAGTTTAACCAAACATGCAATGAGTGGAATCAATGACTACGAGCTTCGGAGCAAAGTACTACATCAAGAATGCAAGATCAATTGTTAATGTAATATCTGATTGTATTCAATGTCATTTTAGTATATGTTTGAGGTGACCTCCCTTAGGGAGATTGTTAGGAATTGGAAATTCTAGGTATTAAAGAGTCGGTCACCTCAAGTATATGTAATCGTTAGAAAGCTCGTAGTCATAGTACTTTTATGTTAAGTAGTATTTAGTTTAGTAACACCGCGGAGGACGGACGGGTCTTTACCCAGCTGTATGCCCGATCCACGACCCGTTGTGTGGCATTTTATTGTAAGACTATAAATACTCTCTACCTCCCAAGGTAGAGAGATGGAGCTCATAATAATATTTTTCTTTCTCTCACTAAGTTCCCTAAACCTCTAACTTTCTCTCTCTAGAACTCACCTTTATACGCCCACTTTGTGTTATGGTTTGATGTGTATGTGAAATCCAATATCCTACATATACCTAGGTAATTCAAATAAAGTGCGTTTGGTTACCGATATGGCTAACACAAACGGGAATCGTCAATCCCGATAGGCCTATTCACTATATTTGCGCCACTCCCGTGATTAGTGGTCCATGATGTTGGGGACTTTTGGCATAAACAACTTAGTGGTATGCAATAATACGGTCAAAGGCATTTACTTTTCAAGTAATTGTCCATAATAAAACATTTAGCATGTATCTCCCCCAAGTAGTTTATAAAATGCAATTAAACAAAAGTTGGGGCTATGAACTCACCGTAGTTATCATTTAGTAGCTTATAGCAATAACTTGATAGGTAGGTCGAGACACGATCTTTAGTGATTAACTACGAAAGTATAATAATTATGTTTTAGTATAGTTTTCAATATAAGTGTACAAGTATATGTAATTTGTTGGCTTATGATGTTGTACATGGATATTAAGCTAAGGTATCGCTAAGTGTTGATTCGCTCATAGCATTTTTATAAATGACCTCGCATACTGCCAGCTCGGCTATCAAAATCAAGAGGTCATGTAGTAATCGCATGAGGAGCTAGGACGCTTTAAATCGTGAAATCCAATAACTCGTCGATCTGATAACCCGAAGAGGCCTCTTTATGATAATGAAATTCCCTACTATTGTAGTATTTATCATTTATAAGTAAGTATTTGACGAGACAAATGTTGTACAAAACATATAATAGTCGTTTAGTCAAAGACTATTTGAGTGGTGACGGATAGTGTTATAAATTGTGTCGTGAAGCATTTCATGTGCAAGTGTTGTTCACTTAATGAGTTTTGTGATTTCGGCGTGTTATATTATCATGTTGCGAAATATAAAGGTTTAAAAAGAAATTTTTAGACTAATATGTTCATGATTTTAGAATTTAAAACTTGTGAAAAATGGTATTTATATAGTTTGTGTGTCATATAGTTATTTTGTCAAAATCTAGTAAAGCTTCATTTAATTACCAAGTTTTTGGAACAATTTTTGGTTTAACATACCCAAACTAGTTATTTGGCTTAGTTACAATTTAACAACTTTGAGATAACAATCATGGTCATATTTACTGGTCATATTCAAGTTAAAATAGCTTGAGACATTAGCCTTGGTTTAACCATGGCTTTGTTTTGGTCTCAAAGAGTCAAAAATATACAACTAAGTTTTCTTAACCATGGTTGTTTTTCTGGTCACAACAGGTCCGTGTAGTTTTTGCTGTTTTTTAGTATTTTCGTTCACTGTCAGCTCATGTGCCCTACGTTTTTGAAGAAAATTTCATTCTGAGCAACTTTCGTGTTTTACACTTTTGCTGATTCGGACCAGAAAAGGGTCTAAATCGCGTTTTAAAATCGTTTCAGAAGACTTTTTGACATAATAACCAATTTTACCTAACCATCTTCTTTTAGCCATAAATTTTTATCTACAAATCCGTTTCAAGTGATTCAAAAGCTCAAATTCAACTTTTTACTTCCTCTAACAACTTCTTAAATTTAATCAAGTCCAAACTTTGTAATTTTTATGTTAAAACTCATAATAATTTACTAGTTTCTTACTAGTTGTCTTAATGAGTTTCTACACTAGTTTTTACTCATCAATTTTATGTACAACATCATGCAAGCCTTATTACATGTACTATTTATATCAAATTACATCAAATCATCATAAATATTATTACAACAATATTGAATGACAAGAAATTTAAATAACTTCTTACAAGAGTTAGGTTGAATAGTCATAAGAACAATCAAGCCTAAACCCTCTTCCAATCTTCAACCCTTCTTCAACCTCTTAACCCAAGCATAACCAAACTTCTTACCCTTGAAATAAACCCTTTTACTTCAGCCCTAACTTCCTTGTGTAGCTCTTGTTTCACCTTTGATATCCATAAAACAACCTTAGGATCATGTAGGTACCAACTTAAGCTCCATCTTCTTTGTAATTTTTATGGTATGAATCAAAGTGATAATTGGTGATTTGGGATTGATGGTGAACGTCCAAGGGAGAGAAAAACCAAGAGATAATTGTGTTTTGCATGTAAAATGATAGGTGTGAGGTGACATGGGGTATATGGGGGGATAAGAGGTGATGAGTGGGAGTGAAGGTGCAAGGAGAAAAGGCCACATGGCTTGGGGTTTATGTGTGCTTGCCACCTCAATCTTGAGGTGGTAGTGCATGTGTTTATTTGGATAATATTTGGTTTTTAGGGTATAGTTTGGTCCCGGTAATTACTAATGTTAAGCCCTTAATTTACGAAACTTAAAACAGTTAGTAACGTAAAAATGTAATACTTCCAAAAATGTTAAAACTTATCAACATACTCCAACTAAGTATACTAAAAGTATGATAAGTCTAATATGGTGTTTCTATATTGTTAAAACCTAGTAACGATTAGGTTCTGCACGCCAGATACGAAGGGTAAAATATTTACCTAAAATTTGGCAAAGTGGCAATAATTTATATGAATTATGACTAGTGGTGAAACTAAAGTATTTTTGAACAGATAGACTTTTCCTAGTCTTGTGTTGGTTGTGAGGATAATTCACATTATTTAATTTTTGAGATTACTTAAATAAATAATTAAAAATAATTTATATAACATTAAATAGTAAAATATGGACCTGAAATATGCGTGGTGCTACAGCCTTCCCCTGTTACGGAAATCATGTCCTCATGATTTAGTTTGATGTACCCGAAAAGAGATGCGGATATTTCTATCGCATTTGGTCCTCTCTTTCCTAGGTGTATTTAGGCCCTCGGGGAGAATTCCAACGTACTTTGACGATGGGGATTCAGCTTTGTTTCAATTGTTTGACCTCACGGTCCATTATTTCAACAGGTTCCTCAATAAAATGTAGCTTGTCATCGAGCTTAATCTCGTCTAGTGGAATGCCGAGGCTTTCATCGGATAGACATTTCTTAAGATTTGACACGTGTAAAGTGTTATGGATTCCACTTAATTCTTGAGGTAGCTCAAGTTTGTATGCTACCGGACCAACTCTTTCTATGAGTTTGAATGGTCCAATATATCGTGGACTTAGTTTCCCACGTTTTCCAAAACGGATTACGCCTTTCCAAGGCGAGACTTTCAGCATAACCCTATCTCCAATTTGAAATTCCAAGTGGTTTCGCCTAGTGTCACAGAATTTTCATGGCGACCTCTAGCGCTTGTAGTCACTTCGATCTGAATAATCTTTTCAGTTGTGTCCAGTACAATTTCTGGGCCGGTGAGTTGAACATCGCCAACCTCATTCCAGCATATGGGAGATCGACACTTTCGACCATACAATGCTTCGTATGGTGATGATTTAAGACTGGAATGATAGCTATTGTTGTAAGAGAATTTGACTAATGATAAATGTTAGTCCCAGCTTTTACCAAAATCGATAATACAAGCTCTTAGCATATCTTCCAAGGTTTGTATGGTTCTTTCGCTTTGACCGTCATTTGGGATGATAGGCAAGACTCATGTCTAGTTTAGTTCCAAAAGCTTTCTGAAGTGACTGCCAAAAATTTGAAGTAAATCTGGTATCTCTATCTGAGATAATTGAAATTGGTACACCATGTTTAGAAACTATTTCTTTGATGTACAAATTTGTCAGCTAATCCATTTCATAAGTTTCTTTGATTGGAATAAAATGACCAGATTTTGTTAAACGGTCTACAATTACCCAAATGGCGTCATAACCGCTCGGTGTTCTGGGTAATTTCATAACAAAATCCATCGTGATTCTTTCCGATTTCCACATAGGAATTTCGAGTTGTTGTTGTAATCCTGATGGTTTTTGACATTGGGCCTTGACCTTAGAAATGTCAGGCACTTACCAACATATTTGGGAATATCAGCCTTCATGTTAGGCCACCAATACAGCTTTTTGAGATCATGATACATTTTGTCGGACCCTGGATGAATGTAGTACTTTGACTTATGCGATACAACTTTTGTCCAACTTTTGTCTTTGAAGCATAACGTTCCATCAAAACGCTTTACAAAACCGTTTTTGTTCTCTAACATACCGTAGAGATTCTCTTTGGGACGGTTTTCTTCTTTGATAGCTTCAGTTTGTGCTGCAAGGATTTGTGAGGGTAGTGGTGATACGATCATCATTCCCAACGATCTAACCTTTAGAGGTTTGAATCATTCTTTTCGACTGAGAGCATCTGCCACGACGTTGTGCCTTACCGGGTGATAATTTAATTTCACAATCGTAATCACTAAGTAATTCTAGCCAACGACGTTGTCTCATGTTTAGATCTTTCTGATCCAGAATGTGTTGCAAGCTTTTGTGATATGTGTATACTATACACTTTGTGCCGTAGAGATAATGTATCCAGATTCAAAGAGCAAACACGACTGACCCTAACTCTAAATCATGAGTGGTGTAGTTTTTCTCGTGCTTTTTAAGTTGTCTTGAGGCATAAGCTATCACCTTCTGTCTTTGCATTAACACTGCTCCCAAACCTTTATACGAAGCATCACAGTACACAACAAAGTGTTCGTTGCTTTCAGGTAACGCTAAGATAGGTGCACTGCATAATTTCTCTTTTAGAAATTGAAACGCTTTCTCTTCTTTTTTACTGATCAATTTCACATTCTTTTGATTCAATTTAGTTAAAGGCTTTGCTATCTTGGAAAAACCTTCAATGAATCTACGGTAATATCCAGCAAGTCCGAAAAATTGACGTATTTTCGTTGGATTTGTAGGGGCAGCCCAAGTGTTTATGGATTCTATCTTGGCGAGATGCACATGAATTCCATGACTATTAATTACGTGGCCCAAGAATTGTACACTTGAGATCCAAAATTCACATTTTGGGAATTTAGCATACAACTTCTCATTCTTGAGTAACTATAGGATCAGCTTTAGATGTCTTTCATGTTCTTCTTTACTCTTAGAGTAAATTAGAATATCATCTATGAACACAATCACAAACTTATCCAAATATGGTCTACACACTCGATTCATGAGATCCATAAATACTGCTGGAGCATTAGTTAAACCAAATGGCATAACTTGAAACTCATAGTGACCATATCAAGTCCTGAATACCGTTTTCGGAATATCCTCTTCTCAAACTCTAAGTAGGTGATATCCTGATCGCAAATCGATCTTGGAGTATACGCTTGAACCTTGGAGTTGATCGAAAAGATCATCGATTCTTGGAAGCGGCTATCGGTTCTTTACAGTTAGTTTATTTAACTCCCTGTAATCAATGCACATTCTGAAGGATCCATCCTTATTTTTAACGAATAGGACTGGAGCTCCCCATGGTGATGAACTTGGTCGAATAAAACCTTTATCCGTAAGTTCTTGCAATTGGTTAGATAACTCTTGCAATTCCGAAGGAGCTAAGCGATAGGGTGCTCGAGCAACCTGTGCGGCACTTAGCACCAATTCGATTTGGAACTCCACTTGTCTAGGTGGTGGAAGTCTGGGTAAGTCTTCAGGAAAGACTTCAGGATAATCACGTACAATAGGCACATCTTCGAGTCACTTCTCTTCTAACTTTTTCTCCGTTATGTGGGCTAGGAAGACATAACATCCCTTCTTGATGTAGTTTTAAGTTTTAATGCAAGAAATGATGTTTAGGCGAGTTCCACTTCGACCCCCTCGGATAACCAAGGTTTCGTTATCGATAGGAATATGTACAACTTTCTCGCCACATATGATATTTGCATTTTGTTGTGATAACCATTCCATACCAATTATAACGTCGAAACTTCTGAGTTCTATTGGCATACGGTCTATTTTGAATGGATGACCTAACAAGTTTAGAGTACAATTTTGAAGTACAATGTTGGTGTTTACAAGATTCCCATTTGCTAACTCAATGGTAAAGGTGGTGTCTAATGTAGTGGGTGTAATATCAAATAAAGATGCAAATGCAGTGGATATAAAACTTTTATCAGCACCCGAATCAAATAAGATTTTAACATAATGGTTATTGAGTAGAAACGCATCGTAACCACATTCGGATCTCGCTGTGCATCTTTATCACCCAATACATATACCATGAGCTACTCCTTTTTGTTGACCATTGTTTCGGGGACATTGTCTCTTGATGTGTCCACGTTTTCCACACCCAAAACAAGTCAATACTGGTTGGGTGTTGGCCCAAGTAGCAGGCCCCTTCCCTCTGCAGTCCTTGGTTTGATGACCTGTCTTTTGAAAATTCTTCCATCTAACGGTGCAAGGTCCTTCATGATGTAACTTGCATCTATAAAACAAAGGAGCATTTCCTTGATAACCTCCTCCTTCAGCTGGAGCAACAACAGCAGCAACAATACCTCTGGCATTTTCCTGCCTAGGGTTTTGCTGGTTGTGGTGGTTTGAGTTTCGGTTTTGTTGGTTGAAATTGTTGTTGTTACCCCTTCGGCTATCATTCCACCTTCTCTTGTTGTTGTTGTGGGTATTGTTATTGGGATGGTTGTTGTTGTTATTGTTGTTGTTATTATTGTTGTTGTTGTTGTTGTTGTTGCGGTTGAGGTTAATGTCATGAATCAGAACAGTTCCTGCTCTAACTGCTTGATCCATCAATCTACGAGCCATTCCCATTGCATCATCTATCGTTTTTGGATCAAATGAGGTTACATTTCCCTGTATAGGTTGTGGAAGTCCCCATATGTACCTCTCCAGTAACTTCTCATTGGTTGGAACCATTGTTGGGCATAAGATTGCCAATTCATTGAATCGACGATTGTATGTGGTGATATCAGAGACCTTAACTATGTGGTTCCAGAATTCAATTTCCAACTTCTATACCTCATTACGAGGACAATATTGTTTGATCATCATTGTTTTGAGTTCAACCCAGGAAATTCGGTAGGCATTTGCAATGCCGATTGGTTGCACTACAAAATTCCACCACGACAAAGCTTCATCCATTAAAGTGCTAGTGGCGTATTTGACCTTGCAGTCTTCCGTGATGTTGCTGATCAGGAACACAGATTCAGATATCTCAAACCAGCGGGTTAACCCTACAGCTCCTTCAATGCCTTTAAAATTTGTGGGTTGGCATTTCATATATTCGCCGTATGAGTAGCCCCTTGGCGTTGGTTCGACATTTATTCTTTCGGCACCAATAGCTGGTCCCATAGTATTTGCACCTCCTGCTCCAACATTAGTTGCAGTGGCCCTAGCGGTTGCAAGTGCTTCAGCCACGGCGGTAGTTTTTGCAGTCTCAGCAGCCTCAGAGGCCACGGCTGCATTTGTAGCTGCAGTTGCATGCTCAGTTCTAAGTGCGGCAGCCACTTGATCGGCAATCATTTTATCAATTGCAGCTTGGCTTTTATTTTTAGGTGGCATGATTGTATCAATTAAACAAGAGATGTGGTATAAGTATGATGTTGGATAATAAGCACGATTAGGAATGATAGAAGAATAACGTTGGAAATTAAATCACAACACAAGACGAGATAGATTTATACAATAAAAGTTACATTTATATATACATTATATCGGAGTTACAAAATCAAAACCCGTGACAGGTTTCTTCAAAATTTTACTGACTAAACTATAAGTCAGTAATTACATTGTTTACTAGCTAATACATATCTTACTAAGTCTTTTAACTATTATAACAAGACTATTCTTTCAAGCATCTGGAGATTGATGCGGCTCGGGCTGGTTGTTATTCCCGTGAGCGGCCAACACATCAATTGCGTCATTTGGGTGAAACTCCATAGAGCCCCTTAGTTCATGAAACATGATCTGCATTTCTGCCTGTATGTTGTAGAGATCGATCTCAAGCCTACATCGATCGGTTTGAGCAATTTCTAGCTTTATTTCTGTTGACGCTACACGACGTTTCAATTCTTTAATCTGTTCGCCGTCTTCATTTTGTGCTTGATCCATACGGTTGACTTTGTTCCTAAGCACTGGAAATCCGGTTATAGGATCCAAGACAATGTCTTCCACACGTGTAAGGCCCTTTTGGATATCACTCATATCGAAGATTGTCGAGTTGGTTCGCGAGCATTAACGGCTTCAACTCTTATTGAAGAGATCTCCGTTTCACGATGATGCATTGCCCTTGACAGAAAGTGGACATGATTTTGAAGTGTAGTGACATCTTGTCTCAGACATCCCATTTCGTACCTAGGGAAGTTCAGAAAAGTATTTGATGGTCCTCCAACTTCATAGGTAGAGGAAGGGCCCCCAATGATATAAGGCCTTTCCCTAGTAGCAGGAGTAACCGAAACAGGAATAAATGGTGACATTGGTGACAATGGAGCTGGAGATCCATTGAATATAACATCAGCTTGAAGAGGTTCTTCCTCTTCTTCATCATCATCGGAAATCACTTCCATGTCATCATCATCATCATCATCTAAGATCATATTTTCATCTTCTTCCGGATCTTCATCCGGATCATCCTCGGGTTGATTTTCATCAGCTAAATTTTCATTTGGTTCCCCATCCTCGTCATCCCTATAGTCCACAACATCAAGATAATCATCATCTTGATCCGGGGGATTCTGTGCTTGGATGGGAGCCGGAAGTACTTGCTCTTGGTGAGCAGGTATAGCTTAATTTGGAATAACAAGATCGTGATCTGGGGATGGTGGTACAAACATAATGTCTGCATAAGAGTATTCATGTTCAGAGTTAGTTAAACGTTCTTAGCAATTTAAACAGTGATATATCAAATAGTGGGCATGGCACACAGAATGTAAAGACTATAATAAGTGAATCGGTATATAGTAGTTATAGTCTAGGTATATAATGCACCCGGATCTCTATAAGCGTAGCTCGATGCCAATCTGTAACACCTCGAGTTTTGACTAGCGGCGTATGAAGCTAATTCGAGGATATTACTTATTCGCACAAAGTACACATTACAGAAAACGACTCTAAATGAGACGTTTTAAAATACATTATCATTCAAATTTATTCATAATATCATAGTAGAGGTCCCATAATGTACATAATAAGTTTAAAAGTTTTTGAATGATAATATGCATAGTCTTCAAAATGCCTATTCCGTGTGCCTTCATTTTCGCGTGCCGGACATATCTTACGGACCTGAGATAAAACATCCGAAAAAGTCAACACAATGGTTGAGTGAATTCATAGTTTTGTAAACAGTAGTGGACAATAGTTTTTAGTATAATTGCAATGTGTACAATTATCTTCTTGAAAGTTATTATTGCTCTAAGCTCATGGAACTCACGACGATCTTGTTGGATATATATCACCGGATGATATATATAGATTCAAGTAATATGCCCCGAGTAGGTATTTGCCATATACCTAGGTAATTCAAATAAAGTGCGTTTGGTTACCGATCCGGCTAACACAAACGGGATTAGTCAATCCCGATAGGCCTATCCACTATATTTAAGCTCCACTCCCTGATTAGTGGTCCATGATGTAGGGGACTTTTGGCATAAATAAATTAGTGGTATGCAATAATACAGTCAAGGCATTTAGTTTTCAAGTAATTGTCCATAATAAAACATTTAGCATGTATCTCCCCCAAGTAGTTTATAAAACGCAGTTAAAACAAAAGTTGGGGCTATGAACTCACCGTAGTTATCAGTAGTAGCTTATAGCAATAGCAGTGTAGGTCGAGACAACGATCTTTAGTGATTACCTACGAAAGTATAATAATTATGTTTTAGTATAGTTTTCAATATAAGTGTACAAGTATATGTAATTTGTTGGCTTATGATGTTGTACATGGATATTAAGCTAAGGTATCGCTTAAGTGTTTATTCGGCTCATAGCCTTTTTATAAATGACCTCGTACCACCGTTCGGGCTATCAAAATCAAGAGGTCATGTAGTAATCGCACGAGGAGCCAGGACGCTTTAAATCGTAAATCCACAACTCGTCGATACGACACCCAAGAAGAGCCTCTTTATGATAATGAAATTCCCTACTATTGTAGTATTTATCATTTATAAGTAAGTATTTGACGAGACAAATGTTGTACAAAACATATGTCGTCTTTCGTCAAAGACTATTTGAGTGGTGATGTGATAGTATAAATTGTGTCGTGAAGCATTTCATGTGCAAGTGTTGTTCACTTAATGAGTTTTGTGATTTCGGCGTGTTATATTATCATGTTGCGAAATATAAAGGTTTCAAAAGAAATTTTTAGACTAATATGTTCATGATTTTAGAATTTAAACTTGTGAAAAATGGTATTTATATAGTTTGTGTGTCATATAGTTATTTTGTCAAAATCTAGTAAAGCTTCATTTATTTACCAAGTTTTTGGAACAATTTTTGGTTTAACATACCCAAACGAGTCATTTGGCTTAGTTACAATTTAACAACTTTGAGATAACAATCATGGTCATATTTAGTGGTCATATTCAAGTTAAAATAACTTGAGACATTAGCCTTGGTTTAACCATGGCTTTGTTTTGGTCTCAAAGAGTAAAAAATAAACAAGTAAGTTTTCTTAACCATGGCTGTTTTTCTGGTCACAACAGGTCCGTGTAGTTTTTGCTCTTTTTTAGACATTTCGTTCACTTTCAGCTCATGTGCTCCATTGTTTTAAAGAAAATTTCATTCCGAGCAACTTTCGTGTTTTACACTTTTGCTGATTCGGAACAGAGAAGGGTCTAAATCGCGTTTTAAAATCGTTTCAGAAGACTTTTTGACATAATAACCAATTTCATCTAACCATCTTCTTTTAGCCATAACTTTTTATCTACAAATCCATTTCAAGTGATTCAAAAGCTCAAATTCAAGTTTTTACTTCCTCTAACAACTTCTTAAATTTAATCAAGTCTAAACTTTGTAATGTTTATGTTAAAACCAATGTTGCATAATATTTTACTAGTTTTTTCGGTGACTAGTTGCCTTAATGAGTTTCTACACTAGTGCTTTTAAGTGCTCATCAATTTTATTATGTATAATTATGGTAAAATATACATTATGCAAGCCATATTACATGTACTCGGCATTTTATATCAAATTACATCAAATCATTGACATTAAATATTATTACATCACATCATATATTTATTACAACCATATTGAATGACAAGAAATTTAAATAACTTCTTACAAGAGTTAGGTTGAATAGTCACAAGAACAATCAAGCCTAAACCCACTTCCAATCTTCAACCCTTCTTCAACCTCTTAACCCAAGCTTAACCAACCTTCTTACCTTTGAAATAAACCCTTTTACTTCAGCCCTAACTTCCTTGTGTAGCTCTTGTTTCACCTTTGATATCAATAAAAGAACCTTAGGATCATGTAGGTACCAACTTAAGCTCCATCTTCTTTGTAATTTTTATGGTATGAATCAAAGTGATAATTGGTGATTTGGGATTGATGGTGAATGTCCAAGGGAGAGAAAAACCAAGAGATTGTTGTGTTTTGCATGTAAAATGATAGGTTTGAGGTGACATGGGGTATATGGGGGGACAAGAGGTGATGAGTGGTAGTGGAGGTGCAAGGAGAAAAGGCCACATGTCTTGGGGTTTATGTGTGCATGCCACCTCAATCTTGAGGTGGTAGTGCATGTGTTTATTTGGATAATATTTGGTTTTTAGGGTATAGTTTGGTCCCGGTAATTACTAATGTTAAGCCCTTAATTCACGAAACTTAAAACCGGGTAACGTAAAAATGTAATACTTCCAAAAATGTTAAAACTTATCAACATACTCCAACTAAGTATACTAAAAGTATGACAAGTCTAATATGGTGTTTCTATAGTGTTAAAACCTAGTAACGTAGGTTCGGGTACGCGTATTACGTAAAGGGTAAAATATTTACCTAAAATTTGGCAAAGTGGTAATAATTTATATGAATTATGACTAGTGGTGAAACTAAAGTATTTTTGAACACATAGACTTTTCCTAGTCTTATGTTGGTTGTGAGGATAATTCACACTCTTTAATTTTTGAGATTACTAAATTAAATAATTAAAAATAATTTATATAACAATAAATAGTAAAATATGGACCTGAAATATGCGAGGTGCTACAATTCGTGATCTACAAGGAAACGATCTTATGTATAGAAACCGCACATCAAGTCTTTAGACAAACTCAATGCAAGACATGATCGCTTCTTCTCCCATATGTCTACTTTCTAAGGCAACATCTACAAAATCCTGGCTATGGCACCGTCGTCTTTCACACTTGAACTTTCAAACCATAACCAATCTCGCACGTTACAAACTTGTTGAAGGTCTCCCAAGATTTCGGTATTCTAAAGATCATATATGCTCAGCTTGTGAACAAGGGAAAAGCACTCATGCTCACTTTCCTTCAAAGGTGGAACACAGCTCCCAACATGTGCTTCGTCTTCTTCACATCGATTTGTGTGGCCCGATGCGTGTGCAAACGATTAATGGCAAACGCTACATTTTAGTTATTGTTGATGACTACTCAAGATGGACTTGGGTTTATTTTCTTCGAAGTAAAGATCAAGCTCCACAAATGATCATCACCTTTCTTACGAAAATTCAAGTTCAGCTCCAGAACACAAATCCGAACAGACAAAGGAACTGAATTTGTGAATCAAAATCTTCGTGAATAGTATGAGAACGTGGGAATTGAGCATCAAACATCAATTGCACGGACACCAGAACAAAATGGAGTTGTTGAAAGATGAAACCGTACGTTAGTGGAAGTTGCAAGAATGATGTTGATAAATGCTAAACTTCCAGATTACTTGTGGGTAGAAGCAGTGTCAACTGCATGCTACACTCAGAACCATTCTATGATCACTAAACGGCAGAACAAAACACCTTATGAGCTTGTACATAACTGCAAACCGAATCTAAAACACTTTCATGTATTTGGTTCTCTTTGTTACCCAAATAATGATCGTGATAACTTTAGAAAGCTCAAGGCTAAAGCTGACATTGGAGTCTTTGTTGGATACTATGAAAACTCTAAGGGATTTGGATGCGGAATCGATGCGTACAAAGGGAGATTATGGAAACAATTCATGCCAATTTCGATGAGCTTACTGAAATGGCTTCTGAGCAAAACAGTTTGGAACGCGGACATAACCGTCTCAACTTCCCCCAAACCCCATCATCAGCTGAACCAAGCTTACAACTTACTCGTCAACAAATGGAACTATTATTTGCTCCTCTGTTTAGTGATGATATTGATCAACGTGCTTCAAATGTATCCAATGTTTCCGCTGCTCAACCTGATACAAATCCAATCCCTGATACACCTGCAACAACTAATACTGTTGAAGAAGCACCTCCAATTGATTCTACAACAACAAATTTAACAAACCGCATCCAATGACGCTGAACCAGCTGATGATCTTTTGAACAATGATGTACCTACACCCGCAGATTATGATCCAAATGCGTTTTTCAACCCATTTGCTAATGAAACTGCCACTTCTGACATTGCGGAATCATCTTCAAGCCACTTGAATCCTCCTAATCTGCACAACGTATATCAACATCAACCCTCCACACATCGCTGGACTAAAGACCATCCTCTTGTGAACATCATTGGAAACCCGAATCAACCAGTCGTAACTAGACAACGCCTTCAGACTGACGGTAAACTTTACGTTTATGCACTTACCGTCTGGCAAGCAGGACCCAAAAACATAAAAGAGGCAATGAAATATGACAACTGGATAGAATCCATGCAAGAAGAACTTAATCAGTTTAAATGTCTTGAAGTATGGGAATTTGGTTGCAAAACCAACAGGGTCTATGTTATTGGTGCCAAATGGATTTGGAAAAACAAGTTGGATGTCTTGAAGGTACGGTTATCAGAAAAAGGCACGTCTGGTGGCAAAGGGTTATAGACAAGAAGAGGGGATTGACTTCGAGGAATCATTCGCACCGGTTGCTAGACTTGAGGATGTACGGATTTGTTTTGGCATTCGCGGCTCACATGAACATCACGGTCTATCATATGGATGTCAAAACCGCTTTTCTAAATGGTAAACTGAAGGAAACCGTCTATGTTAGTCAGCCAGAAGGATTTGTTGATCCAGAGTTCCCTAATGACGTCTACAAAATGAACAAGGCTCTTTACGGTTTCAAACAAGCCCCTCGGGCGTGGTACGATGAGTTTTCATCCTTTCTCCTATCTCATAATTTTGTTAAAGGATCGGTCATCCTTTCTCCTATCTCATAGTTTCCATCCTTTCTCCTATCTCATGAAAACACATTTTGAAATGTCCATGATGGGTGAACTTACGTTCTTTCTAAGACTGCAAGTTCATCAATCACCCCGTGGTATTTTCATAAGTCAGTCCAAATATGGTCTTGAAATTTTAAACAAACATGGAATGCAAAGCTGTGATATCTATGCCACACGAATGGCACACACCAAAAACCTGGACGCTAATTTGCATGGGAAATTGGTTGACCCTACCAAATACCGAAGTATTATTGGGTCTCTCATGTATCTAACAATGGTAGACGACATTGTATTTGCTGTATATCTTTGGTCCCGTATCACGAGACCAATGAAACTCACCTCTCTGAGGCTAAAAGAATCCTCTGATACATAAAGGGAACCATTAATTTGGGGATCGGTATCCGGGATTACGGTTTTGAACTAATAGCTTTTTCGCATTAATCGATCACGTGGTTGCTTAGATTCTCGAAAAGTACTTCAGGTGGTTTACAATTCCATGGTGATAAATTGGTGTCATGGCAATCAAAGAAATGATTGTACATCGTTGTCCTCAATCGAAGCCGAATATGTAGCCATGTCGTCGTGTTGTGCTCAAGTCATTTGGATGAGAACACAACTCAAAGACTATGGTTATGTATTTAATAGAATTCGTGTATCGACAATCGAAGTGCTTTTGCGATCTCGTGCAACACCGTTCAACATTCGAAGTCCAAGCACATCGACCTTTCAATATGATTTCATAAAGGAGCATATGGAAAAGGGTACCGTTGAATTATATTTTGTGGGTACTGAACACCAACTGGCGGACCTTCTCACAAAAGCCTTAGGTCCTGCTAGGTTTACTGAGTTGATCCACCGGATTGGCATGAGGTGTTTGACTCGAGAGGAACTGGATGCACTTTTAACACATTCTTAAAACCAGTCAAACACCAAAACCTCTTTTGTAAATAGTTTATCAAAAACAAAAATAGAAAAATAAAAAATCTGATAAAATTAAAAAATATTCTTCTATCTAAATTTCTTCAAACGTTGCAAGTACAATTATTCCGTAAACACTTTGCTCTTTCAAACATTTCATTATTTTTCACGGAGAAGTGTTGAGGGGGAGAATGTAAATATTTTTCAGTTTCATAAAACCTTGTACTTGCATATTACCCACATTGGTTGTATCTTTGATAATGGTGGATTCGTATCTTGTTTTAAAACACTCCTCGGACTCAAATTTGTAAAATTTCACTATTTCTAAAGTCGAGGGGAAGTGTCGTCAAGTTTCTTTCCAAACTATCACGTCTTGCTTAACCAAAATGGAAGTTATGGGCTGTGGTTGAAAATGGTTGAGGTGGAGGGGCTATACTTGTCAAAAGTTAAAACTTATTTTTTTCAAAAACACCACCTAACTACCATATTAATTTATTACTATCATTAATATTTTCACCAAACCAAATCCACGCCTAACATTCATTTCACAAATCCGTGCTACAAAACTTCAATTTGTAAGTTGTTATTGCTTTGTTTTCTAATTACAAACTATGGTTTTTAACATCTTTCAAATCTAACACTTTGATTTTGTGTTATGAGTGATCTTGTGTTTATACGCATACGCGTATAAACATGATTATGGATAATAATGTTTTTTTTTTGTGAAATGGCAGTGTGAAAATGGTTCTAATATTGATACTAAAACTATTTCCAACAACAAATCCAACCCAGAAACCGTATTTAACCATTTTTCAAATTTAGGGTTTATGCGTGGATTTTGGGGTTTTCATGTATGAGTGTTTGAGGCTAATTAGATGCTTGGTATAGGTTTGTTACATGTTTAATTAACCAAATGCACCTTTGAATCAATCCCAGAAACTTTAAATTTACAAAATTAGACTTTAGGGTTTATGAACTCGTTGGTTTGTGTTAGATATTGGATTTCATAAACACATCAAACCATTAACACAAGTGGGCGTATAAGTGGAATTCTAGAGAGAGAAAGTTAGAGGTTTAGGGAACTTAGTGAGAGAAAGTGAAAGATATTATTATGAGCTCCAACTCTCTACCTTGGGAGGTAGAGAGTATTTATAGTCTTACATAAAACGCATACACACAACGGCTGTGGATCGGGCATACAGTGGGTAAAGACCCGTCCGTCCTCCACGGTGTTACTTATAAAATACTACTTAACTAAATATAACTATGACTACGAGCATTCTAACGATTACATATACTTGAGGTGACCGACTCTTTAATACCGGAATTTCTAATTCCTAACAATCTCCCCTAAGGGAGGTCACCTCAAACATATACTAAAATGACATTGAATACAATCGGATATTACATTAACAATTGATCTTGCATTCTTGATGTAGTACTTTGTTCAAGGCTTCGTAGTCATTGATTCCACTCATTGCATGTTTGGTTAATCCAAGTGGAGGTCTTTTCCTGATCCACGTGATAATAATGTTGAGCCACTTTTGAGATCATCGGCCTAATAGAAAATCTCTAATACATCCATTGTGGTGTTGGTATTATGTGATGTTGTGACATTCGGACCGACATGCTCACATTCGGGATCATGATATCTTCTCATCAGAGTAGCGGAAGCTTTAGTTGATTCATGATATTGGCGTAGCAGAAGCGTAAGCATGGAGTGAAATATCAGAGTCATTGATGCACTAATCATGATTTCTTTTGAGATGAATGTGTTAGGTGAGCATGCGGCTATGGATTGACCGCTTCATTACGATCAGGTACACGTCGGGTGTACCTGCATAAAACATTTAGCAATAAAGCGCACGAAAGTGTCTTTGATCACTTTCGATGAATTGAGGTACACGGCCCACGGTTCCCGCTTGATCAAGATACAAGTACCGCCTTGCACTGTGATCGGTATAATTCGAAGAATTTCCTTGACAGTGGTTTCGTTTGCTCTAGTTTTCTCAAACCGGAACGCGTCTCAAAGAAGACAACACGGAGTGAGTGAACCAATTTTACGTCCCACCGATTGATGAAAAGAGATTTAAAAAACAATCATGTATTGCTCAATAGAAATTGTTTTTGCAATATAACGAAGGTTTTAATGAAAATCAATTATCAATCATAAAACACCTTTTGATTTGAAAAATTAGTACACGGTCGACGTGCTAATGAAAAGAGTTTTAAAGCACAAAGACCGGTTTTTCAAAGGTATCCGTCAATCCATAACTGAACCGTGGATTGATTCAAAAGATTGAATCACCCCATTGTTTCGCTCACTTGTCACATGGTTGATATGCATAATAGATCTCACATGCCACCTACCAGGAGCTTGTTAGATGTTGGCTCCGGAAGGCTTTCCATCTTCACAGTGAATATGTAAACACATCACTTTCGGATGTTCGGCAATACCACAAGGATAGTGCGTAGGACTCAAGATATAATCTCTCTTTCCACATTGTGTGAAACAGAGAGTCTTCATTGAAAGTGTCCTAATGAGATTTATTGATGATCTCGTGGCACTAGACTCAATTTGTGCATATTTGGATCCTATATCGGAGACTAGGGAGAGGGTCTCCTCCTTCAATATCAACAATCTCTAAGAGAAAGTCGATAGATAATGTCGGTTCCCGTGAGAATGAAACAAGTCCTTTTAAGAGGAACTTGAGTGGTTTGGAAAGTTGAAGTGCAAGCGGCCACGGGTCCATGACGCCTTGTCTTCAATACCGATGTTACCATCGGTAGCATATGAATTGAACCGGTTTACGCCTCTAAGGTTGAATATATGAAGGGCTATTTGTTTTCACCCTTTTCTCATTCAATTCTTTTTAATTCTTCAACCCCTTGAGTGCTTACCGAGACTTCATAGCTAGAACCTTGTTGGGTTTATTCCAATACTAGCTCAGTCTCAGTCCGCACTCTTCCCATATCTCATTTTTCTCCTTTTATCATCATACCTAAGAACTCTACACTAACTAGTGGATAGTCCTGGGTAGATCCCTCCGGTTCTGGCGGATCATGGGAACACATACCTAACCTTATCGTCCTTATATCACCATACATAATGTAAAGTTGGTCGGTCTTTTTGGTATTGTTCATCCGCCATAGGAACCAATTGAAAACCATTTGAAAATCAATCCAGATACTTATGATATTTTATCAAAGCATTTTGTACCGAATTGTTTTGATATTTTAGAAGAAGAACTCTCCTTCAACATGTGAATCAAGTATTTGAAATAGTTTTCCACACGGAGGCAAGAGAAAGAATTAACTTCTTTGATTACCATTTTCAAAAAATATCAACATCACTTCCCTAATCGAATCAAGTAGATAAAGCATTTTGGGAAGGATGAGGTTTTCATGATTTTGCTCCCCTCAATATGTGCCTCGAGATTTGAAAAGAGTTTTGCACATACTAGAGGAAACCTGCACCTTGAGATAAGTTATCACGTTTCAAATCATAGGTTTAAGATAGATGCTCCCCTCAACATGTGCATGGAAAATTTGAAATCGTTTGTCACATGTGGGAAGGAGAGCTTGTACATCCTTATAAAACCATTTACCGAATTATCGGTTTAAATCCAATTTAAATCACACATTCTCCCCGATCACAATTATCAAATCATTTGAGATTTGTGATCTCTTATAGATTTAAATTGATTTTGAAAGCTTTTAAGGAGAATTGTGACTTGATTATGAAAGCGTTTTGCGATAATGATCGGATTCAAAGACTTTAAACTCCATTGATAAAACATGCATGAATATCTTTTGAAAACAATTTAATGCCAAATAACTTTTTAATTTAATTGAAATCATTCTCCCCTCAATCAATGACATAGGTTGTTGATTGAGAGATTGATATTTTGACAAATAAGTCCAGGATGATTATCAAAAATAGAGACTGAAGTTATTTTTCAAAGCATTTAGTTTTCAGCAGATAAATGTTTAAAGAATCAGAGCATGGAATTTTGAAAACATGATAAAGTATGGCTCGTTTCTTTCTTTGAAAAAGCGGGTTACTGCATGAAATGACAATAAACCATTGTTTCTCTTTCTCCCAAAAATATTTTTTGATTTTTTGATTTTTGATTTTTAAATTAACAACATCTAAAGATCCGTATCATTCTTTGAATGACAGCACAAAGACCGTAGATATTATCGAACCGAAAAACATGACAAATTGACAATATTTTTTGAAGATTTTTCGATTTTTTCAGATTTTTATGGATTTTGAAAGTTTTATATTTTTCTATTTGGTTTTATAGGGTTTTATAATTTTGTATTTTGTTTTTCGGATAAATATATACAAGAGATAGATGAAGATAGACCTTTACTCCTCGCCTTCCTTCACAAGACGCTTTGAGTGTTTACGGTTGAAGGCTTTTCAAGCCAAGTCGAGGAAGAATGAACTCAAACGCTTCTCTTGGAAGAGCTTTGGTGAAGATGTCCGCTAACCGATATTCAGGATCTCACAAAATAGAGTTCCACCACACCTCTTTCCACTTGTTCCTTAATGAAATGATGTCGAATGTCGATATGCTTTGCTCTTGAGTGTTGAACGTTGTTGCATGAGAGAGCAATAGCACTTTTATTATCACAAAGATAGGGATTTTGTTGAATTCAAAGCCATAGTTAGATAATTGAGATCTCATCCATAAGATTTGAGCACAACAAGATGACATGGCTATGTATTCAACCTCTGTAGAGGAAATAGAAGTACTCATTTGCTTCTTTGAAGACCACCTCACAAGCTTATCACCCAAAAGCGAGCACCTCCGAGGCGTGCTTCGACGAGTATCTTGACATCTGCATGATCGATCGCATAGGTCGTTAGTGACATACCGGTGTCCTTCGGGTACCAAAGTCCCATATTGATGGTTCCTTGAGATACCGAAGACCCGCTTTAACCGCTTCAAGGTGCTTTTTAGTAGGCTTAGCACTGGTATCTAGCACACATGCAAACAAATAACAAGATGTCCGGTCTACTAGCGTGAGGTACAATCCAATCATACTACGATAATTTGTTTGGTCAATCATGATCCCTGAGTGGTCCTCATCTAGTTTGGTTCGATCAATCATGGAGTGTCAACAGGGTCACTTGAATCAAATCCAAATTTCTTTAAGATCTCTGTTGCATATTTAGATTGATTTATGAAAATGCCTCCAGGACTTTGTGAAATTTGTAATCCCAAGAAAATGACATTTGTCCCATCATTGACATTTGAAATTTTGAACTCATTTCATTAGAAAAGCGATCACATTCCATTGGGTCAGTCGAGGCAAAAATAATATCATCAACATAAATTTGAACATGAGTTAAATGTTTGCCCGACTTCCTGGTGAACAATGTAGGATCAACTTCTCCTTTGCTAAATCCGGTTGATAGAAGAAACTTTGACAACGTATCATACCATGCCCTTGGAGCTTGCTTTAAACCATAAAGAGCCTTCTTCAAACGATAAACGCGAGTAGGATGCTCTAGATTCACAAATCCTTCAGGTTGGCTGACGTAGACGACTTCTTTAAGATCTCCGTTCAGAATTGCCGTCTTTACATCCATTTGATAGACTACCATGTTCTTACTTGCAGCATTAGCCAAAAGATTCTAATTGCCTCGATTCGAGCCACAGGAGCAAAAGATTCTTCAAAGTCTATACCCTCCTCTTGACGGTATCCTTTAGCAACTAATCGAGCCTTGTTCTTCAACACATCACCATGCTCATCAAGTTTCACTTTGAAGATCCATTTTAGAGCAATAATCATAGCACAATCTGGGCGGTACTAATTCCCATACATCTAGTCGATCAAACTCATGAATTTCATCTTGCAGCATTGAACCAAACTATTTTCATTCATGACGGTTTTAACATCTTTTGGTTCGATCTTAGAGAGTACGGAGTTGAAGAAGCACCATAAGGCATCGGTTGCAAGTTGTTTCCGTGTGGATACGGGACGAGAGGGATTTCCAATGATGTTGTCTAATGGATGATCGTGAGTCCATTTTCTGAGGTGTTCATGTGGTAGTTGTTGAGGGACTGAGGTAGCTGAGTCGATGTCTCTCAAGAAGATGGTTCTGATGATGATTCAGGAGTAGCAAATATGTTTTCAAATGGAGCATCTTCAGGGGTAGCAAAGGGATTAACTTCATCATTGATGCCATAAACATTTCCATGATGTACATTTGAAGAATGATGATTTGTTGATGAGATCGAAGGATCGCAGCAGGTGCTTCTTGACTTAAAGATATTGAGGCGGGGATTGACTTCATTCACAAGAATATGAGCATCCTCTGTTGTAGGGATCAACACCTCATTAGTAATTGAATCATAAAGTTCATCAAACATAGGATCAAACAATTTCTTTAAATCATCTTCAGATGGAGGTACATATGGAGTTTCTTGAGAAGAGTTTGGAACAAGGGATGAACCAATGGGACTATTTTGAAGTGCGGGTCTGGTGTGTCCAGGAGCCATTTGACCGGTCACTCATCAAGCGTAGCGTGAATTGTTTCCATGATGTTTCGGGTTCTTTTGTTGTAGATTCGGTATCCCTTTTTGTTTGGTGCATATCCTACAAATACTCAATGTCACTTTAGCCCTAAGTTTCCCTAAGTCTTGACCCTCATTAGTTGGATAACACAATGCACCAAACACATGAAGGAAAGAGAGATTAGGTTTTCTGTTATGGACAAGTTCATATGGAGTTTTTCCATGTACGTGTGAATCGGGAGCGATTTTGTGTGTAGCATGCGATGGCAATTGCTTCGACCCCAGAGAAACATTGGAACCTTTGAGTAAATCAAGATTGTTCTAGCGGCTTCACAAGAGTTCGATTTAGTCTTTCAACTACACCGCTTCGTTGAGGAGTTCGTGAAACACTTCTTTGATGGCTGATTCCAATGCTTTCATAGAATTCACTAAGTTGTTTGTTGACAAACTTCGCCATTGTCTCTCGATAATTACGGCGGTTTTGTTAAGTCGAACCTGCGGTTTTGATGAGTTTGATGATGATATCGGAGTTTCATCCTTTGTCCTTAAGAACTTGACCTACGTGAATCTAGAGTAATCATCAACCACAACTAACACATATTTCTTCCCAAAGATATTCGCACCCTCATTGGTCCACATAAATCCATATGAATCATATGAAGAACTTCAGGATGTGAGTT
This sequence comes from Chrysanthemum makinoi, assembly GCA_910596185.1. Classification (NCBI taxonomy): domain Eukaryota; kingdom Viridiplantae; phylum Streptophyta; class Magnoliopsida; order Asterales; family Asteraceae; genus Chrysanthemum; species Chrysanthemum makinoi. The sequence continues at coordinate 240,854,289 of OU343225.1, read as the reverse complement.
AGTAGGTTTGGGTTTATGGGCATACTTCTTGCTTTTCCCAATTGACATGCTGAACAAAGATGATCCTTTTCATACTTTAGTCGAGGTAAACCTACAACTAAGTCCTTTACGAGATCATTGATGGTGCCAAAGTTCAAGTGATTGAGACGTCGATGCCATAACCATGACTTTGTTTTGAAGCCTTTGACAGCAAGCAAATTGGAGAAGACTTCATCATATCATCTATAGAGATGGTGTAAAGATTTGAACCACGAGTTCCTCTTAAAAGTTCCTTACCATCAAGTTCTCTAACAAAACAAGTATGTTTTCTCAAGGCTACTTCTAGATCGAGTCCGCAGAATTGACCGAGAGAGCGAGTTATGACCAAGACCTTCTACATAGTATACTCTAGAGATAACACAATCACCAACAACATAATCACCATAACCCATAATTGCACCGAAATGATCATTACCGAATCTAACGGTCCCGATGAATTTGCTCACGAAGTTCATGAGCCACGACCGGTCTCCGTCATATGCTTGGAGCGACGACGAGTCCGAGTACCACGAGCGATTTGAATGATCTGCAGTTGAACACTGACAAGAATGGATAACTGGATAATTGGGATCCCCATGCAAGAATGGGTTCCACTTGGTTAGTAACAAGAATTGGAACACCCACATCGAAAAAGAAACATCCATATCAGAAGTAGAAGCAATGGAATCATTGGGAATAGATGCAATTTTGGTGTCTGTATTTGACCTATTCAAAGTATGTTCACTTCTTAAGGGAATAGTTCTACCAAGGTAGGCATCCATTTTCTAGTGGGCATAATCTTAGCAGTTTGAGAACAAAGCTGATTATTCTTATGGCCAAAAGGTATCCAATAATAACCTATCTTTATAAAAGTTCTTCCTGTGGGTTTCCACTGTTTTCTAACAATCTTTCGTTTTGCCTTTTTGCCTTATTTGCACGATTATTAGCATTAACAATTTTAACCGGGCATTTGACAACATTAGACAAAGCATTCACACCACATTCATGATTAGCAACAGAAATTCAAGCAGAACATCATTACAAGGTTTGCAAATAGTATCGAATTCGAATTAATTACGATGCGCTAAGGCTAATACTAGAATCAACACGATTCGTTTATTCAACTCAAGCTTAAAGTTCCTAGATTGGTCTTCTACTCTCTTCAAATGCACATTCTTAGCTTGCAAGGTCCTATCATTCCTTGTATTGTCTTGAGACTTTGACACCTTTCGCTTTAAAGTCACCGATTACTCTGTAGAGGAATGGGAACATTAGTTGGTTGATCTAATTTTTGCATTCCTGAACTTGATGTGCAAGGATCCGAAGTACTAGAAGGCACATTAGTGTATACTTTCTTAAGACTGTGATTTGAGCTTTTTGGAGGCACACTAAAGTTCACTTTCTTAGCACTAACATATCCGGAATCTGAACTACTTGAAGGCACATTAGTGTTTCCTTCTTAAGACGGGCATAGAGCGGATTCCATGCTTGGCACTAGGCATAGAACAAGGCATCACAGCTTTGCCTTTTGCACCTAAGGTTAAGGATTTGGGACATGGTGCAATTACACATTCTAGCAACTCTTGAGATCGTTTGGCACAGGCAAGCAAACCTAACTTCACTATCAAGAGGTTTGTTAATGAAATCCTCTTCGACAATCTCACGGAGACATTCTAGACTATCCTTAAGGTGAGCACGGTATTCATGAAAAGCATGTTCATTATTCCTAAGATGAGGAGGAATATATTTAAGCTCCAGTTGTATTTGCAGTCTAAGGGTGACTTTGAGACAACATTCTTATTGAAAACAAGTGGCGGTTTCCCATTTCCACGACTTCTAAGATTCTCAAATTCCTTTTGTAAAGACGTTATTTTTTCGTTGTTTTGGTCACGGGTGACTTTTATTGAATCATATAACTCTTTAAAATGTCGTTTAACTTTTTCATTTTCTTCTAGAAAACTCTCGTTTTCCTTTTGTAAGGCATTAACTAAGTTTTGAAGATGAAAAGTTTGAGAATTACGAGAATCTAAAGGAGGAGGCATTTGGGAGCCTGCCATATTGTTCGTTTGACCCTTTAATTGAGAGATTTGGGCTTTCAACTTTACTCGATCGTGTTGCAATGAGCTTGAATCATTCATCACGCTTTGTTAATTTGAAAAACTGCATCAAACTCTGGAGCATCAGAAGATGTCTTGATATTTGAAGTTTTGACATTTTCTTTAAGATGTTGATATTTTAGTTGTAAATTAAAATGCTCAACTTCTAGTTTAGAAAAATGTTTAACCAAATTGTCGTGATCATCCAGTTCAATTTTCTCGTTTAGTTTAGAATTAGTTTTTCAAGCTCAATGACACGATCATGGGAGACTTTCAGGGCCACAGATAGTTCATGAAATTTGGAAGCATTAATAGAGCAATTTGAAGCAATGAAAAAGATATCTTGAGCAACACATTCAGTAATAAGAGTCTCATTTAAGGTATGCAAGTTCTTCCTCTCAATCTCATTATATTTTAGTGCACGCTCATAATCACTAACTTCAACTACCATTGCATCAAATTCCTTTTCCATTCCTTGATATCAGGTTTCTATCCCCTTTTAAAGACTCTCAAAGTGATCTTTTAGAAGTTTAAAGAAAGGCATGACCTCAGTTAAATAACATTCTTTCATTTGCTCAAAACCCCTTTCTCCTTCCGTTATACCAGTGGGTGTGATCCTTTTCTTGCAAGTTTTCTCAAAATCAACAAATAGTTGAAATATAACATATTGGCTAATTAAGGTCTTGCTTTTAGTGGCAATTTTTCTAGGAACAAGATGCATTGGTGTATTAGGAGGATACACACTCGCTCTAGGCATTTTCCATAGGGGAGGGTTTGTTTCAACAATATTTTCGACTTTACGCTTATCTAAATCCTTTTTCCAGAAAACTTGTTCGGGAGTCAACAATGTCCGAGGCTTAAACATGTTCAAGGAAATCCAGTTTTCCTTCTTGTAGTCATGGGGAGTGATAATTATTTTTTTCTCTTTGCATTTAGGATCATCTAATTTTTGTTCATCCTTTCCCTAGTGACTTCATCTGATTTCTTATCTTCCTCAGTGCACTCAACGCAACTAGGTTTTCGTCTAGGTTTAAGAATCTTATTGCCATCATAGATCACACTTTGAGCTGCTTTAGCTATCTTTCCGTACTCTCGAGGTTGGGTTTATCAATTATGGGAACACTATGCTTATCGCTTAGAACTCTATGTTTAGTGACCATGTGAGAAGTCTGAATGGTGTTTCCTTGTATGTACAACTTGTTTTCAAGTTTGTTTTTCAAAGTTTTCAGATTAGAAAAATCTCTCAAGAGTTTTGATTCCTTTGCATTAAATTCTTGCTTAAGCATTTTCACATTTTCTTGAAGTTCTTGTTTTTGCTTAGCTGTTTTAGAAAGTTTTTCTTGCAAGGAATTTAATTCTTGTTTCAATACTTCTTCTCTAAAATTACTTTTCTAATGATCATGCACTTGGTCATCCATTTCCTGCTCACGAGTGGTCAACTCAAATTTAGCACGTTGTTCATAAATAGCAACACGCTCTTTATAGGCATTTAGTTGGAAATTCTGGAATCATCGGGGCACATGCGGTGTATTCATCAAAAACATAGTCATTGTTGATCTGCAGGAAGATGCATCACTTGGTACACCTTCACTTTCACTTTGTTTCACATATTGATCATATGGGATAATATCGATATTACCCATATTTTCAACATTTGATTCAATAGTTTCAGTTGATTGTACTTTGTCATGCATCTTTTGCACATCGGCATCATCGTATAGTTTTAATACCTCTGAGATGAGTTTGTCTTGGGATGGGCCAACTAGTGGTGAAGAAGAGACCTTGGGAGAAACCATTGGAGAAATGCTAGCCATAAAATTGTGTGTGCCGTAGGTCCATCATCCACATCAGAGTCGTATGCATCACAATCAGTGACTTGAAAGGCATTCTCGATGATTGTGACCTATCTCCTGAATAGGCCGCTCATCCACATCTGCATCATAGGTCTTGGCATTGCCCTCAGCTAGAAACAACAATTCCTCTTCATCCAAAGCAAGCACCATTGTCCTAAGCTTGTACCAATCTTATCTCTCGAAGTAATCGGCATTCGTGGGCGCTTTGGAGATGTGCAGTCTCTTGCAATGTGTCCCTCACCACCACAGTTATAACATTTGATCGGCTTAGCTTGACCTTGGTTACCATTCCTTCCTCGATTCTGATTGCCAACATAACCTCTACCGCTCCACCTCTTCCCCGATCATATCTTTCTTTCCTGAATGGTTGCACCACGATCCTTCCATCTTTAATAGTGGCTTGATTGTGTGGGTTAGATGTTGTTCTGAGGTTGTTGTTGGTTTGTGGGAGAGAATTCATGTTTTGACTAATCGGAAGAGCTAGTTGATTAATGAAGTTACCCACGTGTGCATCAAAGATCGCTTGTTTGAACATTGGATCAGGAATGAGTTTGTGATTACCATTACCCAAGGGTATGACTTGTGAAGCTTTGGTTGTGATTCGGATGTTTGAGTAGAAGGCGGTTGAGTCATTAGGCGAGCTTGTCTCTCCACTGGTTGGTTTTGAACCGATTGAGAATCAATTTTTCAAACATAGCATGTCTCATTCTGAAGGAGGAAGGCATAGAGTTGCTCATAGTTTGTATTCTTCAATCCTTTAGTGAGCTTCACAAAGGTGACAAACTTGTGCCATTCGGGATTCATGTTGTTCACAAATTTTGAGTTCAACTGAATGTTAGGCATAGTCATTCGGATGTTCCTCATGTCATTCACTAACTTATGAAATCTCACATAGTACTCATAGACATTCACATCTGGTTTCATCTTGAAGTGTTCAAATTCATCATAGAGTTGGGATTCTCTGTCTTCCATAGTTAATTCTGAACCTGAGAGAAGCATCTTAACATTATCCCAAACTGCCTTTGCATCGGTGTTGTGATTGATCAGCTTGTAGATGTCTTTAGGAAGACCTTGAAGAACAATGTTTGAAGCCCTCATATCTGCATCGAATCTCTTTTTCTCCTTATCATCAAGCTCATCATACATTTTAGGTCTGTCCATTCCGTAAACAGAAGTACCATCTTCATTAGTATCAAGTATGTCTCTAGTCGCCTCAACTCGATATGGTCCTTCATCAATGGATTTGAGAATGTTGACACCATTTTCCTTTCCAAGGCAAGCATAATCGATTCGTTGAGCCCAAGAATCGTAGTCTCTGCATCAAGCATGGGTGGACGAGTATCTGACCCAACTGCTTGAACATCCTCTGCAACAGTGGAGATGATAGTAGGAACGTTGGTAGACATGTTAACAGATAATACGGGATTTTATAACTCTATGATTAAACCGAGAAATAGATTCTTTCACGGGATTTTACTAAATCAAGAGAAAACCGTAATCAATCACCCAAGTCGCTAGAAGATAATGAACCAACTCGCTAGCAACTAAATAGTAATAATCCCAAGTCATTAAATCAACATCCAAGTCGCTAAGTACAAGTCGCTAATCCTCTAGTCGCTAACACCTAATTCGCTATACCACCAAGTCGCTAAACAATTGCAAGTCGCTAAGTAGTAACTCGCTAAGCTTTAAGTCGCTAGCAAAATTTTGGCACAATTCGCTACTCAAGTCGCTAAAGATACAAGTCGCTAAAGAGCAACTCACTACCACCAAGTCGCTACCTGTGGTGGAAAGTCCACTACTTGTACTTTAAGTCGCTAGTTCTAAGTCGCTAGGTCTAAAGGTGTAACTCGCTACAAATTTGTAAAGCAAGTCGCTATGAAGAAAGTATTCCGTGTGTTAAGTCGCTAGCAAGAAAAACCACATAAACATCACTTTTCAATCCAAAACAACCCAACCAAGATGATTCAAGCTTACCAAATGAAAACCTACACACTTGTGATGATTCTAAACATAAAAGTACTAACAAAATCCAAACTTTAACACAAGAAATCAACCAAATGATGCAAAAACCACTAAACTTTTCAAACTCAAAAACCACCTAAAACCACTAGAAATCCAAAGATGTGCAAGATATGATCTAACCATGGCTCTTGATACCAATTGTTAGATATTGGATTTCATAAACACATCAAACCATTAACACAAGTATGGTATAAGTGGAATTCTTAGATAGAGAAAGTTAGAGGTTTAGGGAACTTAGTGAGAGAAAGTGAAAGATATTATTATGAGCTCCAACTCTCTACCTTGGGAGGTAGAGAGTATTTATAGTCTTACATAAAACGCCACACAACGGGCTGTGGATCAGGCATGCACTGGGTAAAGACCCGTCCGTCCTCCACGGTGTTACTTATCAAAATACTACTTAACTAAATATAACTATGACTACGAGCATTCTAACGATTACATATATGTTGGGTTTTAGGTTCCTTGTATCAAGAATTACTTTAAGTACTGGAACCACGGACAAGCTTGATAGAACCACGGACAGAAGAGTGTAACCACGGATGAAGATAACCGCGGCTAGTAGTAATGTGTAACCACGGATGATATATTGTAACTCCTGCTAGTGTTTTGTAATAGTCGGTTAGTTTATTGTTTTAGATAAATATGGAAAAGATATTTATCTTGTAGGTTACGTATTGTATAATGTATAGGACTCCTTGGCTTATAAAAGGAGGTCCTAGGTTAGATTAGAAGGACGTAAGTTTTATATCTAAGGTTGATACACTTCAAGGTTGAAAACCCTAATCTTGTAGAGTATTCGTATTAATAAATAATATTGAGGTGTTGAATGTTAACTATTCTTCTTCTTAAGGTTAAGTGTTAAATTCCGCATAATACTTAATAAGTTGTTATTCTAAAGTCAGTTTCTATATTAGATCGTTTGCTCAACTGGGATCAACAAGTGGTATCAGAGCTTGGGGAGCTCGTTACCTAGGGATTCACAAGGTTTTATTGGTTGAAGAATGGCGAAAGATAAAAAAAAAAAAAAAAAATCGAATCTGGAAATTTTCACAAAAGCTTCTGCAGCACTGTTTTGAAAAGATCATAAATTTTTCGTTAACCGTTGGATCGTAACGAAATTTTTGGTGGACGTTCTCTATATACCCATCTAACTTTTCACCGGAGGGATTTTCTATCTGAGATTTAAATCAAAAGTTATTAAGTGTCGAAGTTCGCTGCAGAAACATGGTAAATATTCGAATTTTAGATTGGTTCTTCGATTTTTGTGCAAGATAAATTCATTACTGATTTGTTTGATTTCGCATGGTATCTCAATTGATTCCTATAATATGATTGGTCTACATCACTATTCTAGTTGATTTTTGGTCAGTGATAAAATTGTTCGCTTTTAGTTCAAGATCAGAATGGGTATATTGTGTTTGTTGCCAACTGAATCAATAGTTTATTCAACCAATCATATTAATCTTGTACAAACAAATGCTGGGTCTATGGATTATCTTGATTTGGAATTTTGCGAGTGATATTATTTACAAAGTTTTGCATAACTACAACTCTCAAGAAAGTGGGTCAGTTCCCATATTGCTACTTTATTCTTGCTCGGAATATTTTAACAAATGTAGTAGGACCTACTTCATGAATCAATATTCATTCGCATGCTGCTATGGATTACTTTCTATTGTTCCAAGCTACGTTCTTGCTACTCGTGCTTAGTTACTCCTGCTCGTAGTTGATAACCACTGCTAGCATCAACCGTTATTCGTAACCACTGCCAAGCTTCTCAAAACCACTGCTAGTTATATCGTAACCACTGCTACTTTATTCGAAACCACTGCTAGTATACTTTGTATCCACTGCTACAAGAACTCGTTACCACTGCTAGTTTAACATGAAACTACTGCTACGTTTGATCGACTGCTGCTCATTCCCACTGCCACTCATATGAATCTACTGTTTTGATTACCTACATGGTACTCTCAATGTTTGTGAATATAAAGGTTGATTTTATAATATGCATGGTATATTTTAATATGAACTCAACCTGTAAGTGGGACGGTGCACTTGGAGTTTTGTCGTATATGGAAGCAGGTAAAGGTAAATGGTGTACGTAAGACTAGCTTCAATTGCATGGTCACAAATGTTTTTCATCTTTTGATCATTCATGATTAACCTCGTACTTATTTATTGGTTGATGGAGCATTATGGGTTGGTGATATTTGTTTTGTGCATGGGAGTACGCAAGATATTATTGGCCACAGGAGATTGATGAAACGAAAAAGTGAATTGCCAATGCTTTGTTTAAAGACATTGCATGGTAATATTTTGTGGGTTAAATTTTTGTATTTCTTATGTTGTCTGATATAGTTTGTTTCTACTGCCTATATTATTCGATATCGGATGGTACATGGTTTTTAATTCTCGTTATGATTATTGGTTTGAGAGGAAGTCTAGCATGATAATTATGGATTTTTGACGACACACACATGGGATTTTGGTTCACACACACAAGGAGTTTGGTTTTTGGTTAATTTGTGCGTAAAAGGATTTAAAAAGCTCATTTTTGGATTTATTGTCATAGTTGATTATGAAGAAAGGCGTTTATCACCTATTTGAAGGTGAAGTGGAATTATTTGGGTTTGTGTTTTATCATATCTTAAAGTGGGTGTTACACTTTTAAGATAACTTGTTTGTGCGTTCATGTGACAATGAATTGACAAAACACTTGAAGGAGTTACGTTATTGTGCTCAGTGATTATTGTCAAGAGATTGTTGTCTCCCTATACACCATGATTGGGTATACGTTCGATGTCGTCTTTGATGCAAGATATAAGACACAGGTTTGGGTTGTTCTACTTCAGCATCAAGTTGGTTATACTTGGTTTTCTTCACAAGTGATCATTACAAGGAGCTTACAGATTTGCAGAATCATTTGATGTTCATGCACCACTCAAGGGGAAGTTCCTATTGCTTATATTCTCTATTTGTTGATAACAAAAAGGGGAAGAAATATTGGAGTAGCGTAGCATGGATTAAGGGGAAGACAAGAGTGTTTCATTCATGGTGAGATTTAATTATCTCAACTTCTGCTACTTCGTCTAGGGAAGTTCGTACAAGAACTGTATTGTTTTGTCATCATCAAATAGGGGAAGATTGTTGGGTTTATTGATTCGATGAGACAAAACAAGAAGAATGGAAACAACAAGGGTTGAATGTGACAAAGAGAGAAAGCTACAAAGAATAAAGATACAGAAGATATTATTAGAATGATAGACGATATCTTGTATATTCTGTATTTTATTATCACATTTATCTCTTTGTAAACCCTAGCATTCTCTAGTATATAAAGAGATGCAGGGTACGTAGGTTAGATACAAGTGTCAAACAATGTAAACATCAGACATATGTGTGTGTATGTGTCTAGGGCGTGAGTTTATGTAAACGCCTAGACTAGTGAATGTCGACATGTAGTTGGTCAGCCTCAAGGATCATTGATCCCTGTTAGATTGTAACCGTCTTAGAGTTGATCGTCTAGGATTGGGGCTGTAGATGTGTTTTGTAGAACACATGATGATGAAGAAGAAACCTTTAGCAATAACAATAATGTTTTGATTTATTCCGCTGTGCGTTCTATTTATTGTTGTTATTGTTATTCCTAGATGAGCTTAAACGATTCTCCACAATATACTTGAGGTGACCGACTCTTTAATACCGGGAATTTCTAATTCCTAACAGTTTGGGTACTTTTGATTTATGATGCTTTTGATGTTAAAACTTGTTGTAAACAACACATATAGCCTCTAAGATGTCCCAGAAATCATTTGGTGGATTTTCCGTGGCTAGATTGCTTATGAGTAGGATTTGAAATTCTTGGGTTTATGTTTACGCATAACTATAATCCTACGCGTAACTGGACATAATTGTGATATCTTGTGATATTGAAAGTAATTGAATAAATTGTTAATGGAAGTGTTATGATTGATCTATTTCAGGTTTTTACGCGTACCAATTCAGAATCAAGGGTAAAATGGCCTTTACGCTTAAGGATCACCTTATGCGTAGACGTTAGGCATAAGAGCAATCTTACGCGTAACCTATACGCATAAGGTTCTACAATGGGACTACGCGTATCCTGTGAAGGATATGCGTAAACTTGGATTTCTACGCATAAGGCTTACTCTTACGAGTAAACCTCACGCGTAAGTCCTTGACCTACGCTTACGTGTAAGCTTTATGCCAAGAGTCAATTCCTACGCGTAAGATTTTTTACACGTAAGAGTTACTTATACGCATAAGCTTAATCCTACGCGTATGGTTATACTTTTTACGCATAAGATTGCAAACCTACGCTTATGCCAACTTATAGCTAAATTTTTTTCTGAAATGTTACGCGTACAAACTTGTAATAAGTTACTCATAACATCACAAGACCAAAATGTCACTAATAAGCAAAATTTTTTAAATGTTGTGTGATTGAGTGAAACTTTGGACTTTAAAATTCAAAATTAACATACTCACCTAGCTTAAAATTCAAAATGTTTGGATCGAATATATGGTTGATATGGTGAATCGGGAGGTCTAGGAAGATGAAAGAACATCATCTTCAAGTTACGCCGAATCAAGAACGATGCGTTTCAACTGCTTAAGGACAGCTATGATAATGCTATTGAAGTCGAATATCATATCAACAACAGCGCACGAGCTATGTCCAACAATATTGATTGGCTCGACCCTGAATCTAACATCGACCTCACAAGACCTGACAAGACTCCATACTACACTGACTGAACCAAGCCACTACCAACCATTGGTTGACCAGATCAAAAAAGGATTCCCTACCAATACTTCTTCAACAACGACCTGGAATTTCTTCAACACGGTAGCAATGTAAGCAAGAAATACGCTACCTCACTCACCTTCAACATCCCGGCAACAGTCTTCTACAATAATTTTGCCATCCAGGAAGAAGCCACAAGAATGTTTGTTGATAATGTGGTGAATTATGATCTCGATGCACAGTATGGAATTCATCATTGGCCTGAACGAATAAGATTATACTATAGAAGCTGCCACATTCTAAAATCAAACAAAGAGGTGTTCAGTGACAAACGTATCGTTGCTATCATGAATGTCAGTCTGGCTACGAAGTGGGATTACTCATTCCTGGAAGAGATCAAAGTTAAATGCCAAGACAATCAGGAATATGATTTTAATGAAGCTGATTTTCTGAGATTGTCGCTCAACGACATTGAAGACATGTATCTGGCTAAGGTACAAGGTCGAATGCGACATTTCTCCACCAACATCCAACTCCAGTACATCAAGTCACTGTTGATATACATCGGAAGCATAGTGATCCGGGAACGTGTTGAAGATCTTCAACTTGCCATGGAATCATACCAGAAACAAGTCAATCTCACTAAACCGTTGCTACAGTTTCCCGATATCAACCAACTCTCTCAGTACACCATTGTGAAGAAACCAAAGTTTGAAGTAGTTTACCGCGGTGAACTTCACCACAATTGCTTAACGGCGTGCAATGAACTTCACAAATTTTGTGATCATACTCTAATGAAGGTTCGTGATGGGTTAGCGTATCGGTTGAAGGAGATTCATGAAGGCATTGGGTCGAAGAAGAGGCGGAATTCTAGAGAAATGAGGGATGTGAAGAAGATTATTAAGCAGATTGATGAAAGGTTGTTTCACCGTGATCAGATGCGGAATTTGGAGAGTTTTGTGGGTGGACGACAAAGTTTCCCTCTTACAGGATATCAACGACAAGAGAGAACTCCTGGTGTTAGTTAAGGATTGCCTGGTACTCCTTAAATTGTTTCTCTGATTGATATTTAGATGATATGTTTTCTATTATTGACTATGGCTTGTGCACACATAACAGTGTACAACCCGTACTTGTAATGAAAGGACCCTTTGGTAAGCATCAGTGCCACAATCCTGTAAAAGGAGCAAAAGCTTCTTACTTTTGAGTAAAACTTATCAAAACTTTCATTTTTTAAAGTTTTGCTCAAAAGAACAAGTACTTCCCCTTATGTTTTCAAAACCTCAAAAGTAAATATTACTTGTTGAGGGGGAGTAATTGCTAAAATCTTTGTTCACAAATTGTTCTTCGTGGAAATCTTCCCACAAAGCTCGAAATGGTCATATTCGATATCAAAATTTCATCAAAAATAACATTTATATGCCATTTTTGAGGGGGAGAATAAAAAAATTGTGTGACACAAATATGTTGTATATGTGATTGAATCTTTGTGTGACTAATACTTAACCCTTGAATTGACTAGATCTAAACTGTCATACATCAAAAAGATTTGTCTTCCAAGACTTATCCAAGTAGATCGTACCTATTCGAGAATCTCTTGATAGACATGAACTTTGACCGGTTTGACAACCTTTCGAGGTTTGTTCACATCTTCAAGGTAGTTATTAGAGCTAGTTGTCACCTAAAAGTTGACAATGTATCTCTTTAACTATACAACGTAACCGTGTCTCGCGGGGAATTGTCTATATTGAGTTGATCAATTCAAAAGTGCGAGCTCTACCCTCACTGTGCAGATTTCTGTCAAAATTGATAAGATCGTTTATAAGCTCAGCTAGAGATCAATAACAAAGATTAATAACATGGTACGCAGCGGAATAATCAAAACAATACTTTGTTATTGAACAAGGTTTTCATTCACCATTAACTAATACTCTAATATAGACGTTTATAGGAACACGCCTACTAACTAAACTAATAACCTAGGCGTTTACATGAACATACGCCTAGGACACACTAATCTAAAACCAATACCCTAGACGTTCTCCCGAACGTCTATAAACACACACCTTTTAGTCGACTACATTATTGGAAGACTTAATTAAAAACCTACATCTATGTCCTCTTTATATACTAGAGGATAAGGACTAAATAATAAAACTTTCATTGCAAGCAAGCCCTTCCATCTTTTAGTAGGTTTCCTTCTTGTCATATTAAGTCCCTCTTGTTTCATTCTTTTTGTCTTTATCAACTCAAACTTATAATTCCCAACAATCTTCCCCTAGTTGATAATGACAAAACCATTCTTGAACTAACTTCCCTAGACGAAGTAGAGAAATTGAGATCAGGATCTCACCATGAATGAAACAAGTATGTCTTCCTTTGTCTTCCCCTTAATCCATGCCATGTCACTCAAACATCTCTTCCCCTTTTTGTTATTATCCAAATAGGGGAAGATTGTTGAGCACTAACTTAACTAGCTTTTTGGAAATTGTTATTATCCAAAGCTAGTTAAGTTTGTTAACAATTCCCAAAGCCACTTTGGAAATACTTGAGCACATGTGAATGGTAAACTAGTTAGTTTGTTATTAAACCTTTTTGTCTTTATCAACTCAAACTTATAATTCCCAACAAAAATACTTGAGCACATGTGGAGGGGGAGTATTTCTAAAAATACAAAACTCTTGAAGTGTTACAAAATGTTTTCACTCATAAACACTTTGAGAGATTTTCGAGAAAATGGTTTTATGGAATCTTAGGATAATCATGGAGTTATAAGGTGACTAAGGTTAGAAATAACCGTCATATTATCCGCCAGAGCCGAAGGGATCTACCCAGGGACACCACCAATAGTTAGAATTTAGAAGTCCTTAGGTATGATTATAAAAAGGAGAAAATGAGAGTCAGAGAAAGAAGGAGTTGAATAATTAAAAAGAAATATAAAGAAAAGGGTGAAAAGAAATAGCCCTCCAAATTATTCAACTTAGGGCAGACACCGGGTTCAATACATATGCTACTGGTTGTCACTAGATGACACCGGTATTGAAGATTAAAGTCTTCATGGACCCAGAGGACGCATGCACTAAACCTTCTTAGCCACTCAAGTTTCTCCCTACAGAAGCTTGTTTCATTCTCACAGGGAACCCTACGTAAACTATCGGCTCTCTCTTAGAGATTTCTGGTATTAAAGAAGGAGACCCTCTCCCTAGTCTCCGCTCAGGAAAACCAAAGCGCACTATTGAGTCTAGAGCCACGAGATTCATCAAAAGATCTCTTAGGAACACTTGACATTTCATCACTTGTCGGTCAACATTAGGGACGCAAGTGATACTATTCTAGAGTCCTACACAAATCTTAGCAATCTGTCGAGAACATTTATGAGGGGTTCACAACTGTGATCCTCAGTGATTGAATGGAAACTCTGCGGGGTCAACCTCAAACACCCGACGCAGGTCACTTCGGTAACTCCTTGTGGGTTACGCTTAGTGTAGTCTCAAATGGTCTACTGTCGTGGGGTGATGCTTCGGTGTACCTCAGCGACTCACCTGAACTGTAGGTGTACTTCGGTACATCGTGTTATCCTACTTGAGGTACTCCAGTTCAGGAACAACCTTTGCTAGAATTAGAGATGTGTTTTCACACTATGTTGTTAACACGATCGAATTCGAACTTGTAAGTGCTAGAAATCCCGCTAAGGAGATTCCTTTCAAGAATCGAGTCCTGAAGATGTGGGTCATTACTTGAACTTGTTCAATGTAGTGCCAACTGTCCCTTATGGGATTCGGACGGCTGATTCCCCGACCAAAGTGAATGGAATCAAGACATTCATCAGAAGAACAATCGTAGTGATCAATTCTCTAAGAAACGACCACCGTGATCGATTGGTGTTTATCACTAACCTATTCTTATGTTTTCTTCTTATGGATGCTCCTGGGAGATGATCGTACTGATTCTCCACATGCTCAAACCAAAAACAACACAATCTAAAGTTCTCTCGAAAGGCAACACAAAATTCAGAATGATTCTTCCTCTATGCCAAAGAATCTACAAAGTTTAAAGACTTACAGGACTACATCAAAACTAAAATCCAACGTCAAAGAGCATGTGAGCATGTTGGAGAAAGACGTAGAGACACCTAAGCAACGAAGCAGACCTGATGCAGATACCCACAACATAACATCACCATATCTACACCAGAACAATGAACAAAGACCAAAGATATATGAAGACGTCAAAGCTGAAAACTTCAAAAGAAACAAGATCCTCACACTAGGGAGATTGTTAGAATGAAGACTCTTCTTCTCACAAGAAAGAAGAAGGTCAGAAGATGTCAAAGCTACTGCTATTACATCTACACCAACAACTTTTCAAGATTGCTGGAGTCATTTATTAATTACCAAAACTTAGGGGGAAATTGTTAGAATCACTCCTAACTTGTATTTCAAGTGTTTGTAAGTAATATGAAATAGGTAGCTTAATTAGGATTTTATGCTTGTATTAATGGCAAGGCTTATGTAGAAAGCCCATAAGCCTTGGCCCAAGTCCAACAAGGATGGAAGGAACTAGTAGTGTTGCCCTAGTTCCCTTCCCCTATAAATACTCTTGTAAACCTTCCTTGGAAGGTTGGTTGTTCACTTTCACATATTACCTACGCATAAATTTTGTTTACTCTCATACATGTGTTTGTGTATGTGTGTTCATCCACTCTATCTCTTATCTATTTCTGACATATTGATGCTTGTGTTACATTATGGTGACCTAACACATTCCAACCAGAAAAACATCAATCATGTCTAAGAGACTAATTGAAAAGGCAACTGAAACCTACTATGAGCATCACAGTGATGAAGAATCCACCCATGAAGAAGGAGTAGATGACACTCAAAGCAAACCAACCCAAATCACTAACACCACAAACATCTCCAACATGAAGCCTCCACCACTAAAGAAAGATGAATATGACATCTGGCAATGGAGATGGAGCATTACTTAGAGTACACAGATAATGAAGTTTGGAAGGTGATACAGAACGGTAACTCTAAAAAGAGAGTTACTAAAGGAAAAGATGACACTTATTCAGTGTTGCCACCTGTCACTGCTGCTGAGATCCTTGCTGTAGATAAGGAGAGGAAGGCCAAGAGCATCCTGCTAATGGCACTTCCCAAGGAGTATATCAAACGTTTTCATGGGATGGATGATGAAAAAGAGATATGGGAGGCAATCAAGGTTATATTTGGAGGAAATGCCAACTCTAAGAAGATGCAAAAGGCTATATACAAACAACAATTTGAGGGTTTTACTATTTCCAGTTTAGAAGGATTAGAGAAGGGCTATGACAGGTTTCAACCACTTCTGTCACAACTGGAGGCCCATGGTGATGGTGTTTCTGATGAGGATGCAAACCATAAATTCATCAGGTCATTGACAAAGGAATGGTCAAGTTTGGCAATGACCATGAGGACCAGACATGAAATTGACACCATATCAATTGATGATCTATACAACAACCTAAGAGTTTTTAAACGGGAGATCAATAATGTGTCAAAACTATCCTCTTATAGCTCTCAAAATCTTGCCTTTGTATCTCATGGAAATAACAGTTGTTGGGTTCAGTAAATACCGAAACCCCTTGATCTAGGATTTGAATAGAAAATAGCCCAAGTGTTTTGTCCGTTAAACAATAACAGGTCACCGGGTGCATAGTCTCTCAGTAAGGCATCTTCAGGATACTCAGTATGGGGCGAAGAAGGAGTCTCTCCACTCAGTAAGGCGGAACTTAAAGGGTGAAGACTGAGTGAAGAAGAAGATGATGGATTCAGTGAGTAATGACAATAACTCACTGAATCCCCAAGACTCCTCTCCAACTACTTACACTGAAGACAAACTGAAGTAGAAGACTAAAGGATGTAAAGACTGAAGAATGAGCGGGACAAGGCGGGATAAGTTTGAATCGGATAAGACGAAGTCCTTATCAACCAAAGTCAACTTTCCCTGAATGGCAAATGATCGCTCGGTGTCATCATGACCTTAGGAAAGTAGTCTTGTCTTTTACCTAAAATAGTCTTTGTAAACGAAGACAAAATACATCAATATTTTGTCTTCTGTAAGATGTCAGTTTGTCACTTAGGAAAGAGTTAAAACTCATACATGTATAAATAGCATAAGAGATGGAGTGAAAAGGTTAAGCTTGTGAATTGTAAAACACACATACACGCAAGCCATCTTTTCACTCCTCCAAATACAACTTAATCCCGGAGATAGCTCAGTGGGTTCTAAGAGTTGTGCTCAGACTTAGCCTGAGCTTAAAGAGGAGTCACCAAACTTTGTCATTTCAATCCCAAGTACTCTTCCGCAAGTACTTGGGTAACGTATTCTTTTTGATTGATTTCTAATAAACAATATGATGTTGAAAATTATTCCGTGTGTTTTACTTATGTTAATTTCAGTCATCGTTCACTATTAATTTGTTTTAAGTACTTAATTGTTTTTAAACGATAGTAAATAGGGAACAAAAAGTGGTATCAGAGCGAGACTGATTATAAAACTTTTTTAAGCCGCTCTAAAACGTTTTTAAATCAGGATCCTTATGGCTGAAATTGATGTACCCTAACTAGTCGATAAAAGGGTGGAGCTTATTACCATTGTTGCCCTAGACTTGAAGTTGGTAAATTCAACAAATGGAAAAAGCGTATGCTTTGCTATTTGATTAGGATGGAACCTTATTATATCAAGTGTATAAATGAAGCTCCATTTATCCCAAAGACTGCTGAAGGTTTGCCTAAACCGAAGCTTCGGACTAAGGATGAGAGAAGAGTGGTCAACCAGGACCAAAGACTCGAAAGTATCATCATATCATGTCTTCTTGATGATATTATGGAGTCAGTTATAAGTCGTAGTACTGCTAAACAAACAGGATGACCTAGTTCATAGCCATGAAGGCCCTTCCATACCATGGAAAACAGATAATGGACTGAAACTTGAGCATAACACCTTCAGGGCTAAGGACTCTGAAACTCTGTCTCAAACTTACACCCGATACAAAAATCTTTTAAATGAACTGTCTAATGATGGTGTTAAGTTGTCCAAACATGAAATCAATGTTGATTTTGTCAATAGTCTCCCTGAGAAGTGGTTGAATTTCTCTCAGGGACTTAGGAATGCTAATCATATCCAAAATCTTGAACTTCCTGAAATGTATGGGAAATTTGTCTATGAGGAAAACCTCATTAACAAACGATACCCTGACTTAAAAAAGTCTTAGGAAGTCAAGAAGTCTCTGACCACCATTTCAACACTTATATCAACTGCTTTCTTTTCCAACAATGTGGTTCATGACTTTCAAGAAAATTCAGATGATGAGCCTGATGAGAGATCAAGTGAGGAGTACCTAAATGACCTGAACGTTGAATTTCGGGAAAGGGCACTCCTTGCTAACTCTCGAAGGTTTATAAAAAGAAACAAAGGTTTTTCAAATGCTAAAGCAAATGAGGATAATGAATGTTTTAAGTGTCACAAAAGAGGTCATTTTGCAAAAGACTGTTTTTCAAAACAATTTCTCGAACCCTCTTATAAACCATCAGTCAAATCAGTCCTCGAGGCTTTAGCAAATTTCAACAAAAATCTATCAGTCTCATCAAAACTTTCAAAACAAATCTGATGAAAACAAATCTGTTGATTTTGAAGCTAAGTATAGGAAAGTCAAAGCTAAGCTTGCATTGCTTGAGGCCATCCATCGATCAACAAAACCTGCTTCAATCTATGCGGGTAAAACAAAGGCCTTGTTGCTAAGACCTTCGACTGGGATGAAGAGCCAGTGTCATCAGATGATGAAATGATGCATGTCAGTGCACTGATGGCCCTCTCAGAAGAGGACAAGCTAGGTGTTGAAAAGAATCATGCCAGGAATAGAGAATGGGTCAATATCACAATGAAGAAGGTAAATATTTTACTTTCTATGGATGATGACTCTGATTGGCAGTTGATCTGGTCCGAACCGTCAAGTCAAACAGACTTAAAACAGCTTGGAACCAAATACAATGAAGATCAGAGAATACAGTGGATTCCCAGGTCGTTAAGTCCCACGGAGACTCAATGGTGTGCAAGCACTAGATCAGACGATAGAATGATCACTAATGATAGTGATAGAAAAGATTCTGGATAGGATAATTACACTACTGAAAAAGGAAATAAATAAAAGCGGCTTAAATGCAAATTAAGAAAATTAAAAAGATAAAAGATATTAAATAAACGCTATCACTATATTTAAAGTGATGAACGTTTAAAACCTAAAACGAAAAACTTACGTTTAAATTAAAAACTACGTTAACGTACAAAATAAAAAGTGAAATTAATACAATATAGATCCTAAAAATATGAAAAATACATTTTTACAAACCTAATGATATTAGAAAATTTATAGAAAAGGAAAATTATTTCTACAACTATTTATTTAATTATTATTAATTAAAAACTAATTTAAACTATTTAATAATACTCTAAAATAAAAGAAAATATGAAATAAGACTAGAAAAATAAGATTAAGACTTAGAAAAATCTAAAATATTATAAAACTAATTTTAAAACTGAAAATATATTTTTTAGACTTTTTATGTATTTATTATTAATATAAAACTATTTAAAACTAATTTAAATTATTAAAAATACCAAATAAAAGGAGAAAAATAGGGAAAAATACTTTTTAGGCTATTTATATATATCTAAACTTAAGAAAATTGAAAAATTATTTTTTAGAACCTTTTCTTAAATATTTGTATTAAATACTATTTAAAAATGCTTAAAAACTATTTTAAATTAAGAAAAATAGCTAAACACCTTAGAAAAATCTGAAAATTTAAGGAAAACTCTAAAATATTATTAGGAATCTAGGAAAATTAGAAAAACATGCACTTGTGTGGGAGGAATTGAAACTGATGAGGAAAAGCTTATGAAATAAGCACTTGAATAAGCTAGATGAGCACAACAAGCACCAAACTGAAACAAAGGGTCAAATATGCTAAAGTTGACCAAATTCAACAATAATCAACAATCCTTGACCTCTGATAAGCTAAGAAATAGCAATAAGCACTTTGGCTATTGTAGTGAAAAAACAGAAAATGGGACACACTTTAAGCCCTTAGCAGCCCTAGTAAACAAGCTCAAAAGTGAAAAATAAAAATTGACAACTCAAGAAGACCAGGTTGGCTTTCCAAAGAACCAGAGATCAAGAGATTTGGACAAGTAATGAGCTTAATGCAAGCTTATTAAGATGGGCACAATTCACCCATTGCACAAAGACACTATGGCGTAACAGTGTCACCAAAAGCAATGAATTAAACACTTAAAAAGCTAAGAAACCAAGAACTAGCATTTTTATATTTTTCTTTACCAACTAGACTACAAATCCCCAAGAGCTTATAAACTGAAACTCACTAATAAATCCACAATGAAATTCCCAATTTTATTCAAAACGACCTAGTTGAAATTTGACTTTTGATAAAAACTAAAAGTTGACTCATTTGAGTTTTGGGATCAATTTAAGGGCTGAAATGGAAATAATATTATGAAATAACACTAATGTAGGGTAGACCTATGAATTTTAGACACAAAATAAGCCTATGAACTTGTAAAAATCTCAACAGGGTCACCGAGAACCAATAAGATGGATTTTTGACTTTTTAGCTTAAAAGGCACAAGGTTAAGACTCAAATGAGTCAATTAAGACTAAACAAGCATGAAAAAATATAAATCTACTCTTGCAAGACCCTCTAACACGAAAAGTCCCTAATCCAAGCACCCCTTTAAACTTACTGTTTTGAGCTTAAAATGAAATTACACACTAAACTAGATAAATTTATGAATCAACCAAGATTATATGACTACAATACACCTATGTTAACAAGTTAAAACCAGTAGAGATCACAGATACACCTATGACCATAAAATGCTAAAACTGCCTTGAATCTTGAAAACTAAACAGAAACTTACAACTGAATCCAACTATTGCAGGCCAAAACCAGAATCAAGACTACCCTAAACTAATCCCTTTTAACCAGATTTCACCTCTGCATCATCCAAATTCCAAATCCAAGTCTATTTGAGTCTCAGTTGACTTTCGTTGACTTTCCTTTTATGTGAATGTAAATGATTTAGATAGAACAAGGAAATACAAATAAGCTCACAAAAGCTACAAACAGCTTATATGAGCTTATTTAAATCTTAAAAACAATCTATTTAGTATTCAAATATTGAAAATGCAAGATCAAGATCAAAGTGAAGCTTGAAATTTTATTAAACTTTAAATGAGATTACAAAAGGATTGAAATTACATAAAAGCTTTAAGAAAACATTAAGAAACTGAAATTACAAGCTTAAAACTAAACTACAACATTTATAAAAAAAAAACGACATTTTAAAGAAAAACTTAAAACTATCTACTCTTTCTTCACTTCTCCTCTCTCCTCCTTTTTATACTCTGAAAGCTTCCACGTGTCCTCTATAGTGATTCCCACTTGAATCTTGATCATTTTGATAACTTTTGGTGGGATTTGGCCAAATTGTCAAATTTGGCGGGAAATGTGGATTTTGGCAGTGGAGGTTGAGTAAAGGGTGAGGGATCATTTAATGGCTTTTGTATTTGTGTTGAGGTGGGGGGACAAGGATATTGATATGGTGAGGAGGGGGGAATGGCTAGTGGAGATTGAGTGTAGCAGGGGTGAAGGGGAAGAAAAAATGGCGGGTTAGTGTTTTTGTTTGACTGGGAGGAATTGGTTGACCGGGTCTTGACTTGGGTGGGTTGGATATTGGACGGGTAATATTTGGGCCAAGGGTTTTAATGATTGGGCTTGGGGTTAAATAATGGTCCGTTTGGTTTGTGATATTAAAAACACAAGGACCAAAGTGTAACATTTGAAATTCAAGGGACCAATCATGTAACTTATGAAAAGTAGCCAAGGGTTGGTATTGCCAACTTAAAATAATCCAAGGGTTAGTTTTTGACATTTTTGAAATTCCCAAGGACTAAATTTGACAAATTTTGGATTTTTAGGGACTAAATTGTAATTTTCTCAAAACTTTTAGATTTCTCACCAAAGGACTAAATATGACAAGTTTTGATTTTAAAAGGACCTTTGGTGACTTTTCTTTTGAAATTTTGGCTCAGGGACTATTTTTGACAATTTTTGAAAGTTGAGGGACTAAAACTGCAATTTTTGCAAATTTGATACGTTTTTCATCTGATTTTGATATTTTTGCAATTAAAACACATAAAACACTGATTTGTGATAATTTGATCATTTTGATGTGTTTTTGAGCATTTTTAAACGTTTTGCAGTTCAGATTTGACTAAAAATGATGAGTATTTACACACTCATCAATCCCCCACACTAAACTATTGCTAGTCCCTAGCAATCTTTTGAGAAAAACTTAATGGTTTTGATCTCTTTACCGAGCCATTACTCGGAGTAGCCAAATGTTACAGTTCAAGTAAGAACCATGGTACACCGATAACCATGTGATTTTGAGCAAACCACCAAATCAACGGATTTGATTTTGTCTTTACCGTAAGCCAATTCCCTACGACTAGCCAACTCTTTAGATAAATTATCAATATTATCTTTGGTGAGTTGATTACCAATTATGGTTTTTCCACTGCCTTTACCACAAGCCATAATCTTGCGGGCTAGCCAACTCTTCACTTTTTAGGATATGGTGAGTTGAATACCATACAATTTTGGGCAAATTGCAAGCCATATAAACGGATTTGAGAAATCTTTACCAAGAGCCGTTTGCTCCTGATTAGCAATCCTTTGTCTTACAGACATGGCGGATCGATAACCAAATGAGAAAGTGTAAAACACTTACTCCAAAAAAAATTTTTTTTGGCCAAAAACGGGGAATTGGTATAATTATGTGATAAAATTGTGAGAATTCCCCACACTTAGAAATGAATATTGCCCTCAATATTCAAAGTAAGCATGGGTTATGCCAAAACAGAACGTGAAAGGGAAATACTACGGCCATTATTTAGAAAGATTTTTTTTAACCGATATATATATATGCAGGATTCTAGGTTCTACCAATCTCAAAATTCTCATAATGAGACAGTCAAGTGTCAAATTGACTATCTACCATGCTAAACTCATTGATTAAGGTGCAAATGAAGTTTCTTAGGCTATATTGAGTCTAAATCAAACAATGACAACATCATAACGTCAATAGCTCAGATTTACCCATAGATCCAAACAACCCTTAAATGTTACCAAACCGAAGCTTCCCATACCATACCACCGCATAAACAAATCCTATCCAATCCAGAAGATTTAAAGTGTCAAATTAAACCTTTTTTTAGTCTAAACAATGGTCAAACAGTCAAGACCTATGATTATCAAGGATTATGTAAAATGACAGTAACACAGCTTTTCAAAGCACAATTGAGTTCCAAGACAAAACCATCCAATTTTTTTTTAATAATAATATATATATATAACATGTGGGGCAAACCCCCCACACTAGGTGGTAGAAAGATAGAAAGAAGACAGAAATATGGGTGAAAACCCATATGGTGTGTGCTAATGTTTTTGGTTACCGAGTCGCTAGCTTGACTCGACCCCGCATTAATTGGTTCATGGGGAAGCAAGTGGAAGAAACTATCTCCATCGGACTTTCATTAAAGATGTTTGAATAAACATTTGAAGCACGTGAAAGTTCCACACCGATGAGATATAGAGAGAACCGGCTCAAAAATGAGAAATGAAAATGCCGGGATCAAAAATAGTGTCCTCATTCCCAAAGGAGAAAAGGGAAAGAGCAACCACACCATTTGTGAAGAATGGAATAAATATGTGCATCACAATGCATGTCCATTCCTCATCGAAAAGAAGCAAATCACATTTTGACATTTTAAGCTTAAATTTGAAGCTTTTATGGTGATTGGTAACAAAATTTCCTGGAGGGAGAGCTGGAAACGGTTCTTCAATCAATAGATTTTCAAGAAAGAGGATGTCTCCCTCCGAATCAAAGTAAGTATTGTCAATTCCCCGCTGGAATCGACTCATCACTAAGAAAATCATCGACCTCCTTCCAAAATTTGTCATCTTCCTCATCAGGAGTGAGAGAAGAAATGGAAGAGTCGGAAATGGGACAAGAAATGAAAGACATAGAAAGAATCAAATGGTTTTAGAGGGTAAGAAATGAAGAATCAAATATGTGAGAGGGTAAAGAGGAATATTTTTGGATTTTTGAAAAACATGCCATAAAAACAAAGAATGAAAATATTTTTGGTGTTAAAAACACTTCAGGAAAAGTGTTAATGAACTTTTTGGATTTTGAAAACTTTACAAAAAACTTTTTACAAAGGATGGGATATGTGCAAGAATGGATCTGAAAAAGGCTAAACACACGCTAAAGCCTCCCGCAATGCTTCTCAAAATTTGATTCTGTCCAACCGTCAAGTCAAACAGACTTAAAACAGCTTGGAACCAAATACAATGAAGATCGAGAATACAAATGGATTCCGGTCGTTAAGTCCCACGGAGACTCAATGGTGTGCAAGCACTAGATCGGGGACGATAGAATGATCACTAATGATAGTGATCGAAAAGATTAGATAGGATAATTACACTACTGAAAAAAGAAATAAATAAAAGCGGCTTAAATGCAAATTAAGAAAATTAAAAGATAAAAGATATTAAATAAACGCTATCACTATATTTAAAGTGATGAACGTTTAAAACCTAAAACGAAAACTTACGCTTAAATTAAAAACTACGTTAACGTACAAAATAAAAAGTGAAATTAATACAATATAGATCCTAAAAATATGAAAAATACATTTTTACAAACCTAATGATATTAGAAAATTTATAGAAAAGGAAAATTATTTCTACAACTATTTATTTAATTATTATTAATTAAAAACTAATTTAAACTATTTAATAATACTCTAAAATAAAAGAAAATATGAAATAAGACTAGAAAAATAAGATTAAGACTTAGAAAAATCTAAAATATTATAAAACTAATTTTAAAACTGAAAATATATTTTTTAGACTTTTTATGTATTTATTATTAATATAAAACTATTTAAAACTAATTTAAATTATTAAAAATACCAAATAAAAGGAGAAAAATAGGGAAAAATACTTTTTAGGCTATTTATATATATCTAAACTTAAGAAAATTGAAAAATTATTTTTTAGAACCTTTTCTTAAATATTTGTATTAAATACTATTTAAAAATGCTTAAAAACTATTTTAAATTAAGAAAAATAGCTAAACACCTTAGAAAAATCTGAAAATTTAAGGAAAACTCTAAAATATTATTAGGAATCTAGGAAAATTAGAAAAACATGCACTTGTGTGGGAGGAATTGAAACTGATGAGGAAAAGCTTATGAAATAAGCACTTGAATAAGCTAGATGAGCACAACAAGCACCAAACTGAAACAAAGGGTCAAATATGCTAAAGTTGACCAAATTCAACAATAATCAACAATCCTTGACCTCTGATAAGCTAAGAAATAGCAATAAGCACTTTGGCTATTGTAGTGAAAAAAACAGAAAATGGGACACACTTTAAGCCCTTAGCAGCCCTAGTAAACAAGCTCAAAAGTGAAAAATAAAAATTGACAACTCAAGAAGACCAGGTTGGCTTTCCAAAGAACCAGAGATCAAGAGATTTGGACAAGTAATGAGCTTAATGCAAGCTTATTAAGATGGGCACAATTTCTGCACAGACACTATGGCGTAACAGTGTGTCACCAAAAAGCAATGAATTAAGCACTTAAAAAGCTAAGAAACCAAGAACTAGCATTTTTATATTTTTCTTTACCAACTAGACTACAAATCCCCAAGAGCTTATAAACTGAAACTCACTAATAAATCCACAATGAAATTCCCAATTTTATTCAAAAACTAACCTAGTTGAAATTTTGACTTTTTGATAAAAACTAAAAGTTGACTCATTTGAGTTTTGGGATCAATTTAAGGGCTGAAATGGAAATAATATTATGAAATAACACTAATGTAGGGTAGACCTATGAATTTTAGACACAAAATAAGCCTATGAACTTGTAAAAATCTCAACAACAAGGCGCCGAGAACCAATAAGATGGATTTTTGACTTTTTAGCTTAAAAGGCACAAGGTTAAGACTCAAATGAGTCAATTAAGACTAAACAAGCATGAAAAAATATAAATCTACTCTTGCAAGACCCTCTAACACAGAAAAAGTCCCTAATCCAAACACCCCTTTAAACTTACTGTTTTGAGCTTAAAATGAAATTACACACTAAACTAGATAAATTTATGAATCAACCAAGATTATATGACTACAATACACCTATGTTAACAAGTTAAACCAATAGAGATCACAGATACACCTATGACCATAAAATGCTAAAACTGCCTTGAATCTTGAAAACTAAACAGAAACTTACAACTGAATCCAACTATTGCAGGCCAAAACCAGAATCAAGACTACCCTAAACTAATCCCTTTTAACCAGATTTCACCTCTGCATCATCCAAATTCCAAATCCAAGTCTATTTGAGTCTCAGTTGACTTTCGTTGACTTTCCTTTTATGTGAATGTAAATGATTTAGATAGAACAAGGAAATACAAATAAGCTCACAAAAGCTACAAACAGCTTATATGAGCTTATTTAAATCTTAAAAACAATCTATTTAGTATTCAAATATTGAAAATGCAAGATCAAGATCAAAGTGAAGGCTTGAAATTTTTATTAAACCTGAATGAGATTACAAAAGGATTGAAATTACATAAAAGCTTTAAGAAAACATTAAGAAACTGAAATTACAAGCTTAAAACTAAACTACAACATTTATAAAAAAAAACGACATTTTAAAGAAAAACTTAAAACTATCTACTCTTTCTTCACTTCTCCTCTCTCCTCCTTTTTATACTCTGAAAGCTTCCACGTGTCCTCTATAGTGATTCCCACTTGAATCTTGATCATTTTGATAACTTTTGGTGGGATTTGGCCAAATTGTCAAATTTGGCGGAAATGGATTTTGGCGTGGAGGTTGAGTAAAGGGTGAGGATCATTTAATGGCTTTTTGTATTTGTGTTGAGGTGGGGGACAAGGATATTGATATGGTGAGGAGGGGGAATGGCTAGTGGAGATTGGAGTGTAGCGGGGTGAAGGGAAGAAAAATGCATGGCGGGTTAGTGTTTTTGTTTGACTGGAGGAATTGGTTGACCGGTCTTGACTTCAAAGGTGGGTTGGATATTGACGGTAATATTTGGGCCAGGGTTTTAATAATGATTGGGCAGGGGTTAAATAATGGTCCGTTTGGTTTGTGATATTAAAAACACAAGGACCAAAGTGTAACATTTGAAATTCAAGGGACCAATCATGTAACTTATGAAAAGTAGCCAAGGGTTGGTATTGCCAACTTAAAATAATCCAAGGGTTAGTTTTTGACATTTTTGAAATTCCCAAGGACTAAATTTGACAAATTTTGATTTTAGGGACTAAATTGTAATTTTCTCAAAACTTTTAGATTTCTCACCAAAGGACTAAATATGACAAGTTTTGATTTTAAAAGGACCTTTGGTGACTTTTCTTTTGAAATTTTGGCTCAGGGACTATTTTTGACAATTTTTGAAAGTTGAGGGACTAAAACTGCAATTTTTGCAAATTTGATACGTTTTTCATCTGATTTTGATATTTTTGCAATTAAAACACATAAAACACTGATTTGTGATAATTTGATCATTTTGATGTGTTTTTGAGCATTTTTAAACGTTTTGCAGTTCAGATTTGACTAAAAATGATGAGTATTTACACACTCATCAGCAGCAGTCTTACATGAATTATCCTAATGTTGACCTTAAGTTCGTAGAAGAGCAAAGACTGAATCTTTTTTCAAAATACAACAAGCTAAGTTTTGAATTAAACAAGTGTAGGGATGAACTGCTTCTTTTAAAACAAGCTAAGCTTGAGGCTGTCACTTTGCAAATTCAAAACATTGAACTAGTAAAAAGAAATCAGGCTCTTCAAGATGAACTCAAAAAGGTTCAAGATATCCTAATAGTTGATCGCTAAGAATCCCAGGTCTTTGATGCCGGGAGCCCCAAGTAGTGCTAAGAGAAGTCTTGGGTGAAGATCATCTTCCCCGACTTCTCTCAACAAAGACCAGGGTCCTAAGCCATTTGGTTCCGGTGGCATGATTACTAGTATGTTAACTAGTCCCAAGCCCAAAGGATTGGATTGAACGGGTTAATCCTGAGAGTAAGCTTCCAAATTTCGATTCTGGAAGAATTCTAAAGCCTGAAAGTCAAGCTCTAAAGAGCATGCTTGGACTCCGATATGCCCAAGAGTATCTGAACACATCTCTGAAGTCGAAGCGAATCTCAAGCACCACTTCCACCCCGAACCTCTTCGTGTGCTGCTCCCAAATTTGAGCTTACTCCTTTACAACACAATCCACACTCACCAACGTAGGTGTAGTCCTGGGCTTGGTAGAACTATACCCAGAAAGGCCAACAAAACCAATTCAACAAGAATCTACCCCCAATCGGAGAGTTCCACATCCTCTCCTCACCGAAGCTAACCAAATTCAAAGCACCGACCGAACTTGTGAGGAAGCTAACTGAAAAATGGAATCCATTGAAAAGTTCCCCGAATCAATCAAGGAGACAAAGTCAGCTTCCTCTAGTTCCTCAAAGTCAAAAGCCTCCACCAAAACCAAACGTAAGTGTGATCTATGCCATTATACCGTCATACTATCAAAACCGTTATAGAATCCTTTTTGTATGATCCGCAAAAGGATGATCACAGAACTGACATCACTTACATTATGTAAGTTCATTCAGTAAAGCAAACTATACCAAAGTTGGTCATCAGTATACTTCATCCTCCAAGTCTGCTCAAAAGTTTAGAGCAAAACCTTTTCATCCTTGCCCACATTGTGGCTTTAATGACCATCATCCTGATGATTCTCTCATGAACAAATGCTGTGACATTTGCGAAAATCCAGCCCATAAGACATCTCAGCATGACAGTGTCATTCAAGCAAGGAGAAATTCAAAGTAACCTAATCTCACTGAGTCATCCTCAGTCTCCAAATGCAAAACCTGTGTTAGCACAATGCACTCAACCACTGACAATGAGTCAATTTCCAAATTCAAAGAGACCTTTAAGCCCAAGCCCACTAGTATGTGGGTCGTAAGAGAAACTAATCCCGCCTACTATTTGTGCAGACACAGGAGAGCCTATTTGGCATCTAAATAGTGGATGCTCAAGAAGCATGACCGGCGTTAAGAGTATCTACACAAGTATGTAGAGGAACCAGGACCCAAGGTAGTATTTGGTGATAACTCATCATGTCCCACTGATGGTTATGGTTCAAGATATCTTGCAATGGAATAGTTTTCACTAGAATAGCTTATGTCAATGGTCTCAAATACAATCTCATCAGTGTCAGTCAACTATGTGATGCTAAGTACATTGTGCAATTCAATGACAAACAAGGGACCATTTTCAATGCCAACAAAGAAGTTGTGTTGATAGCTCCTAGGAGAGATGATGTTTATGTCTTAGACATGTCAACTCTCTCTCAAAATGGAACTTGTCTCTTTGCCAAAGCCACTGAAACTATCAATTGGCTGTGGCACAAGAGACTCTCACACTTAAATTTCAAAAACATCAACAACTTGGCAAAACAAAACAAAGTCCTTGGCTTACCATCACTGGTTTTTGCAAAAGATAAACCATGCTTAGCCTGTGAAAAAGGCAAACATCAAAGAGCATCTTTCAAAACAAAACAAAATTTCTCCATCAAAAGCTGCCTTCACCTCTTGCATATGGATCTCTTTGGACCTGTCAGTCCTAGATCAATCCAACATGAGAAGTATACACTTGTCATTGTTGATGAGTTTTCAAGATACACTTGGGTATACTTTCTTTCCAAAAGAGTCGGCACCGTGACACTATAATGTCATTCATCAGGGAACATTGAAAACCGAATGAAATCAACGTTAAACAAATCGTAACCGACAATGGTACTGAAGTTCAGAAATGATGAGCTTGAGAGCTTCGGTGATGAAAAGGGAATCTCCCAAAAAATTTCATCTCCTTACACCCCTGAACAAAATGGGGTAGCTGAAAGGAAAAACAGAACTCTCATTTAGGCTGCAAGAACCATGTTAAATGGCTCAGCTCTCTCAAAGCATTTCGGAATGAAGCTTCAAAACGACAATTTACACTCAAAACAGGTCAATCATTGTGAAAAGACATAACAAAACCCCATATGAGATATTCAAAGGGAGACTTCGACATCACCTACTTTCATGTGTTTGGGTGTCATGTGTTTATTCATAACCACAAGGATCATCTAGGCAAGTTTGATGCTAAAGCCGATGATGGATACTTTCTAGGTTACTCACTGATCTCCAAAGCCTTCAGGGTATTCAACACTAGGAGACAACAAGTTGAGGAAACCTTTCATGTCACCTTTGATGAGAGTTCGAAAGCATCAGGTTTACCAACACCTCATAGAGAAATAGGAATTGATAACCTATCAAGATATCCTCGATGAGTATAACACCAAATCAATTCCTCATACCAAGCTGATGCTGACATCTCATATTATGTCTTGCCTCACAACCTATCACAACCTACTATTAGTGAATTTATTGATAACCAATCAGCCCCTACTGGGATAGGTAGCACTGATCCATATGATCAGGACCCTGTGATTCATGAAACCCAACCTGAACAAGATATCTCAGTAGATGTTCTTAATGACTATGTGGCTTATACACCTGAACTGACTTATGAGTCTCCAGTGACCTCTTTAAGCTCAGATCCTAGACCACAAAGTAAGTGGACAAAATCTCAGGACATTAAGCTTGTAAACATCATTGGTGAACCACATCGAGGGCATGCTCACTAGAAGCATGGTGCTAAGCTAACTGCAGCTTCACCAATGAATGTGTATATGCCGATTACCTATCGATATAGAACCAAAAGTGACACCGAGGCTCTAAAACACCCAAGCCGGTTCAGGCCATGCAAGAAGAACTTCAACAGTTTGATAAAAACAAGGTCATAACCCTGATCAAATGTCCTCAGGATGTCATTGTCATAGGTATGAAGTGGGTTTTCAAAAACAAAACTGATGAAAATGGCACTGTCATTAAAAACAAAGCCAGACTTGTAGCCAAAGGTTATAGTCAAGAAGAAGGCATTGACTATGATGAGACATTTGCTCCTGTTGCAAGAATGGAAGCCATCAGGATCTTCCTTGCATATGCCACTTACATGAACTTTAAAGTTTACCAAATGGATGTAAAAAGTGCATTCCTAAATGGTGAACTCAAGGAAGATGTATATGTTCAGCAACCTCCAAGCTTTGAGAGTAGTGAATTCCCTAACTATGTCTGCAAGCTTGATAAAGCCCTTTATGGACTGAAACAAGCTCCCAGGGCACGATATGAAACTCTCTCAGCCTCCCTGATTCAAAACAAGTTTGTCAGAGGAAAGATAGACAACACATTGTTTATCTATAGGACAAAACAAGATGTGATATTGGTCCAAGTATATGCTGATGACATCATCATTGGCTCAACAAACTACACTCTTTGCAAATAGTTTGAAAAACTAATGACAAAGAAGTTTGAAATGAGCATGATGGGTGAACTCACATACTTCCTTGGAATACAAATCATGCAACTGATAAAGGAATCTCCATCAGTCAAGAGAAATACATCAGAAATATCTTGAAGAAATATGAGATATCCTGACTGGACATGCCTCAAGGAAAACACCAATGGTCCCTCCTAACAACCTTGGACCGATCTCACCGGCAAGTCAGTCAATCAAACCCATTTCAGAGGGATTGTTGGCTCACTAATGCATCTAACCGCTTCTGCACTGCCATACATACAATTCTCAGTCCTGTCTAATAGCAAGATATCATTCCCAATCCCAAAGAATCCCACCTCACTGCAAAACCAAAAGAATACTCAGTACAAAATTCAAGGGAACACCAAGCCTTGGACTCTATTATCCAAAGTGCTCGGGTTTGATCTCAAAGGTTACTCGATTCATTATCCTAAATGCAACATAGACAGAAAAAGTACCTCGTGGTCGTGTTAATTTCTTGGAGGAAAACTGGTTTGTTGGAGTGCTAAGAAGCAACAATCGCGTTATTATGTCTTTAGTGGGTTTAGTATGTGGTCAGCTGCTGCAGGATGCTGTGCCAATGTTCTATGGATGAAAAGTCAACTCAGTAACTATGACATCCATTACAAAATGGTACCCATCTTCTATGACAACACGAGTGCCATTGCAATCTCCAACTACCCCCCCTTCATCAAAGAACCAAACACATTGATATCGATATCACTTCATCAAGGATCACATAATGAAAGGAGACATAGAGCTTCATTTCATCCCTACTGAATATAAACTTGCTGATATCTTCACCAAACCCTTGGATGAACCTACCTTCAAGAGGCTGAAAGCTAAATTAGGAATGCTAGACATTGAAAGTCAGCAACCTGAAAACCAATCTCAAAATCAGTAAGTTCTCCTAAAATGGTTCATTCTCCCTGAACAAAATCCCAAATCAACCCTCTCACTGAATGAGTAAGACTCATTCAGGGACCCTGACTGTTGATATTGAGCATTGAATGGGTAACTAAATGCTCTAAGTATTAGTTACTTAAATATCCTAGGTTGGTAAACATACCAATTAAATATAGGAATAAATGTCTCTATGTCTTACTGTCAACCATACCAAGGGTCCCTCACAAACTTACCTCATCCCCACTTGGCATTAAATTCCTCCTCTCACATGAAATATCCCATGGATATTTTATTACTGCAAAAGTGCACTTTTATGTGCCTTTGTAATCAAACTGCTTCCTTGAAAATGTGATTTTATGCAAGGGTAGTGGAGTGGTGGTATTAAATGAGGAGATTCAAAAAGTTTTCAAAAACTGACTCTTCAAATCATCATTTATACAAGTTTTACCCCTCTCATCACTCTATAAATATCCCATTCTCAACCACAAACACACACACAAATTGTTTTTTGTAACAAAACTCTGCTAAAATCTTTTCTCAAACTCAGAAAATTTGTGTGTGGTTCAAACTATTCAAATCCTTTTCTGAAAAATCTTCTTTGTAAACCTTTACAAAAGTTTTTCATTACAACTTAAGAGATTCAAAACCTTTGATTGTTCTTTTCAAAAAAAATTTTCAAAACCCTAAAAACATTTTAATGGAAATGGCAAGAACACAATCTCTTCAGTTTGCTTCACAGTGGGTAGGTGATCTTAGCAATGTTGAATTTCAAACAAATAATGTCATAGGCAATTTTGAATATCCTCAAACTGTCCCAGCCTATAAGGACATTATGAAATTTTGTATAACGCCACTTAAACGCCTTGTTCAGTGTCCTCGATCATGCGATTTAAACCTCCTCAGGAGTTTTTGGCAAATGCTAAGTCCTTTGACCCGACACAATCTACTGATGAGAACAACCTTAGACCACTCGAATATCTCATCGTTCATTTTAACGGGGACACAATTCCCACGGATTATAAAACTTTTTGCACTTCATCAGGGTTAGATTATAACAAGGGAGTTTATGTCGCCCATCCTGAACCCTCCACAGTGAAGGGTGGGTTAAAACAAATCATTTTAGATCCAACTTTTTTGGACAAGACCCAGTCACCAAAAGTTCATTCCCCGTAGCTTGGAGGATCCTATTCACTTTTGTGATTGTGTCCTCGGCGGGAACCACTCATCCACTAAGCAAGTTAACTCTATTCAATTGGTGATGGCATACTGCTTGATGAATGGGGTCATCCCATAGGGGAGATCATTTAGAGTGATCTTGTAACCAAGATACAGAGCAAAACTAGGACGAAATATGCTCGTAGATCCTAGGTTTGTCTCTTGTGCTTTGCAAACTTTCCTGGGTTCAAATTATCCTCAGGAAGAAAAATTTGGTGCTTTACCTGGCATCCTGAGCCAATCAAACTTTCAAAAGGACCCATCCATTGTCATTAATATTGAATTGACGGCCCATATGGTTGCCGTAAACAACCGTAGGGAATCGTCTCCTAACCCCTGCTCCTATAAGAGAAAGGGAAGTCTCGTGACTAGGACTAAGACCAAACCCAAGTCTCAGGGCCTGAGGCTTTTGGAGCACCGCCAAAAGTCAAAGAAGACCTAAGACCGATCGACACCCACTGAGGCCAATCATCATCTACCCCGTGTGACAACGAAGGACACTAATAAATCAAAATCAAGGTGCCTTTTTCCCAACTACTACTCCCCAAGATCCAGAGGGAAACAAACAACCCGGGTAGGGAGCCGCCTTCCACTTTGCCCGCTGATGACATTAGCAAATCAAAGCCTTTGTCCGAGGGCACAGGGCTTGAATGATCCCAAAGACTCAGAGGGAACCAAACAACCCGGCCGATAGGGATACCACCTTCACTCACTCGCTTAAAGGCAAAAACCCATCGTGTCTCAGGGGGTCTCAGGGGACAAAGACTCGGAGGGACAGAAAACCCACGCTTACGGAACCCAAAACCAATCCTGAATCGAGAGAAGGCACTGAAACTCCCACCGGTGTTTGAGGGTCAACGGGGGACAATGACTCAGAGGGAAATATACCACCCGCTGATATGGAACCCATCACCAACCCCTTGTTGACTGTTGCTGATGTTACTGGGATACTTTTCTCTGATGATGAACCTTCTGAAAGTGAAGACGTTATTTTATCAGCAGGAGAAGAAGTGGACGCTGAGATTCAATCTGAACAAGACCCTCAGCCTGATCCACTAGAGCATGCCGAGTCACCATTCCAGCCTGACAATAATGACTCTGACTCCTTCTCATCCACTGCTGAATTCAAAAGATTTGACAATGTTCTTCCACTAACCCGAGAGGCAGCTTGTTCAGTGGATCACCAAAGCTTCAAGGAAACTATACTCCGGGGTTACTAAAACATTGTGGGAACAACACACTGAGGCTGGTGCCAGTTATGCAGACCGGAAGTCGAGGTACAAGCTTTTGATGAAAACGTTCATGAGCACAGGGATCTGATGTATGACAATCTTCACTGGAGGCCAATCATCATCTACCCCGGTGACAACGAAGGACACTAATAAATCACAATCAGTGCCCTTTTTCCCAACTACTACTCCCCAAGATCCAGAGGGAAACAAACAACCCGCCGGGTAGGGGAGCCTTCTACTTTGCCCGGTGATGACATTAGCAAATCAAAGCCTTTGTCTCGAGGGCACACCAATGATCCCAAAGACTCAGAAGGAACCAAACAACCCGCTGATAGGGATATCACCTTCATTGACTCTGCTAAAGACACTGGAAAAACCCATCGTGTCTCGGGGGTCTCAGGGTCTCGTGGGGACAAAGACTCGGAGGGACAGAAAACCCGCCGCTACGGAACCCAAAACCAATCCTCACCAGAAGGCAATCGGGAAACTCCCACCGTGTTTGAGGGGTCAACGAGGACAAAGACTCCGAGGGAAATATACCACCGATATGGAACCCATCACCAACCCCTTGTTGATCAAGCTTTGATGTTCTGGATACTTTTCTCTGCTGATGAACCTGCTGAAAGTGAAGACGTTATTTTATCAGCAGGAGAAGAAGTGGACGCTGAGATTCAATCTGAACAAGACCCTCAGCCTGATCCACTGGAGCATGCCGAGTCACCATTCCAGCCTGACAATAATGACTCTGACTCCTTCTCCTCCACTGATGAATTCAAAAGATTTGACAATGTTCTTCCACTAACCCGAGAGGCAGCTTGTTCAGTGGATCACCAAAGCTTCAAGGAAACTATACTCCGGGGTTACTGAAACATTGTGGGAACAACACACTGAGGCTGGTGCCAGTTATGCAGATCTGAAAGCTGAGGTACAAGCTTTTGATGAAAACGTTCATGAGCACAGGGATCTGATGTATGACAATCTTCACTGGAGGCCAATCATCATCTACCCCGGTGACAACGAAGGACACTAATAAATCACAATCCTGCCCTTTTCCCAACTACTACTCCCAAGATCCGAGGGAAACAAACAACCCGTGGCCGGGTAGGGAGCGCCTTGCCACTTTGCCCAGTGATGACATTAGCAAATCAAAGCCTTTGTCCGAGGCACAATAATCAATGATCCCAAAGACTCGGAGGGAACCAAACAACCCGGCCATAGGGATATCACCTTCAATCGACTCGCTAAAGGCACTGGGATCGAAAACCCATCGGGTCTCAGTGGTCTCGGTGGGGACAAAGACTCGGAGGGACAGGAAAACCCGCCTACGGAACCCAAAACCAATCCCGACTCCAGAGAAGGCACCGGAAACTCCACCGTGTTTGAGGGGTCAACGGGGACAAAGACTCGAGGGAAATATACCACCCCGATATGGAACCCATCACCAACCCCTTGTTGGTTGCGATGTTACTGGGATACTTTTCTCGATGATGAACCTTCGAAGTGAAGACGTTATTTTATCAGCAGGAGAAGAAGTGGACGCTGAGATTCAATCTGAACAAGACCCTCAGCCTGATCCACTGGAGCATGCCGAGTCACCATTCCAGCCTGACAATAATGACTCTGACTCCTTCTCATCCATTGATGAATTCAAAAGATTTGACAATGTTCTTCCACTAACCCGAGAGGCAGCTTGTTCAGTGGATCACCAAAGCTTCAAGGAAACTATACTCCGGGGTTACTGAAACATTGTGGGAACAACACACTGAGGCTGGTGCCAGTTATGCAGATCTGAAAGCTGAGGTACAAGCTTTTGATGAAAACGTTCATGAGCACAGGGATCTGATGTATGACAATCTTCACTGGAGGCCAATCATCATCTACCCCGGTGACAACGAAGGACACTAATAAATCACAATCAGTGCCCTTTTTCCCAACTACTACTCCCCAAGATCCAGAGGGAAACAAACAACCCGCTGGTAGGGGAGCGCCTTCCACTTTGCCCAGTGATGACATTAGCAAATCAAAGCCTTTGTCTGAGGGCACACTGAATGATCCCAAAGACTCAGAGGGAACCAAACAACCCGCTGATAGGGATATCACCTTCATTGACTCTGCTAAAGACACTGAAAAACCCATCGTGTCTCCGGGGTCTCGGGGTCTCAGGGGACAAAGACTCGGAGGGACAGGAAAAACCCGCCGCTACGGAACCCAAAACCAATCCTGACTCCAGAGAAGGCACTGGGAAACTCCCACCAGTGTTTGAGGGGTCAACGAGGGACAAAGACTCAGAGGGAAATATACCACCCGCTGATATGGAACCCATCACCAACCCCTTGTTGACTGTTGCTGATGTTACTGGGATACTTTTCTCTGATGATGAACCTGCTGAAAGTGAAGACGTTATTTTATCAGCAGGAGAAGAAGTGACGCCGAGATTCAATCTGAACAAGACCCTCAGCCTGATCCACTAGAGCATGCCGAGTCACCATTCCAGCCTGACAATAATGACTCTGACTCCTTCTCATCCACTGCTGAATTCAAAAGATTTGACAATGTTCTTCCACTAACCCGAGAGGCAGCTTGTTCAGTGGATCACCAAAGCTTCAAGGAAACTATACTCCGGGGTTACTGAAACATTGTGGAAACAACACATTGAAATCGGTGCCGAGATCGAAAGCTTGAGGTACAAGCTTTTGATGAAACATTCATGAGCAAGGATCCGATGTATGATAATCTTCAGTGACTGGATGACAACTTGGCTAAATTTCTCGGCACCTTCGGGTGTAGGCACAAAGATAGATGAAATCAGGGGAATTTGTCAAAGAAGACCCAGGCTCAACTCTAAAGTGCTGAAGGCTACGAGGCTTACTTGAAACAATCCTCCGTACACCTCCAGCCTCGACTTTGATCGAAATGCTCAAATCTGCAAATGTTCGAGGTCTTCAATATCTGGCCAGTCTCTTCGCTGTTAAGCTACATTAGGCTCTGTGAATACTCAGTGGCTACTTTGGCTCGCATCTTCTTGCCTGGAATCTCGGCCCAGAATGACTGCTTTGGAAGTATCTCAGCAAAATTTTGAAGCAAAAGTCAGGTATTCAAAAAGATACTTAGATATCAAGGCAATGATCAACGGAAATTTATCAAGCCTTCAAGGGTCATCGCAAGCAGTCCCCCAACTCTTGCCCTTACTGACGCTACGGCAATAGTTGAGGGGGAGAATACTGCTGAAGAAACTCCTCTTCACACGGAGGGGTAGCCAACACCACCAGTATCTAAAGCTCAAACATCATCATCACCACCAGTCCCCTTGTACCAATCTCATCAGTACCACCAACATCTTCAACAACAACAACATTGACAGTGATCACACCAATAACAACAACAACACCGCCCCTGGTAGCATCTTCTTTTTCAAGCCAAGACAAAGGAAAAGGCATAATGATAACACCACCTGAGCCTGAGAAGATTCCCTTTAATATTGGCAACACTGAGTACCTGCTCACACCACAACAACTAAGTGCATACCTTGCTAAGGAGGAAAGGAAAAAGAAACTTGCTGAAGAGGAAAGAAAGAGCAGAGAAGCACTAGTACAAGTAGTTGTTGAGGAAGCTGAAAACATTGGAATAGATGCTAAGAAACTTGAAAAGGGTCAGGCAGGACAGAGGTTCAAGGATGCTCAAAGAGCAAAATGGTTGAAATGAAAAAGCAAGCTTGGAAGAAAAGAAAAAAGAGCTGCAGCCATCTGGAAAGCAAGAATTGACCATTATAATTGGACAATGTCAAGCAGAAGACTGCCTGAGAAGATCACTGATGTCAAAATCATTCTCAGGTCTAAACCACTGGTAATGAACGTCTAGAGGGGGAATGATAAAAGATATTTTGAGGTTCATGATCCCCTAAAATTCACTGACTTTGGGATCACTGAACTCGATGAACTTGGTCCAATAATTGAAAAAAATCAAAATGCGGTGGTTAAGGAGCTGATGAAGATGCTCAGTAAAAGGTATCAAAGACTGAGAAACACACCTGCACAACTGGGAATTCAGCCTGCCTTAACTGCACCTCAAGGATCTCAACCGCAATCATCCACTGGCAAAAGGAAAAGAGTTGAGTTCTAGCCTGAGAATAAGTGCCCGAACTGGAGTGTAACAGGGAGCTTCCCGAAGGTGTAAAGTTCGTGAACTGTCTGGTGATTGAAAAGCCAGAAAGAGGGCTATTCCACATAGATGTCTATGGAAACCAAGCATTTCAAAGATGGAGTGACATTGATCGTGCAGGTGTGGCTGCAATGCTAAGCTACATACCGGTGGCCTCTCAAATTCGAGACTCACAAAAATGTCGCCGTGGTTTACCTAAATGCCAAGATAAGAGACTATCATGACAGGGAAACACTCATCACCAAGAAAGTCAAGCTTGATGCAATGGGAATCCATCTGGACTGACATCACTTTGAATTATCATTTGTACTAGTGATAGGAACCTTGTAATTTGATCAATAAATGATGTATGTTTTATTAAAATATTCAGTGTTCCTTATTGTATTCATTAGTACATTCAGTGTAAGAAGAAGCCATTTGCTCACTTACATTGATCAAACACTTAGGCTATTTGTATATCAAAATAGGGGTGTTGTCATAAATACCCAAACCCCTTGATCCAGGATTTGAATAGATAATAGCCCAAGTGTTTTGTCCATTACACAATAACAGGTCACCGAGTGCATAGTCTCTCAGTGAGTCATCTTCAAGATACTCAGTATGAGGCGAAGAAGAAGTCTCTCCACTCAGTAAGGCGGAACTTAAAGGGTGAAGACCAGTGAAGAAGAAGATGATAGATTCAGTGAGTAATGACAATAACTCACTGAATCCCCAAGACTCCTCTCCAACTACTTACACTGAAGACAAACTGAAGTAGAAGTCTGAAGGATGTAAAGACTGATGAATGAGTAGGACAAGGCGGGATAAGTTTGAATCAGATAAGACGAATTCCTTATCAATCAAAGTCAAATTTCCCCTGAATGGTAAAAGATCAAGCTCAGTGTCATCACTGACCTTAGGAAAGTAGTCTTGTCTCTTACCTAAAATAGTCTTTGTAACAGAGACAAAATACATTAGTATTATGTCTTATGTAAGATGTCAGTTTGTCACTAAGGAAAGAGTTAAAACTCATACATGTATAAATAGCATAAGAGATGGAGTAAAAAGGTTAAGCGTGTGAATTGTAAAAACACACATACACGCAAGCGATCTTTTCACTCCTCCAAATACAACTTAATCCCTGAGATAGCTCAGTGGGCTCTAAGAGTTGTGCTCAAACTTAGCCTGAGCTTAGAGAGGAGTCACCAAACTTTGTCATTTCAATCCCAAGTACTGTTCTGCAAGTACTTGGGTAACGTATTCTTTTTGATTGATTTCTAATAAAGAATATGATGTTGAAAATTATTCAGTGTGTTTTACTTATGTTAATTTCAGTCATTGTTCACTATTAATTTGTTTTAAGTACTTAATTGTTTTAAACGATAGTGAATAGGGAACAATAACAGTAGTAACCAGGTTAAGTCTGACAGCAGTTATAGTACTTCCTCAGCAAGTACTATGGAAAGAGGGCACACCGGGAGTTCACATCAGAGTTATCTACTCACTCTTTGCTAGATCATTAGAAGAAATAGACTTGCTCAATGAAGATCTAGAGCAAATCAATGATGCCGACATTGAAGAGATGGTTAAGAGTAAACTATCATTTTGCAAAACGTAAGTTTCTTAAACAATGTATTATGTATATTTTTTTGTCCGGGGATGCTTATTGTGGGAGGGTACCCTACCTAACTATTT
This sequence comes from Chrysanthemum makinoi, assembly GCA_910596185.1. Classification (NCBI taxonomy): domain Eukaryota; kingdom Viridiplantae; phylum Streptophyta; class Magnoliopsida; order Asterales; family Asteraceae; genus Chrysanthemum; species Chrysanthemum makinoi. Next base: position 240,813,696 of record OU343225.1, on the reverse strand, counting down.
AAGTTTGTCTCAAAACACTTGTCCACTTCAATTTCTAAACGAGTGAAAAAAAAGATATTTATTCGTAATAGTGTAACAATTGCAAATATTTTAAGGATTATGATACTTGTTCCTAGAAATCCTTTTTACATTTGGAGAAATGGTTGGAATAGATGATGAGTAGTAAAAAGTTTAGATCAAGTTTACTATATTAATCTCGTATATGAGGTTATTATGCTTTGATAAAAGTGCATGTATTAAAAAAAGTGTTTGGCAAATGATCTAACAAAAATTGTTATATTTTAGAAAAAATTGTCCTCACAATCACATGTCAAATAAGTTGGACCAATCATCTTTCATGTTTATCACCCACTATTCACTTGACATGTGAGACAACTGAACAGAATTAATGTGCCTGGACTGGAGTGTAACAGGGAGCTGCCCGAAGGTGTAAAGTTCGTGAACTGTCTGGTGATTGAAAAGCCTGAAAGAGGGCTATTCCACATTGATGTCTATGGAAACCCAGCATTTCAAAGATGGAGTGACATTGATCAGGCAGGTGTGGCTGCAATGCTAAGCTACATACCAGTGGCCTCTCAAATTCAGACTCGTGCAAATTTGAGGTTCAGGCCGACCTAAATGCCAAGATAAGAGACCATCCTTACAGGGAAACACTCATCACCAAGAAAGTCAAGCTTGAAGCTAATCGGGAATCCATCCGGGTGACATCACTTTGAATTATCTTTTGTACTAGTGATAGGAACCTTGTAATTTGATCAATAAATCCATGTATGTTTTATTAAAATATTCGTGTTCCTTATTGTATTCATTAGTAGATTCAAATGTAAGAAGAAGCTATTTGCTCACTTACACTCGATCAAACACTTGGCTATTTGTATATCCAAATAGGGAGACTGTTAGGTTCAAGAAATACCCAAACCCCTTGATCTAGGATTTGAATAGAAAATAGCACAAGTGTTTTGTCCGTTAAACAATAACAGTCACCGAGTGCATAGTCTCTCGTGAGTCATCTTAGATACTCAAGATGAGGCGAAGAAGAAGTCTCTCCACTCGCTTAGGCGTAACTTAAAGGGTGAATACTGAGTCAAGAAGAAGATGATGGATTCAGTGAGTGATGACAATAACTCACTGAATCCCCAAGACTCCTCTCCAACTACTTACATCAAGAAAACTGAAGTAGAAGACTGAAGGATGTAAAGACTGAAGAATGAGTGGGACAAGGCGGGATAAGTTTAAATTAGATAAGACGAATTCCTTATCAACCAAAGTCAACTTTCCCTGAATGGCAAAAGATCAAGCTCAGCGTCATCACTGACCTTAGGAAAGTAGTCTTATCTCTTACCTAAAATAGTCTTTCTAAACAGAGACAAAATACATCAGTATTATGTCTTCTGTAAGATGTCAGTTTGTCACTTAGGAAAGAGTTAAATCTCATACATGTATAAATAGCATAAGAGATGGAGTGAAAAGGTTAAGCTTGTGAATTGTAAAAACGCACATACATGCAAGCCATCTTTTCACTCCTCCAAATACAACTTAATCCCTGAGATAGCTCTGTGGGTTCTAAGAGTTGTGCTCAAACTTAGCCTGAGCTTAGAGAGGAGTCACCAAACTTTGACATTTCAATCCCAAGTACTGTTCCGCAAGTACTTGGGTAACGTATTTCTTTTGATTGATTTCTAATAAAGAATATGATGTTGAAAAATATTCAGTGTGTTCTACTTATGTTAATTTCAGTCATTGTTCACTATTAATTTGTTTTAAGTACTTAATTTTTTTTAAACGATAGTGAATAGGGAACAACAACAGTACTAACCAGGTTAAGTCTGATAGCAGTTATAGTACTTCCTCAGCAAGTACTATGGAAAGAAGGGCACCTGCAAGAGTTACTGATCAAGTTATCTACTCACTCTTTGCTAGATCATCAGAAGAAATAGACTTGCTCAATGAAGATCTTGAGCAAATCAATGACGCCGACATTGAAGAGATGGTTAAGAGTAAACTATCATTTTGCAAAACGTAAGTTTCTTAAACTATGTGTTATGTATATTTTTTTGTCCGGGGATGCTTATTGTGGGAGGGTACCCTACCTAACTATTTATGTTTGTCCCAAAACACTTGTCCACTTTAATTTCTAAACGAGTGAAAAAAAAAGATATTTATTCGTAATAGTGTAACAATTGCAAATATTTTAAGGATTATGATACTTGTTCCTAGAAATCCTTTTTACATTTGGAGAAATGGTTGGAATAGATGATGAGTAGTAAAAAATTTAGATCAAGTTTACTATATTACTCTCGTATATGAGGTTATTATGCTTTGATAAAAGTGCATGTATTAAAAAAAGTGTTTGGCAAATGATCTAACAAAAATTGTTATATTTTAGAAAAAATTGTCCTCACAATCACATGTCAAATAAGTTGGACCAATCATCTTTCATGTTTATCACCCACTATTCACTTGACATGTGAGACAACAATGTAATTAATGTGCACTGGACTGGAGTGTAACATGGGAGCTTGCCCGAAGGTGTAAAGTTCGTGAACTGGGTGATTGAAAAGCCTAAAAGAGGGCTATTCCACATTGATGTCTATGGAAACCCAGCATTTCAAAGATGGAGTGACATTGATCAAGGTGTGTGGCTGCAATGCTAAGCTACATACTAGTGGCCTCTCAAATTCAGACTCCTACAAATTTCAGGTTCTGTGCTGACCTAAATGCCAAGATAAGAGACCATCATGACATGGAAACACTCATCACCAAGAAAGTCAAGCTTGAAGCACTAGGAATCCATCTGGACTGACATCACTTTGAATTATCTTTTGTACTAGTGATAGGAACCTTGTAATTTGATCAATAAACGATGTATGTTTTATTAAAATATTCAGTGTTCCTTATTGTATTCATTAGTACATTCAGTGTAAGAAGAAGCTATTTGCTCACTTACACTGATCAAACACTTAGGCTATTTGTATATCTAAATAGGGGGAGAATGTTGGGTTCAGTAAATACCCAAACCCCTTGATCTAGGATTTGAATAGAAAATAGCCCAAGTGTTTTATCCATTAAACAATAACAGGTCACTGAGTGCATAGTCTCTGAGTCATCTTCGTGATACTCAAAGATGAGGCTGAAGAAGAAGTCTCTCCACTCGCATAGGCGAACTTAAAGGGTGAAGACTGAGTCAAGAAGAAGATGATGGATTCAGTGAGTGATGACAATAAGTCACTGAATCCCCAAGACTCCTCTCTAACTACTTACATGAAGAAAACCGAAGTAGAAGACTAAAGGATGTAAAGATCGAAGAATGAGTGGAGACAGTATGGCGGGATAAGTTTGAATCAGATAAGGCAATTCCTTATCAACCAAAGTCAAGTTTCCCTGAATGGCAAAAGATCAAGCTCGTGTCATCACGACCTTAGGAAAGTAGTCTTGTCTCTTACATAAAATAGTCTTTGTAAACAGAGACAAAATAAATCAGTATTATGTCTTTTGTAAGATGTCAGTTTGTCACTTAGGAAAGAGTTCAAAAACATACATGTATAAATAGCATACGAGATGGAGTGAAAAGGTTAAGCTTGTGAATTGTAAAACACACATACACGCAAGCCATCTTTTCACTCCTCCAAATACAACTTAATCCCCGAGATAGCTCCTGGGTTCTAAGAGTTGTGCTCAGACTTAGCCTGAGCTTGGAGACGAGTCACCAAACTTTGTCATTTCAATCCCAAGTACTATTCCGCAAGTACTTGGGTAACGTATTCTTTTTGATTGATTTCTAATAAAGAATATGATGTTGAAAATTATTCAGTGTGTTTTACTTACGTTAATTTCTGTCATTGTTCACTATTAATTTGTTTTAAGTACTTAATTGTTTTTAAACGATAGTGAATAGGGAACAATAACGAGTAACTTTTGAGTTAAGTCCGACAAAGATTATAGTACTTCCTCAGCAAGTACTACGGAAAGAGGGGCACCGGCAGGAGTTGCTGATCAAGTTATCTACTCACTCTTTGCTAGATCATTAGAAGAAATAGACTTGCTCAATGAAGATCTAGAGCAAATCAATGATGCCGACATTGAAGAGATGGTTAAGAGTAAACTATCATTTTGCAAAACGTAAGTTTCTTAAACTATGTATTATGTATATTTTTTTGTTCGGGGATGCTTATTGTGGGAGGGTACCCTACCTAACTATTTAAGTTTGTGTCAAAACACTTGTCCACTTCAATTTCTAAACGAGTGAAAAAAAAGATATTTATTCGTAATAGTGTAATAATTGCAAATGTTTTAAGGATTATGATACTTGTTCCTAGAAATCCTTTTTACATTTGGAGAAATGGATGGAAGAGATGATGAGTAGTAAAAAATTTAGATCAAGTTTACTATATTACCCTCGTATATGAGGTTATTATGCTTTGATAAAAGTGCATGTATTAAAAAAAGTGTTTGGCAAATGATCTAACAAAAATTGTTATATTTAACAAAAATTTGTCCTCACAATCACATGTCAAATAAGTTGGACCAATCATCTTTCATCTTTATCACCCACTATTCACTTGACATGTGAGACAACTGAACAGAATTAAAGTGCCTGGATTGGAGTGTAACAGGAGCTGCAAGGTGTAAAGTTCGTGAATTGTCTGGTGATTGAAAAGCCTGAAAGAGGGCTATTCCACATTGATGTCTATGGAAACCCAGCATTTCAAAGATGGAGTGACATTGATCGTGTGTGTGGCTGCAATGCTAAGCTACATACCGTGGCCTCTCAAATTGAGACTTCGTGCAAATTTGAGGTTCATGTGCGACCTAAATGCCAAGATAAGAGACCATCATGACAGGGAAACACTCATCACCAAGAAAGTCAAGCTTGAAGCACCGGAATCCATCCGACTGACATCACTTTGAATTATCTTTTGTACTAGTGATAGGAACCTTGTAATTTGATCAATAAACGATGTATGTTTTATTAAAATATTCGATGGTCCTTATTGTATTCATTAGTAGATTCAGTGTAAGAAGAAGCTATTTGCTCACTTACACTGATCAAACACTTAGGCTATTTGTATATCAAAATAGGGGAGACTTTGGGTTCATGAAATACCCAAACCCCTTGATCTAGGATTTGAATAGAAAATAGCCCAAGTGTTTTGTCCGTTAAACAATAACAGTCACCGAGTGCATAGTCTCTCGGTGAGTCATCTTCGATACTCGTATGAGGTGAAGAAGAAGTCTCTCCACTCGTTAGGCGAACTTAAAGGGTGAAGATCGAGTCAAGAAGAAGAAGATGATGGATTTAGTGAGTGATGACAATAACTCACTGAATCCCCAAGACTCCTCTCCAACTACTTACACTGAAGAAAAACTGAAGTAGAAGACTAAAGGATGTAAAGACTGAAGAATGAGTGGGACAAGGCGGGATAAGTTTAAATTAGATAAGACGAATTCCTTATCAACCAAAGTCAACTTTCCCTGAATGGCAAAAGATCAAGCTCAGCGTCATCACTGACCTTAGGAAAGTAGTCTTATCTCTTACCTAAAATAGTCTTTCTAAACAGAGACAAAATACATCAGTATTATGTCTTCTGTAAGATGTCAGTTTGTCACTTAGGAAAGAGTTAAATCTCATACATGTATAAATAGCATAAGAGATGGAGTGAAAAGGTTAAGCTTGTGAATTGTAAAAACGCACATACATGCAAGCCATCTTTTCACTCCTCCAAATACAACTTAATCCCTGAGATAGCTCTGTGGGTTCTAAGAGTTGTGCTCAAACTTAGCCTGAGCTTAGAGAGGAGTCACCAAACTTTGACATTTCAATCCCAAGCATTCCGCAAGTACTTGGGTAACGTATTTCTTTTGATTGATTTCTAATAAAGAATATGATGTTGAAAAATATTCAGTGTGTTCTACTTATGTTAATTTCAAATCATTGTTCACTATTAATTTGTTTTAAGTACTTAATTGTTTTTAAACGATAGTGAATAGGGAACAACAACAGTACTAACCAAAGGTTAAGTCGATAGCAGTTATAGTACTTCCTCAGCAAGTACTATGGAAAGAAGGGCACCTGCAAGAGTTACTGATCAAGTTATCTACTCACTCTTTGCTAGATCATCAGAAGAAATAGACTTGCTCAATGAAGATCTTGAGCAAATCAATGACGCCGACATTGAAGAGATGGTTAAGAGTAAACTATCATTTTGCAAAACGTAAGTTTCTTAAACTATGTGTTATGTATATTTTTTTGTCCGGGGATGCTTATTGTGGGAGGGTACCCTACCTAACTATTTATGTTTGTCCCAAAACACTTGTCCACTTTAATTTCTAAACGAGTGAAAAAAAAAGATATTTATTCGTAATAGTGTAACAATTGCAAATATTTTAAGGATTATGATACTTGTTCCTAGAAATCCTTTTTACATTTGGAGAAATGGTTGGAATAGATGATGAGTAGTAAAAAATTTAGATCAAGTTTACTATATTACTCTCGTATATGAGGTTATTATGCTTTGATAAAAGTGCATGTATTAAAAAAAGTGTTTGGCAAATGATCTAACAAAAATTGTTATATTTTAGAAAAAATTGTCCTCACAATCACATGTCAAATAAGTTGGACCAATCATCTTTCATGTTTATCACCCACTATTCACTTGACATGTGAGACAACTGAACAGAATTAATGTGCCTGGACTGGAGTGTAACAGGGAGCTGCCCGAAGGTGTAAAGTTCGTGAACTGTCTGGTGATTGAAAAGCCTGAAAGAGGGCTATTCCACATTGATGTCTATGGAAACCCAGCATTTCAAAGATGGAGTGACATTGATCAGGCAGGTGTGGCTGCAATGCTAAGCTACATACTAGTGGCCTCTCAAATTCAGACTCCTACAAATTTCAGGTTCTGTGCTGACCTAAATGCCAAGATAAGAGACCATCATGACATGGAAACACTCATCACCAAGAAAGTCAAGCTTGAAGCACTAGGAATCCATCTGGACTGACATCACTTTGAATTATCTTTTGTACTAGTGATAGGAACCTTGTAATTTGATCAATAAACGATGTATGTTTTATTAAAATATTCAGTGTTCCTTATTGTATTCATTAGTACATTCAGTGTAAGAAGAAGCTATTTGCTCACTTACACTGATCAAACACTTAGGCTATTTGTATATCTAAATAGGGGAGACTGTTGGGTTCAGTAAATACCCAAACCCCTTGATCTAGGATTTGAATAGAAAATAGCCCAAGTGTTTTATCCATTAAACAATAACAGGTCACTGAGTGCATAGTCTCTCAGTGAGTCATCTTCAGGCTACTCAGTATGAGGCGAAGAAGAAGTCTCTCCACTCAGTAAGGCAGAACTTAAAGGGTGAAGACAGAGTCAAGAAGAAGATGATGGATTCAGTGAGTGATGACAATAAGTCACTGAATCCCCAAGACTCCTCTCTAACTACTTACACTGAAGAAAAACTGAAGTAGAAGACTAAAGGATGTAAAGACTGAAGAATGAGTGGGACAGGGCGGGATAAGTTTGAATCAGATAAGACGAATTCCTTATCAACCAAAGTCAAGTTTCCCTGAATGGCAAAAGATCAAGCTGAGTGTCATCACTGAACTTAGGAAAGTAGTCTTGTCTCTTACATAAAATAGTCTTTGTAAACAGAGACAAAATACATCAGTATTATGTCTTTTGTAAGATGTCAGTTTGTCACTTAGGAAAGAGTTCAAAATCATACATGTATAAATAGCATAAGAGATGGAGTGAAAAGGTTAAGCTTGTGAATTGTAAAAACACAAATACACGCAAGCCATCTTTTCACTACTCCAAATACAACTTAATCCCTGAGATAGCTCAGTGGGTTCTAAGAGTTGTGCTCAGACTTAGCCTGAGCTTAGAGAGGAGTCACCAAACTTTGTCATTTCAATCCCAAGTCGTTCGCAAGTACTTGGGTAACGTATTCTTTTTGATTGATTTCTAATAAAGAATATGATGTTGAAAATTATTCAGTGTGTTTTACTTACGTTAATTTCAGTCATTGTTCACTATTAATTTGTTTTAAGTACTTAATTGTTTTTAAACGATAGTGAATAGGGAACAATAACAGTAGTAACCAGGTTAAGTCTGATAGTAGTTATAGTACTTCCTCAGCAAGTACTATGGAAAGAGGGGCACCTGCAGGAGTTGCTGATCAAGTTATCTACTCACTCTTTGCTAGATCATCAGAAGAAATAGACTTGCTCAATGAAGATCTAGAGCAAATCAATGATGCCGACATTGAAGAGATGGTTAAGAGTAAACTATCATTTTGCAAAACGTAAGTTTCTTAAACTATGTATTATGTATATTTTTTTGTCCGGGGATGCTTATTGTGGGAGGGTACCCTACCTAACTATTTAAGTTTGTCTCAAAACACTTGTCCACTTCAATTTCTAAACGAGTGAAAAAAAAGATATTTATTCGTAATAGTGTAATAATTGCAAATGTTTTAAGGATTATGATACTTGTTCCTAGAAATCCTTGTTACATTTGGAGAAATGGATGGAAGAGAAGATGAGTAGTAAAAAATTTAGATCAAGTTTACTATATTACTCTCGTATATGAGGTTATTATGCTTTGATAAAAGTGCATGTATTAAAAAAAGTGTTTGGCAAATGATCTAACAAAAATTGTTATATTTAACAAAATTGTGTCCTCACAATCACATGTCAAATAAGTTGGACCAATCATCTTTCATCTTTATCACCCACTATTCACTTGACATGTGAGACAACTGAACAGAATTAAAGTACCTGGACTGGAGTGTAACAGGGAGCTGCCCGAAGGTGTAAAGTTCGTGAACTGTCTGGTGATTGAAAAGCCTGAAAGAGGGCTATTCCACATTGATGTCTATGTGTCACACCCCCAAATTACCTGTTTTGCAGCGGAATGGAATTCCTGGGGATTGACTGTCATAGCATCACAATCACAGTTATATTGAACGACCTAAAGTGTCGTTTGGAAAATACATCGTTTGATTTAATAAAATAATCAGAGTTACAAAGATAGGTCCCAAATGAAAGTTACTATGCACGGAAAATAAGTTTAGTACAAGTCAAACGATGTTTTTAAAGTTCATAAAACCCAAGTGAGACGCGTCGTCACCGCGACTCCATGATGTGTCCAAATGCATGCCATGAATTGAATGCCTTAGATACCTGAGATAAAACATGCTTAAAAAGGTCAACACAAAGGTTGAGTGAAATCCATAGGTTTAAGTAATTTGTTTGAACACAATCATCGTAGTGTGAGTTAAATTGTTTCACACTCATCGTTGAAAACAAAATCGTATTTATTACACTAAGTTCATGACACCAAAGCGTAAACATCGCACCAATAAAAATTGGTAATCATCGTTTCATCGCCGCCCTAATAGGTAACTTGCCAAATTACCTTCTTTGGTTCAAATATAGTGCGCTCGATTTCCCTAACGGGTCAATAAGAGCGAGAGTGTTAATTCCAATAGGCCTATTCACAATATTCGCGCTCACTCGCAAGTGACTAATGGTGCATGATGTAGGGACTTGAACATGGCAAATACTTAGTGACAATAAAACATTCGGATGTAGCATACAGTTCAAAGCATTTGTGTTCGATTAAAAATGTAGCATGTATCTCCCCCAAGTGTTTGTAAAACAGTTAAAAGAGTAAAAGTGGGGCTATGAACTCACCTGTTGCAATGATTATGATGACAAAAGTGGATACACTGAAATATAGCGTGAATCTTTAATCTGGACCTATTACCAATGATATGATATGTAATGAGTTGCAATGTAATGTTATGCATGCATTTCGTATGTTATTCATACCATTTGCGAGTTTTGAAAATAATACTTTATCGTCGAAAAATACTCTTTTGACGTCTTGACCATTCTTAAATCACTTTACAAGTATTTACGTCAAAATGTCATCCTACAATGGTTTTGTAATGATTTATAGTGAAATTATCACTTTTCGTCGTAAAACAATGTCGTCGGAATTTTCATGAAAGTGGCAAAAATGGCTTTGAAAAACTAGTCGTAAAATGGTGTACGTCGAACGTTGGGAAACGAACTCGACGGTTTTGGAAAGTTTGTATCAAAATACAGAAGTTTCAGTACATGAGTTTTCGTCATAAAGGTCTCGAACATAAAGATAATAAGGGTTAAAGATGGTGATTTTGTCTAAAATGTTGTGTAAAAAGTGAGTTTCGGCAAAGTTTAAGCAAGCGTAAATAATTTATTACAACTCCGCTATACAAACGGTTGGTCATTTTGAAAAATATGCTTGGTGATTTCGATTTTATTAGAAGACATCTCGTTACAAAAAGTTTTACATCATCGTTAAAAACAGCCTTCAACATGGTCGTTTTAGTTACCGTAACACTTGTCTCGTAAAAAAAATAATATAGTTTTTCTGAAAATAATAGTTACGGCAATTTTATGAAAACGTGCATATCTTAGTCGTTTCAAATCCGTTTTCTACGTATAATACGTCCTTAGCTTCGTATCAAAGTATACTAATAGATTTTTGATAAGTCGAAATAATTTGTAAAGCTTAGGACTCGTTTTTGACTCGTACAAGATAAAAATAGTATGCTGAAATTTCAGAAAAATATATATATCGTCGTCAAACTTGAAAAATTCATAACTTCTTCGTTATAACTCCGTTTTAATCCGTTCAGGCGGCCACGGATTCGTTTTAAAGTATATTTTCTAAATATCAAGGCCAAAATTTCGTGCCTACTGTCGGATTTTCCAGAAAAATAAAACAAGGACAGAACACATTTTTTTACTTATCGAAAATAGTTTTTCTCGTACTAAACCTATTCCAATCCCTTCAAATCAACTCCAAAGCTATTCTAATCCTACCATACACCTTCTTAGGGTGTCATGGGTTCCTAAACATCATCAAGACCAATATATATCAAGGGAATAATTATAGGATGACTTTATATGTATAAAACTCTAAAAATCAATGAATAAATGGTATAAATAAACACAAGTCTTGCATGTTTGCTCAAAATATGAAGAAATAAATATGAAATGAAGATGAAAGATGTAAAATGAAGGAAATATGCTTACAAGCTACTATGATGAGGTGCAAAGAACAAAGGTTTTTCCTAATCACTTGAGGTTTGTATTACAAAACCTTGCAACAAGTGATACTAGTGTTTATAAAACTTGACTTAAAATCTTGGAATGATTCTTTATCTAGGACCCTTGGCTGCCGAACTTGTAGAGAGAAAGAGAAGACAATTTTTTTTCTTGGTCATTCACACTTTGAGATAATAATGAGGATATGTTATAATATAATAATTTTGTACAAGTTTGAAAATATCATAGACAAGATCCATATTTTGTGGTAAATATTATGGTGGGGCGTGGGTTAGCTAGCTTATAATATATATATATATATATATATATATTTTTTTTTTTATTATGTATATGATTGTGTAAGTAAATGTAGGCAAAATAAATATAAGTTGTAACTTGTATATATACATTAGTGTATCTAAGGTAGTTTTTGCTCAAAATAGATTTTAATGGATCCAAGTAGAATGTATTGAGGTCATATAAATTGTAAAAATACATTTCTTGCAAAATTTGAGTGAACTAATAATTATCGTGTAGTTTTTAAGAAAAGTGTCGTAATAATATAAATTTAACGATTTATATACAAAATAAATTTAAAACACTAGGTAAACTCAAAATATAGTTTTTATAACTAAATGTAAATATAAAAATATATCGGGATCATTTTTGGAAGTATCGGATTAAACGTTCAAAATAATAATTTACGCGATAGCGTTTATTTAATATGAAATTTACGCGTTTAAGGTGAAATGAAAAATCATGAATGAACTAACATGATGAAAATGATGTTAATGAAGTGTAGACTAAACTTAGTCCATATGAAATGTTCGTGATGATATGATCATGAATTCGCCGCTAAACCATTAAGGTTACGCGAATTTGGAACACGTAAATCTAGTTTACGATAAATGTTGAAATTGTGAAGCATGAATCGTTTTGAGAATGACCTGAAAGTACGGGTTGTCACATTCGCCCATCCAAAAAGGAATTCAGTCCCTGAATTCAGTTCGTGTTAGTCTATCGAATTTTTGAGTTTGTGATGAATAACGAGGAGAAAAGACATGGAGAAGTGTCATTACGGTTATCGATGATTGAGGGCGTATAAAACATCGTAGTAAAGAAAATATCGGATGAATCTCTCATAAGTAACACTTTGAATTGGAACATGTGAAGATTTTGCTTGCACTAAGATTTATAATTAACTGCTCCCAACATAACATGATCCCTCCAGAATTAGACATAGTTAGCTAGGCTATGTATAATTAAGGAACGATGACGTGACGTTCGGTTTAGTCGTTATAACTCTCAATGTTTACAAAGATTTAAACTGTGTCGTTAAAATGGTCGATAAAGTAAAAAGAAGTAAAATTCTCGAAAGTAATAACAAATCGGAAAGAAAATAAGTACGATAGATGAGAATATTTTACAACGAGTGGTTTAGCAAAAATAGTACATCTTAGGTTATAAAGATTCGGATACGATGGAAAACATAAACTTAGTACGACATAGTACATAAGGAAAATTAAGACTGTTAGCTTCCAAACTTCTTCAGCGTTGTTGTGACCATGACGAAGCTTCCTCCTCCTAACATGTATGCATTCCCATGAGCATCTTCAACTGGTTGACCTTGGTTTTGAGGACATTGATTCCGATAGTGTCCTTGTTCCCCACATCCGAAGCATGTGACTACGGCTTTACCTGTACAATCCCTGGCTAGATGTCCCGGTGTTTGGCATTTGTGGCACTTGGCAGGGCAAGGACCTGAGTGATGAAAATTACATCGATTACATAGTGGGTGTGTTCCAGCATACCCTCTACCTCTCATTGGTGCAAATGACATAAACCATTCCCACTTCTTGCCTTCTATTTTGTTGTTGATGACGGTTAGTGTTGCGGTTTTGATTGTTGCTGTTATAACCTCCTTGGTCGTTTTCCCATTTCCTTTTGTTGTTGTTGATTTGGTTATCATCGTTGTTGTTGTTGTTGTTTTGGTTATTGTTGTAGTTGGTGCGGTTGTTGGGGTTGTTGTTGTTTTGGTTGGTGTTGGTGTACTTACCTCTCTTCACTACCTGGGCCATGAGCTTTTGAGACACTCGAATAGATTCCTCAATCGTTTGCGGATCAAAGGAAGTCACATCACCTTGAATAATCTCGGGAAGTCCTTCAATGAAAGCCTCCGTAGCTTCTCATTATCCGAAACCATAGATGGACATAACACAGCCAATTCTTGAAACCTTCGAATATAAGTATCAATGTCATACCCAATAGTTACCAACTCATAGAATTCTGTCTCCAACTTTTTCACTTCCGATTTGAGGACAAAATTTCTTAGTTACCAAACCTTTGAATTGCTCCCAAGTGAGCTTGAAAGCATTTTCCATTCCCATCGGTTGAGCATAAGAGTTCCACCACGACAACGCTCCATCAAGTAGTGTACTCGTAGCAAACTTGACCTTACTATCATCCGGGCAATTACATAGCAAAAACACGGACTCCAATTTCTCAAACCATCGAACCATGGCAAAGGTGGCTCCTTGGTACCTCTAAACTTAGTGGGATCTCCACTTTTGAAATTCTTATACGAACAGCTTTTAACTCCGGACCCTCCCGCATTTCCTGCAGCAGCAGCAAGCCTAGCGGCTTCGGCTTTCCTCGCAATTCTAGCGGCTTCGCAAGAGCCGCGCCAGCAAAGCAAGCAGCCCATCGTTCCCTTTCAATCCTTAGAGCATCGGCTACACTATCTCTTACTAACTTTTGAATAGCCGCTTGGGTCATTTCGGTTGCAGCTTTCTTTGGCGCCATATCTTCTTCAAAATAAGAGGAAAGGGTGAGACGTATCAAAGTCCTATGTTAATAATAAGCGCTCTAAAGAGATGTGATAAGAAATGATAAGTTTGAGGTTATTTTTCAAAATGATCGACGGTTTCCGAAAAGATGGGTTATGAGGTGTTGTAAGTGCTTCAAATGTATAATGGTTTAGTGACTGAATGTGTGAATAAAGTGTAACTCGACATGTTAGTGGTGAAACAAAGGAGTGAGAGTGGCTTCGCCCTATATAAAGGTTTATCTCGGCATTCGACGTTATCGGTGATGAGTCAATTGATGTAAAAATTATGATAGGGAATGACAAAGCATTCACCACATTAAAGTATAAGGAAAGGATAATGGGATGGGTATTTAAGGGCATCCATGTGACAATCGATTTGAAATGAAAGTATATAACTCGAAAAATGTACGTATAAATCGCATGCAAAGTGAACATGCACTTATGATGAAATGATGAGATGCTATGATGATGTAGTTATAGTCTAGGGTCAATGATGCAACCTAGTTCTCTATAATCAAGCTCGATGCCAATCTGTCACACCCCCAAATTACCGCTTTTGCAAATGAATGGAATTCCTGGGGGAAGACTGTCATAGCATCACAATCACAATTATATTGAACGACCTAAAGTGTCGTTTGGAAAATACATCGCTTGATTTAATAAAATAATCAGAGTTACAAAGATAGGTCCCAAATGAAAGTTACTATGCACGGAAAATAAGTTTAGTACAAGTCAAACGATGTTTTTAAAGTTCATAAAACCCAAGTGAGACGCGTCGTCACCGCGACTCCATGATGTGTCCAAATGCATGCCATGAATTGAATGCCTTAGATACCTGAGATAAAACATGCTTAAAAGGTCAACACAAAGGTTGAGTGAAATCCATAGGTTTAAGTAATTTGTTTGAACACAATCATCGTAGTGTGAGTTAAATTGTTTCACACTCATCGTTGAAAACAAAATCGTATTTATTACACTAAGTTCATGACACCAAAGCGTAAACATCGCACCAATAAAAATTGGTAATCATCGTTTCATCGCTGCCCTAATAGGTAACTTGCCAAATTACCTTATGGTTCAATATAGTGCCGATTTCCCTAACTGGGTCAATAAGAGCGGAGTGTTAATTCCAATAGGCCTATTCACAATATTCGCCACCGCAAGTGACTAATGTTTCATGATGTAGGGACTTCGAACATGGCAAATACTTAGTGACAATAAAACATTCGGATGTAGCATACAGTTCAAAGCATTTGTGTTCGATTAAAAATGTAGCATGTATCTCCCCAAGTGTTTGTAAAAAGCTTAAAAGAGTAAAAGTGGGGGCTATGAACTCACCTGTTGCAATGATTATGATGACAAAAGTGGATACACTGAAATATAGCGTGAATCTTTAATCTGGACCTATTACCAATGATATGATATGTAATGAGTTGCAATGTAATGTTATGCATGCATTTCATATGTTATTTATACCATTTGCGAGTTTTGAAAATAATACTTTTCGTCAAAAATACTCTTTTGACGTCTTGACCATTCTTAAATCACTTTACAAGTATTTACGTCAAAATGTCATCCTACAATGGTTTTGTAATGATTTATAGTGAAATTATCACTTTTCGTCAGAAAACAATGTCGTCGGAATTTTCATGAAAGTGGCAAAAATGGCTTTGAAAAACTAGTCGTAAAATGGTGTACGTCGAACGTTGGGAAACGAACTCGACGGTTTTGGAAAGTTTGTATCAAAATACGAAGTTTCAAGTACATGAGTTTTCGCCATAAAGGTCTCGAACATAAAGATAATAAGGGTTAAAGATGGTGATTTTGTCTAAAATGTTGTGTAAAAAGTGAGTTTCGGCAAAGTTTAAGCAAGCGTAAATAATTTATTACAACTCCGCTATACAAACGGTTGGTCATTTTGAAAAATATGCTTGGTGATTTCGATTTTATTAGAAGACATCTCGTTACAAAAAGTTCTACATCATCGTTAAAAACAGCCTTCAACATGGTCGTTTTAGTTACCGTAACACTTGTCTCGTAAAAAAAATAATATAGTTTTTCTGAAAATAATAGTTACGGCAATTTTATGAAAACGCGTATATCTTTGTCGTTTCAAATCCGTTTTCTACGTATAATACGTCCTTAGCTTCGTATCAAAGTATACTAATAGATTTTTGATAAGTCGAAATAATTTGTAAAGCTTAGGACTCGTTTTTGACTCGTACAAAATAAAAATAGTATGCTGAAATTTCAGAAAAATATATATATCGTCGTCAAACTTGAAAAATTCATAACTTCTTCGTTATAACTCCGTTTTAATCCGTTCAGGCGGCCACGGATTCGTTTTAAAGTATATTTTCTAAATATCAAGGCCAAAATTTCGTGCCTACTGTCGGATTTTCCAGAAAAATAAAACAAGGACAGAACACATTTTTTACTTATCGAAAATAGTTTTTCTCGTACTAAACCTATTCCAATCCCTTCAAATCAACTCCAAAGCTATTCTAATCCTACCATACACCTTCTTAGGGTGTCATGGGTTCCTAAACATCATCAAGACCAATATATATCAAGGGAATAATTATAGGATGACTTTATATGTATAAAACTCTAAAAATCAATGAATAAATGGTATAAATAAACACAAGTCTTGCATGTTTGCTCAAAATATGAAGAAATAAATATGAAATGAAGATGAAAGATGTAAAATGAAGGAAATATGCTTACAAGCTACTATGATGAGGTGCAAAGAACAAAGGTTTTTCCTAATCACTTGAGGTTTGTATTACAAAACCTTGCAACAAATGATACTAATGTTTATAAAACTTGTCTTAAAATCTTGGAATGATTCTTTATCTAGGACCCTTGGCATTGAACTTGTAGAGAGAAAGAGAAGACAATTTTTTCTTGGTCATTCACACTTTGAGATAATAATGAGGATATGTTATAATATAATAATTTTGTACAAGTTTGAAAATATCATAGACAAGATCCATATTTTGTGGTAAATATTATGGTGGGCGTGGTTAGCTTAGCTTATAATATATATATATATATATATATTTTTTTTTTATTATGTATATGATTGTGTAAGTAAATGTAGGCAAAATAAATATAAGTTGTAACTTGTATATATACATTTGTGTATCTAAAGTAGTTTTTGCTCAAAATAGATTTTAATGGATCCAAGTAGAATGTATTGAGGTCATATAAATTGTAAAAATACATTTCTTGCAAAATTTGAGTGAACTAATAATTATCGTGTAGTTTTTAAGAAAAGTGTCGTAATAATATAAATTTAACGATTTATATACAAAATAAATTTAAAACACTAGGTAAACTCAAAATATAGTTTTTATAACTAAATGTAAATATAAAAATATATCGGGATCATTTTTGGAAGTATCGGATTAAACGTTCAAAATAATAATTTTATTCGATAGCGTTTATTTAATATGAAATTTACGCGTTTAAGGTGAAATGAAAAATCATGAATGAACTAACATGATGAAAATGATGTTAATGAAGTGTAGACTAAACTTAGTCCATATGAAATGTTCGTGATGATATGATCATGAATTCGCCGCTAAACCATTAAGGTTACGCGAATTTGGAACACGTAAATCTAGTTTACGATAAATGTTGAAATTGTGAAGCATGAATCGTTTTGAGAATGACCTGAAAGTACGGGTTGTCACACTATGGAAACCCAGCATTTCAAAGATGGAGTGACATTGATCAGCCAGGTGTGGCTGCAATGCTAAGCTACATACCAGTGGCCTCTCAAATTCAGACTTGTGCAAATTTGAGGTTCTGTGCTGACCTAAATGCCAAGATAAGAGACCATCATGACAGGGAAACACTCATCACCAAGAAAGTCAAGCTTGAAGCACTGGGAATCAATCTGGACTGACATCACTTTGAATTATCTTTTGTACTAGTGATAGGAACCTTGTAATTTGATCAATAAACGATGTATGTTTTATTAAAATATTCAGTGTTCCTTATTGTATTCATTAGTAGATTCACAGTAAAAGAAGCCATTTGCTCACTTACACTGATCAAACACTTAGGCTATTTGTATATCCAAATAGGGGAGACTGTTGTTCAAGAAATACCCAAACCCTTGATCTAGGATTTGAATAGAAAATAGCCCAAGTGTTTTGTCCTAAACAATAACAGTCACCGAGTGCATAGTCTCTCAGTGAGTCATCTTCAGATACTCAAGATGAGCGAAGAAGAAGTCTCTCCACTCAGTTAGGCAGAACTTAAAGGGTGAAGACTGAGTCAAGAAGAAGATGATGGATTTAGTGAGTGATGACAATAACTCACTGAATCCCCAAGACTCCTCTCCAACTACTTACACTGAAGAAAAACTGAAGTAGAAGACTAAAGGATGTAAAGATCAAGAATGAGTGGGACAAGGCGGGATAAGTTTGAATTAGATAAGACGAATTCCTTATCAACCAAAGTCAACTTTCCCTGAATGGCAAAAGATCAACCTCAGCGTCATCACTGACCTTAGGAAAGTAGTCTTGTCTCTTACCTAAAATAGTCTTTGTAAACGAGACAAAATACATCAGATATGTCTTCTGTAAGATGTCGCTTGTCACTTAGGAAATAGTTAAATCTCATACATGTATAAATAGCATAAGAGATGGAGTGAAAAGGTTAAGCTTGTGAATTGTCAAAACGCACATACACGCAAGCCATCTTTTCACTCCTCCAAATACAACTTAATCCTCGAGATAGCTCGTGGGTTCTAAGAGTTGTGCTCAGACTTATCCTGAGCTTAGAGAGGAGTCACCAAACTTTGACATTTCAATCCCAAGTACTGTTCCGCAAGTACTTGGGTAACGTATTCTTTTGATTGATTTCTAATAAAGAATATGATGTTGAAAATTATTCGGTGTGTTTTAATTATGTTAATTTCAGTCATTGTTCACTATTAATTTGTTTTAAGTACTTAATTGTTTTTAAACGATAGTGAATAGGAACAACAACAAGATACTAACCGGTTAAGTCCGATAGCTGTTATAGTACTTCCTCACAAGTAGTACTATGGAAAGAGGGCACCTGCAGAGTTGCTTGATCAAGTTATCTACTCACTCTTTGCTAGATTATCAGAAGAAATAGACTTGCTCAATGAAGATCTAGAGCAAATCAATGATGCCGACATTGAAGAGATGGTTATGAGTAAACTATCATTTTGCAAAACGAAAGTTTCTTAAACTATGTATTATGTATTTTTTTTGTCCGGGGATGCTTATTATGGGAGGGTACCCTACCTAACTATTTAAGTTTGTCTCAAAACACTTGTCCACTTCAATTTCTAAACGAGTGAAAAAAAAGATATTTATTCGTAATAGTGTAATAATTGCAAATTTTTTAAGGATTATGATACTTGTTCCTAGAAATCCTTTTTACATTTTGAGAAATGGATGGAAGAGATGATGAGTAGTAAAAAATTTAGATCAAGTTTACTATATTACACTCGTATATGAGGTTATTATGCTTTGATAAAAGTGCATGTATTAAAAAAGTGTTTGGCAAATGATCTAACAAAAATTGTTATATTTTACAAAAATTTGTCCTCAGAATCACATGTCAAATAAGTTGGACCAATCATCTTTCATCTTTATCACCCACTATTCACTTGACATGTGAGACAACTGAACGTGCAATTAAAGTGCCCGGATGGAGTGTAACAGGAGCTGCCCGAAGGTGTAAAGTTCGTGAACTGTCTGGTGATTGAAAAGCCTGAAAGAGGGCTATTCCACATTGATGTCTATGGAAACCCAGCATTTCAAAGATGGAGTGACATTGATCAGGCAGTGTGAATGCTGCAATGCTAAGCTACATACCTAGTGGCCTCTCAAATTGAGACTTGTGCAAATTTGAGGTTCTGTATACCTAAATGCCAAGATAAGAGACCATCATGACAGGGAAACACTCATCACCAAGAAAGTCAAGCTTGAAGCACTGGAATCCATCTGGTGACATCACTTTGAATTATCATTTGTACTAGTGATAGGAACCTTGTAATTTGATCAATAAACGATGTATGTTTTATTAAAATATTCAGTGTTCCTTATTGTATTCATTAGTAGATTCAGTGTAAGAAGAAGCCATTTGCTCACTTACACTAATCAAAAACTTAGGCTATTTGTATATCCAAATAGGGGGAGACTGTTGGGTTCAGTAAATACCCAAACCCCTTGATCTAGGATTTGAATAGAAAATAGCCCAAGTGTTTTGTCCGTTAAACAATAACAGTCACCGAGAGTGCATAGTCTCTTAGTAAGTCATCTTCAGGATACTCAGTATGAGGCGAAGAAGAAGTCTCTCCACTCAGTTAGGCAGAACTTAAAGGGTGAAGACTGAGTCAAGAAGAATATGATGGATTTAGTGAGTGATGACAATAACTCACTGAATCCCCAAGACTCCTCTCCAACTACTTACACTGAAGAAAAACTGAAGTAGAAGACTAAAGGATGTAAAGACTGAAGAATGAGTGGGACAAGGCGGGATAAGTTTGAATTAGATAAGACGAATTCCTTATCAACCAAAGTCAACTTTCCCTGAATGGCAAAAGATCAACCTCAGCGTCATCACTGACCTTAGGAAAGTAGTCTTGTCTCTTACCTAAAATAGTCTTTGAAAACAGAGACAAAATACATCAGTATTATGTCTTCTGTAAGATGTCAGTTTGTCACTTAGGAAAGAGTTAAATCTCATACATGTATAAATAGCATAAGAGATGGAGTGAAAAGGTTAAGCTTGTGAATTGTAAAAACGCACATACACGCAAGCCATCTTTTCACTCCTCCAAATACAACTTAATCCCTGAGATAGCTTTGTGGGTTCTAAGAGTTGTGCTCAGACTTAGCCTGAGCTTAGAGAGGAGTCACCAAACTTTGACATTTCAATCCCAAGTACTCGTTCGCAAGTACTTGGGTAACGTATTCTTTTTGATTGATTTCTAATAAAGAATATGATGTTGAAAATTATTCAGTGTGTTTTACTTATGTTAATTTCAGTCATTGTTCACTATTAATTTGTTTTAAGTACTTAATTGTTTTTAAACGATAGTGAATAGGGAACAACAACAGTACTAACCAGGTTAAGTCTGATAGCTGTTATAGTACTTCCTCCTGCAAGTACTATGGAAAGAGGGCACCTGCGGAGTTGCTGATCAAGTTATCTACTCACTCTTTGCTAGATTATCAGAAGAAATAGACTTGCTCAATGAAGATCTAGAGCAAATCAATGATGCCGACATTGAAGAGATGGTTATGAGTAAACTATCATTTTGCAAAACGAAAGTTTCTTAAACTATGTATTATGTATTTTTTTTTGTCCAGGGATGCTTATTGTGGCAGGGTACCCTACCTAACTATTTAAGTTTGTCTCAAAACACTTGTCCACTTCAATTTCTAAATGAGTGAAAAAAAAGATATTTATTCGTAATAGTGTAATAATTGCAAATTTTTTAAGGATTATGATACTTGTTCCTAGAAAACCTTTTTACATTTTGAGAAATGGATGGAAGAGATGATGAGTAGTAAAAAATTTAGATCAAGTTTACTATATTACACTCGCATATGAGGTTATTATGCTTTGATAAAAGTGCATGTATTAAAAAAAGTGTTTGGCAAATGATCTAACAAAAATTGTTATATTTTACAAAAATTTGTCCTCACAATCACATGTCAAATAAGTTGGACCAATCATCTTTCATCTTTATCACCCACTATTCACTTGACATGTGAGACAACTGAACAGAATTAAAGTGCCTGGACTGGAGTGTAACAGGGAGCTGCCCGAAGGTGTAAAGTTCGTGAACTGTCTGGTGATTGAAAAGCCTGAAAGAGGGCTATTCCACATTGATGTCTATGGAAACCCAGCATTTCAAAGATGGAGTGACATTGATCAGGCAGGTGTGGCTGCAATGCTAAGCTACATACCAGTGGCCTCTCAAATTCAGACTTGTGCAAATTTGAGGTTCTGTGCTAACCTAAATGCCAAGATAAGAGACCATCATGACAGGGAAACACTCATCACCAAGAAAGTCAAGCTTGAAGCACTAGGAATCCATCTGGACTGACATCACTTTGAATTATCTTTTGTACTAGTGATAGGAAGCTTGTAATTTGATCAATAAACGATGTATGTTTTATTAAAATATTCAGTGTTCCTTATTGTATTCATTAGTAGATTCAGTGTAAGAAGAAGCCATTTGCTCACTTACACTAATCAAACACTTAGGCTATTTGTATATCCAAATAGGGGGAGACTGTTGGGTTCAGTAAATACCCAAACCCCTTGATCTAGGATTTGAATAGAAAATAGCCCAAGTGTTTTGTCCGTTAAACAATAAGGTCACCGAGTGCATAGACTCTCGGTGAGTCATCTTCAGGATACTCAAGATGAGGCGAAGAAGAAGTCTCTCCACTGCTTAGGCAGAACTTAAAGGGTGAAGACTGAGTCAAGAAGAATATGATGGATTCAGTGAGTGATGACAATAACTCACTGAATCCCCAAGACTCCTCTCCAACTACTTACATGAAGAAAACTGAAGTAGAAGAGTGAAGGATGTAAAGACTGAAGAATGAGTGGGACAAGGCGGGATAAGTTTGAATTAGATAAGACGAATTCCTTATCAACCAAAGTCAACTTTCCCTGAATGGCAAAAGATCAACCTCAGCGTCATCACTGACCTTAGGAAAGTAGTCTTGTCTCTTACCTAAAATAGTCTTTGTAAACAGAGACAAAATACATCAAGATATGTCTTCTGTAAGATACCAGTTTGTCACTTAGGAAAGAGTTAAATCTCATACATGTATAAATAGCATAAGAGATGGAGTGAAAAGGTTAAGCTTGTGAATTGTAAAAACGCACATACACGCAAGCCATCTTTTCACTCCTCCAAATACAACTTAATCCTTGAGATAGCTCTGTGGGTTCTAAGAGTTGTGCTCAGACTTAGCCTGAGCTTAGAGAGGAGTCACCAAACTTTGACATTTCAATCCCAAGCACTGTTCAAGTACTTGGGTAACGTATTCTTTTTGATTGATTTCTAATAAAGAATATGATGTTGAAAATTATTCAGTGTGTTTTACTTATGTTAATTTCAGTCATTGTTCACTATTAATTTGTTTTAAGTACTTAATTGTTTTTAAACGATAGTGAATAGGGAACAACAACAGTACTAACCAGGTTAAGTCGATAGTGTTATAGTACTTCCTCAGCAAGTACTATGGAAAGAGGGGCACCTGCAGGAGTTGTTGATCAAGTTATCTACTCACTCTTTGCTAGATTATCAGAAGAAATAGACTTGCTCAATGAAGATCTAGAGCAAATCAATGATTCCGACATTGAAGAGATGGTTATGAGTAAACTATCATTTTGCAAAACGAAAGTTTCTTAAACTATGTATTATGTATTTTTTTTTGTCCGGGGATGCTTATTATGGGAGGGTACCCTACCTAACTATTTAAGTTTATCTCAAAATACTTGTCCACTTCAATTTCTAAACGAGTGAAAAAAAAGATATTTATTCGTAATAGTGTAATAATTGCAAATTTTTTAAGGATTATGATACTTGTTCCTAGAAATCCTTTTTACATTTTGAGAAATGGATGGAAGAGATGATGAGTAGTAAAAAATTTAGATCAAGTTTACTATATTACACTCGCATATGAGGTTATTATGCTTTGATAAAAGTGCATGTATTAAAAAAAGTGTTTGGCAAATGATCTAACAAAAATTGTTATATTTTACAAAAATTTGTCCTCACAATCACATGTCAAATAAGTTGGACCAATCATCTTTCATCTTTATCACCCACTATTCACTTGACATGTGAGACAACTGAACATAATTAAAGTGCCTGGACTGGAGTGTAACAGGGAGCTTCCCGAAGGTGTAAAGTTCGTGAACTGTCTTGTGATTGAAAAGCCTGAAAGAGGGCTATTCCACATTGATGTCTATGGAAACCCAGCATTTCAAAGATGGAGTGACATTGATCAGGCAGGTGTGGCTGCAATGCTAAGCTACATACTAGTGGCCTCTCAAATTCAGACTTGTGCAAATTTGAGGTTCTGTGCTGACCTAAATGCCAAGATAAGAGACCATCATGACAGGGAAACACTCATCACCAAGAAAGTCAAGCTTGAAGCACTGGGAATCCATCTGGACTGACATCACTTTGAATTATCTTTTGTACTAGTGATAGGAACCTTGTAATTTGATCAATAAACGATGTATGTTTTATTAAAATATTCAGTGTTCCTTATTGTATTCATTAGTAGATTCAGTGTAAGAAGAAGCCATTTGCTCACTTACACTGATCAAACACTTAGGCTATTTGTATATCCAAATAGGGGGAGACTGTTGGGTTCAGTAAATACCCAAACCCCTTGATCTAGGATTTGAATAGAAAATAGCCCAAGTGTTTTGTCCGTTAAACAATAACAGGTCACTGAGTGCATAGTCTCTCAGTGAGTCATCTTCGAGATACTCGATGAGGCGAAGAAGAAGTCTCTCCACTCAGTTAGGCAGAACTTAAAGGGTGAAGACTGAGTCAAGAAGAATATGATGGATTCAGTGAGTGATGACAATAACTCACTGAATCCCCAAGACTCCTCTCCAACTACTTACACTGAAGAAAAACTGAAGTAGAAGACTAAAGGATGTAAAGACTGAAGAATGAGTGGGACAAGGCGGGATAAGTTTGAATTAGATAAGACGAATTCCTTATCAACCAAAGTCAACTTTCCCTGAATGGCAAAAGATCAAGCTCAGCGTCATCACTGACCTTAGGAAAGTAGTCTTGTCTCTTACCTAAAATAGTCTTTGTAAACAGAGACAAAATACATCAGTATTATGTCTTCTGTAAGATGTCAGTTTGTCACTTAGGAAAGAGTTAAATCTCATACATGTATAAATAGCATAAGAGATGGAGTGAAAAGGTTAAGCTTGTGAATTGTAAAAACGCACATACACGCAAGCCATCTTTTCACTCCTCCAAATACAACTTAATCCCTGAGATAGCTATGTGGGTTCTAAGAGTTGTGCTCAGACTTAGCCTGAGCTTAGAGAGGAGTCACCAAACTTTGACATTTCAATCCCAAGTACTGTTCCGCAAGTACTTGGGTAACGTATTCTTTTTGATTGATTTCTAATAAAGAATATGATGTTGAAAATTATTCAGTGTGTTTTACTTATGTTAATTTCAGTCATTGTTCACTATTAATTTGTTTTAAGTACTTAATTGTTTTTAAACGATAGTGAATAGGGAACAACAACAAGTATAACCGTGTTAAGTCTGATAGCTGTTATAGTACTTCCTCAGCAAGTACTATGGAAAGAGGGGCACCTGCAGGAGTTGCTGATCAAGTTATCTACTCACTCTTTGCTAGATTATCAGAAGAAATAGACTTGCTCAATGAAGATCTAGAGCAAATCAATGATGCCGACATTGAAGAGATGGTTATGAGTAAACTATCATTTTGCAAAACGAAAGTTTCTTAAACTATGTATTATGTATTTTTTTTTGTCCGGGGATGCTTATTATGGGAGGGTACCCTACCTAACTATTTAAGTTTATCTCAAAATACTTGTCCACTTCAATTTCTAAACGAGTGAAAAAAAAAGATATTTATTCGTAATAGTGTAATAATTGCAAATTTTTTAAGGATTATGATACTTGTTCCTAGAAATCCTTTTTACATTTTGAGAAATGGATGGAAGAGATGATGAGTAGTAAAAAATTTAGATCAAGTTTACTATATTACACTCGCATATGAGGTTATTATGCTTTGATAAAAGTGCATGTATTAAAAAAAGTGTTTGGCAAATGATCTAACAAAAATTGTTATATTTTACAAAAATTTGTCCTCACAATCACATGTCAAATAAGTTGGACCAATCATCTTTCATCTTTATCACCCACTATTCACTTGACATGTGAGACAACTGAACAGAATTAAAGTGCCTGGACTGGAGTGTAACAGGGAGCTGCCAGAAGGTGTAAAGTTCATGAACTGTCTGGTGATTGAAAAGCCTGAAAGAGGGCTATTCCACATTGATGTCTATGGAAACCCAGCATTTCAAAGATGGAGTGACATTGATCAGGCAGGTGTGGCTGCAATGCTAAGCTACATACTAGTGGCCTCTCAAATTCAGACTTGTGCAAATTTGAGGTTCTGTGCTGACCTAAATGCCAAGATAAGAGACCATCATGACAGGGAAACACTCATCACCAAGAAAGTCAAGCTTGAAGCACTGGGAATCCATCTGGACTGACATCACTTTGAATTATCTTTTGTACTAGTGATAGGAACCTTGTAATTTGATCAATAAATGATGTATGTTTTATTAAAATATTCAGTGTTCCTTATTGTATTCATTAGTAGATTCAGTGTAAGAAGAAGCCATTTGCTCACTTACACTGATCAAACACTTAGGCTATTTGTATATCCAAATAGGGGTAGACTGTTGGGTTCAGTAAATACCCAAACCCCTTGATCTAGGATTTGAATAGAAAATAGCCCAAGTGTTTTGTCCGTTAAACAATAACAGGTCACTGAGTGCATAGTCTCGCAGTGAGTCATCTTCAGGATACTCAGTATGAGGCGAAGAAGAAGTCTCTCCACTCAGTAAGGCAGAACTTAAAGGGTGAAGACTGAGTCAAGAAGAATATGATGGATTCAGTGAGTGATGACAATAACTCACTGAATCCCCAAGACTCCTCTCCAACTACTTACACTGAAGAAAAACTGAAGTAGAAGACTAAAGGATGTAAAGACTGAAGAATGAGTGGGACAAGGCGGGATAAGTTTGAATTAGATAAGACGAATTCCTTATCAACCAAAGTCAACTTTCCCTGAATGGCAAAAGATCAACCTCAGCGTCATCACTGACCTTAGGAAAGTAGTCTTGTCTCTTACCTAAAATAGTCTTTGTAAACAGAGACAAAATACATCAATATTTTGTCTTCTATAAATTGTCAGTTTGTCACTTAGGAAAGAGTTAAATCTCATACATGTATAAATAGCATAAGAGATGGAGTGAAAAGGTTAAGCTTGTGAATTGTAAAAACGCACATACACGCAAGCCATCTTTTCACTCCTCCAAATACAACTTAATCCCTGAGATAGCTCTGTGGGTTCTAAGAGTTGTGCTCAGACTTAGCCTGAGCTTAGAGAGGAGTCACCAAACTTTGACATTTCAATCCCAAGTACTGTTCCGCAAGTACTTGGGTAACGTATTCTTTTTGATTGATTTCTAATAAAGAATATGATGTTGAAAATTATTCAGTGTGTTTTACTTATGTTAATTTCAGTCATTGTTCACTATTAATTTGTTTTAAGTACTTAATTGTTTTTAAACGATAGTGAATAGGGAACAACAACAGTACTAACCAGGTTAAGTCTGATAGCTGTTATAGTACTTCCTCAGCAAGTACTATGGAAAGAGGGGCACCTGCAGGAGTTGCTGATCAAGTTATCTACTCACTCTTTGCTAGATTATCAGAAGAAATAGACTTGCTCAATGAAGATCTAGAGCAAATCAATGATGCCGACATTGAAGAGATGGTTATGAGTAAACTATCATTTTGCAAAACGAAAGTTTCTTAAACTATGTATTATGTATTTTTTTGTCCGGGGATGCTTATTATGGGAGGGTACCCTACCTAACTATTTAAGTTTATCTCAAAATACTTGTCCACTTCAATTTCTAAACGAGTGAAAAAAAAGATACTTATTCGTAATAGTGTAATAATTGCAAATTTTTTAAGGATTATGATACTTGTTCCTAGAAATCCTTTTTACATTTTGAGAAATGGATGGAAGAGATGATGAGTAGTAAAAAATTTAGATCAAGTTTACTATATTACACTCGCATATGAGGTTATTATGCTTTGATAAAAGTGCATGTATTAAAAAAGTGTTTGGCAAATGATCTAACAAAAATTGTTATATTTTACAAAAATTTGTCCTCACAATCACATGTCAAATAAGTTGGACCAATCATCTTTCATCTTTATCACCCACTATTCACTTGACATGTGAGACAACTGAATGAATTAAAGTGCCGGACTGAGTGTAACAGGAGCTGCCGAAGGTGTAAAGTTCGTGAACTGTCGGTGATTGAAAAGCCTGAAGAGGGCTATTCCACATTGATGTCTATGGAAACCCAACATTTCAAAGATGGAGTGACATTGATCAGGCAGGTGTGGCTGCAATGCTAAGCTACATACTAGTGGCCTCTCAAATTCAGACTTGTGCAAATTTGAGGTTCTGTTTGACCTAAATGCAAAGATAAGAGACCATCATGACAGGGAAACACTCATCACCAAGAAAGTCAAGCTTGAAGCACTGGGAATCCATCTGGACTGACATCACTTTGAATTATCTTTTGTACTAGTGATAGGAACCTTGTAATTTGATCAATAAACGATGTATGTTTTATTAAAATATTCAGTGTTCCTTATTGTATTCATTAGTACATTCAGTGTAAGAAGAAGCCATTTGCTCACTTACATTGATCAAACACTTAGGCTACTTGTATATCGAAATAGGGGGAGACTGTTGGGTTCAGTAAATACCCAAACCCCTTGATCTAGGATTTGAATAGAAAATAGCCCAAGTGTTTTGTCCGTTAAACAATAACAGTCACCGAGTGCATAGTCTCTCGTGAGTCATCTTCAGGATACTCGATATGAGGCGAAGAAGAAGTCTCTCCACTCAGTTAGGCAGAACTTAAAGGGTGAAGACTGAGTCAAGAAGAATATGATGGATTCAGTGAGTGATGACAATAACTCACTGAATCCCCAAGACTCCTCTCCAACTACTTACACTGAAGAAAAACTGAAGTAGAAGACTAAAGGATGTAAAGACTGAAGAATGAGTGGGACAAGGCGGGATAAGTTTGAATTAGATAAGACGAATTCCTTATCAACCAAAGTCAACTTTCCCTGAATGGCAAAAGATCAAGCTCAGCGTCATCACTGACCTTAGGAAAGTAGTCTTGTCTCTTACCTAAAATAGTCTTTGTAAACAGAGACAAAATACATCAGTATTATGTCTTCTGTAAGATGTCAGTTTGTCACTTAGGAAAGAGTTAAATCTCATACATGTATAAATAGCATAAGAGATGGAGTGAAAAGGTTAAGCTTGTGAATTGTAAAAACGCACATACACGCAAGCCATCTTTTCACTCCTCCAAATACAACTTAATCCCTGAGATAGCTCTGTGGGTTCTAAGAGTTGTGCTCAGACTTAGCCTGAGCTTAGAGAGGAGTCACCAAACTTTGACATTTCAATCCCAAGTACTGTTCCGCAAGTACTTGGGTAACGTATTCTTTTTGATTGATTTCTAATAAAGAATATGATGTTGAAAATTATTCAGTGTGTTTTACTTATGTTAATTTCAGTCATTGTTCACTATTAATTTGTTTTAAGTACTTAATTGTTTTAAACGATAGTGAATAGGGAACAACAACAGTACTAACCAGGTTAAGTCTGATACGAATTATAGTACTTCCTCAGCAAGTACTATGGAAAGAGGGGCACCTGCAGGAGTTGCTGATCAAGTTATCTACTCACTCTTTGCTAGATTATCAGAAGAAATAGACTTGCTCAATGAAGATCTAGAGCAAATCAATGATGCCGACATTGAAGAGATGGTTATGAGTAAACTATCATTTTGCAAAACGAAAGTTTCTTAAACTATGTATTATGTATTTTTTTGTCCGGGGATGCTTATTATGGGAGGGTACCCTACCTAACTATTTAAGTTTATCTCAAAATACTTGTCCACTTCAATTTCTAAACGAGTGAAAAAAAAGATATTTATTCGTAATAGTGTAATAATTGCAAATTTTTTAAGGATTATGATACTTGTTCCTAGAAATCCTTTATACATTTTGAGAAATGGATGGAAGAGATGATGAGTAGTAAAAAATTTAGATCAAGTTTACTATATTACACTCGCATATGAGGTTATTATGCTTTGATAAAAGTGCATGTATTAAAAAAAGTGTTTGGCAAATGATCTAACAAAAATTGTTATATTTTACAAAAATTTGTCCTCACAATCACATGTCAAATAAGTTGGACCAATCATCTTTCATCTTTATCACCCACTATTCACTTGACATGTGAGACAACTGAACAGAATTAAAGTGCCTGGCCTGGAGTGTAACAAGGAGCTGCCAGAAGGTGTAAAGTTCGTGAACTGTCTGGTGATTGAAAAGCCTAAAAGAGGGCTATTCCACATTGATGTCTATGGAAACCCAGCATTTCAAAGATGGAGTGACATTGATCAGGCAGGTGTGGCTGCAATGCTAAGCTACATACAAGTGGCCTCTCAAATTCAGACTTGTGCAAATTTGAGGTTCTGTGCTGACCTAAATGCCAAGATAAGAGACCATCATGACAGGGAAACACTCATCACCAAGAAAGTCAAGCTTGAAGCACTGGGAATCCATCCGGGTGACATCACTTTGAATTATCTTTTGTACTAGTGATAGGAACTATGTAATTTGATCAATAAACGATGTATGTTTTATTAAAATATTCAGTGTTCCTTATTGTATTCATTAGTACATTCAGTGTAAGAAGAAGCCATTTGCTCACTTACACTGATCAAACACTTAGGCTATTTGTATATCCAAATAGGGGGAGACTGTTGGGTTCAGTAAATACCCAAACCCCTTGATCTAGGATTTGAATAGAAAATAGCCCAAGTGTTTTGTCCGTTAAACAATAACAGGTCACTGAGTGCATAGTCTCTCAGTGAGTCATCTTCAGGATACTGTTATGAGGCGAAGAAGAAGTCTCTCCACTCAGTTAGGCAGAACTTAAAGGGTGAAGACTGAGTCAAGAAGAATATGATGGATTCAGTGAGTGATGACAATAACTCACTGAATCCCCAAGACTCCTCTCCAACTACTTACACTGAAGAAAAACTGAAGTAGAAGACTAAAGGATGTAAAGACTGAAGAATGAGTGGGACAAGGCGGGATAAGTTTGAATTAGATAAGACGAATTCCTTATCAACCAAAGTCAACTTTCCCTGAATGGCAAAAGATCAAGCTCAGCGTCATCACTGACCTTAGGAAAGTAGTCTTGTCTCTTACCTAAAATAGTCTTTGTAAACAGAGACAAAATACATCAGTATTATGTCTTCTGTAAGATGTCAGTTTGTCACTTAGGAAAGAGTTAAATCTCATACATGTATAAATAGCATAAGAGATGGAGTGAAAAGGTTAAGCTTGTGAATTGTAAAAACGCACATACACGCAAGCCATCTTTTCAATCCTCCAAATACAACTTAATCCCTGAGATAGCTCTGTGGGTTCTAAGAGTTGTGCTCAGACTTAGCCTGAGCTTAGAGAGGAGTCACCAAACTTTGACATTTCAATCCCAAGTACTTGTTCAAGTACTTGGGTAACTTATTCTTTTTGATTGATTTCTAATAAAGAATATGATGTTGAAAATTATTCAGTGTGTTTTACTTATGTTAATTTCAGTCATTGTTCACTATTAATTTGTTTTAAGTACTTAATTGTTTTTAAACGATAGTGAATAGGGAACAACAACAGTATTAACCAGGTTAAGTCTGATAGCTGTTATAGTACTTCCTCGGCAAGTACTATGGAAAGAGGGGCACCTGCAGGAGTTGCTGATCATGTTATCTACTCACTCTTTGCTAGATTATCAGAAGAAATAGACTTGCTCAATGAAGATCTAGAGCAAATCAATGATGCCGACATTGAAGAGATGGTTATGAGTAAACTATCATTTTGCAAAACGAAAGTTTCTTAAACTATGTATTATGTATTTTTTTTTGTCCGGGGATGCTTATTATGGGAGGGTACCCTACCTAACTATTTAAGTTTATCTCAAAATACTTGTCCACTTCAATTTCTAAACGAGTGAAAAAAAAGATACTTATTCGTAATAGTGTAATAATTGCAAATTTTTTAAGGATTATGATACTTGTTCCTAGAAATCCTTTTTACATTTTGAGAAATGGATGGAAGAGATGATGAGTAGTAAAAAATTTAGATCAAGTTTACTATATTACACTCGCATATGAGGTTATTATGCTTTGATAAAAGTGCATGTATTAAAAAAGTGTTTGGCAAATGATCTAACAAAAATTGTTATATTTTACAAAAATTTGTCCTCACAATCACATGTCAAATAAGTTGGACCAATCATCTTTCATCTTTATCACCCACTATTCACTTGACATGTGAGACAACTGAACAATTAAAGTGCCGACTGGAGTGTAACAAGGAGTGCCGAAGGTGTAAAGTTCGTGAACTGTCTGGTGATTGAAAAGCCTAAAAGAGGGCTATTCCACATTGATGTCTATGGAAACCCAGCATTTCAAAGATGGAGTGACATTGATCGGCGGTGTGGCTGCAATGCTAAGCTACATACTAGTGGCCTCTCAAATTCAGACTTGTGCAAATTTGAGGTTCTGTGCTGACCTAAATGCCAAGATAAGAGACCATCATGACAGGGAAACACTCATCACCAAGAAAGTCAAGCTTGAAGCACTGGGAATCCATCTGGACTGACATCACTTTGAATTATCTTTTGTACTAGTGATAGGAACCTTGTAATTTGATCAATAAACGATGTATGTTTTATTAAAATATTCAGTGTTCCTTATTGTATTCATTAGTAGATTCAGTGTAAGAAGAAGCCATTTGCTCACTTACACTGATCAAACACTTAGGCTATTTGTATATCCAAATAGGGGGAGACTGTTGGGTTCAGTAAATACCCAAACCCCTTGATCTAGGATTTGAATAGAAAATAGCCCAAGTGTTTTGTCCGTTAAACAATAACAGGTCACTGAGTGCATAGTCTCTCAGTGAGTCATCTTCAGGATACTCAGTATGAGGCGAAGAAGAAGTCTCTCCACTCAGTTAGGCAGAACTTAAAGGGTGAAGACTGAGTCAAGAAGAAGATGATGGATTCAGTGAGTGATGACAATAACTCACTGAATCCCCAAGACTCCTCTCCAACTACTTACACTGAAGAAAAACTGAAGTAGAAGACTAAAGGATGTAAAGACTGAAGAATGAGTGGGACAAGGCGGGATAAGTTTGAATCAGATAAGACGAATTCCTTATCAACCAAAGTCAACTTTCCCTGAATGGCAAAAGATCAAGCTCAGCATCATCACTGACCTTAGGAAAGTAGTCTTGTCTCTTACCTAAAATAGTCTTTGTAAACAGAGACAAAATACATCAGATATGTCTTCTGTAAGTTGTCAGTTTGTCACTTAGGAAAGAGTTAAATCTCATACATGTATAAATAGCATAAGAGATGGAGTGAAAAGGTTAAGCTTGTGAATTGTAAAAGCACATACACAAGCCATCTTTTCAATCCTCCAAATACAACTTAATCCCTGAGATAGCTCTGTGGGTTCTAAGAGTTGTGCTCAGACTTAGCCTGAGCTTAGAGAGGAGTCACCAAACTTTGACATTTCAATCCCAAGTCCGTTCACAAGTACTTGGGTAAAATATTCTTTTTGATTGATTTCTAATAAAGAATATGATGTTGAAAATTATTCAGTGTGTTTTACTTATGTTAATTTCAGTCATTGTTCACTATTAATTTGTTTTAAGTACTTAATTGTTTTTAAACGATAGTGAATAGGGAACAACAACAGTACTAACCAGGTTAAGTCTGATAGCTGTTATAGTACTTCCTCAGCAAGTACTATGGAAAGAGGGGCACCTGCAGGAGTTGCTGATCAAGTTATCTACTCACTCTTTGCTAGATTATCAGAAGAAATAGACTTGCTCAATGAAGATCTAGAGCAAATCAATGATGCCGACATTGAAGAGATGGTTATGAGTAAACTATCATTTTGCAAAACGAAAGTTTCTTAAACTATGTATTATGTATTTTTTTTTGTCCGGGGATGCTTATTATGGGAGGGTACCCTACCTAACTATTTAAGTTTATCTCAAAATACTTGTCCACTTCAATTTCTAAACGAGTGAAAAAAAATATACTTATTCGTAATAGTGTAATAATTGCAAATTTTTTAAGGATTATGATACTTGTTCCTAGAAATCCTTTATACATTTTGAGAAATGGATGGAAGAGATGATGAGTAGTAAAAAATTTAGATCAAGTTTACTATATTACACTCGCATATGAGGTTATTATGCTTTGATAAAAGTGCATGTATTAAAAAAAGTGTTTGGCAAATGATCTAACAAAAATTGTTATATTTTACAAAAATTTGTCCTCACAATCACATGTCAAATAAGTTGGACCAATCATCTTTCATCTTTATCACCCACTATTCACTTGACATGTGAGACAACTGAACAGAATTAAAGTGCCTGGACTGGAGTGTAACAAGGAGCTGCCAGAAGGTGTAAAGTTCGTGAACTGTCTGGTGATTGAAAAGCCTGAAAGAGGGCTATTCCACATTGATGTCTATGGAAACCCAGCATTTCAAAGATGGAGTGACATTGATCGCAGTGTGCTGCAATGCTAAGCTACATACTAGTGGCCTCTCAAATTCAGACTTGTGCAAATTTGAGGTTCTGTGCTGACCTAAATGCCAAGATAAGAGACCATCATGACAGGGAAACACTCATCACCAAGAAAGTCAAGCTTGAAGCACTGGGAATCCATCCGACTGACATCACTTTGAATTATCTTTTGTACTAGTGATAGGAACCTTGTAATTTGATCAATAAACGATGTATGTTTTATTAAAATATTCAGTGTTCCTTATTGTATTCATTAGTAGATTCAGTGTAAGAAGAAGCCATTTGCTCACTTACACTGATCAAACACTTAGGCTATTTGTATATCCAAATAGGGGGAGACTGTTGGGTTCAGTAAATACCCAAACCCCTTGATCTAGGATTTGAATAGAAAATAGCCCAAGTGTTTTGTCCGTTAAACAATAACAGGTCACTGAGTGCATAGTTTCTCAGTGAGTCATCTTCAGGATACTCAGTATGAGGCGAAGAAGAAGTCTCTCCACTCAGTTAGGCAGAACTTAAAGGGTGAAGACTGAGTCAAGAAGAATATGATGGATTCAGTGAGTGATGACAATAACTCACTGAATCCCCAAGACTCCTCTCCAACTACTTACACTGAAGAAAAACTGAAGGATGTAAAGACTGAAGAATGAGTGGGACAAGGCGGGATAAGTTTGAATTAGATAAGATGAATTCCTTATCAACCAAAGTCAACTTTCCACGAATGGCAAAAGATCAACCTCAGCGTCATCACTGACCTTAGGAAAGTAGTCTTGTCTCTTACCTAAAATAGTCTTTGTAAACAGAGACAAAATACATCAATATTTTGTCTTCTGTAAGATGTCAGGTTGTCACTTAGGAAAGAGTTAAATCTCATACATGTATAAATAGCATAAGTGATGGAGTGAAAAGGTTAAGCTTGTGAATTGTAAAAATGCACATACATAAGCCATCTTTTCACTCCTCCAAATACAACTTAATCCCTGAGATAGCTCTGTGGGTTCTAAGAGTTGTGCTCAGACTTAGCCTGAGCTTAGAGAGGAGTCACCAAACTTTGTCATTTCAATCCCAAGTACTGTTCTGCAAGTACTTGGGTAACGTATTCTTTTTGATTGATTTCTAATAAAGAATATGATGTTGAAAATTATTCAGTGTGTTTTACTTATGTTAATTTCAGTCATTGTTCACTATTAATTTGTTTTAAGTACTTAATTGTTTTTA
The DNA here is from genome assembly GCA_910596185.1 of Chrysanthemum makinoi. Taxonomy (NCBI): domain Eukaryota; kingdom Viridiplantae; phylum Streptophyta; class Magnoliopsida; order Asterales; family Asteraceae; genus Chrysanthemum; species Chrysanthemum makinoi. The sequence goes on along the minus strand of OU343225.1, from coordinate 240,777,993 downwards.
AACGATAGTGAATAGGGAACAACAACAGTACTAACCAGGTTAAGTCTGATAGTTGTTATAGTACTTCCTCTGCAAGTACTATGGAAAGAGGGCACCTGCAGGAGTTGCTGATCAAGTTATCTACTCACTCTTTGCTAGATTATCAGAAGAAATAGACTTGCTCAATGAAGATCTAGAGCAAATCAATGATGCCGACATTGAAGAGATGGTTATGAGTAAACTATCATTTTGCAAAACGAAAGTTTCTTAAACTATGTATTATGTATTTTTTTGTCCGGGGATGCTTATTATGGGAGGGTACCCTACCTAACTATTTATGTTTATCTCAAAATACTTGTCCACTTCAATTTCTAAACGAGTGAAAAAAAAGATATTTATTCGTAATAGTGTAATAATTGCAAATTTTTTAAGGATTATGATACTTGTTCCTAGAAATCCTTTATACATTTTGAGAAATGGATGGAAGAGATGATGAGTAGTAAAAAATTTAGATCAAGTTTACTATATTACACTCGCATATGAGGTTATTATGCTTTGATAAAAGTGCATGTATTAAAAAAGTGTTTGGCAAATGATCTAACAAAAATTGTTATATTTTACAAAAATTTGTCCTCACAATCACATGTCAAATAAGTTGGACCAATCATCTTTCATCTTTATCACCCACTATTCACTTGACATGTGAGACAACTGAACAGAATTAAAGTGCCGGGCTGGAGTGTAACAGGGAGCTGCAGAAGGTGTAAAGTTCGTGGCTGTCTGGTGATTGAACAGCCTGAAAGAGGGCTATTCCACATTGATGTCTATGGAAACCCAGCATTTCAAAGATGGAGTGACATTGATCGGTGGTGTGGCTGCAATGCTAAGCTACATACTATTGGCCTCTCAAATTCAGACTTGTGCAAATTTGAGGTTCGGTCTGACCTAAATGCCAAGATAAGAGACCATCATGACAGGGAAACACTCATCACCAAGAAAGTCAAGCTTAAAGCAGGGAATCCATCCGGACTGACATCACTTTGAATTATCTTTTGTACTAGTGATAGGAACCTTGTAATTTGATCAATAAACGATGTATGTTTTATTAAAATATTCAGTGTTCCTTATTGTATTCATTAGTAGATTCAGTGTAAGAAGCCATTTGCTCACTTGCATTGATCAAACACTTAGGCTATTTGTATATCCAAATAGGGGGAGACTGTTGGGTTCAGTCAATACCCAAACCCCTTGATCTAGGATTTGAATAGAAAATAGCCCAAGTGTTTTGTCCGTTAAACAATAACAGGTCACTGAGTGCATAGTCTCTCAGTGAGTCATCTTCAGGATACTCAGTATGAGGCGAAGAAGAAGTCTCTCCACTCAGTTAGGCAGAACTTAAAGGGTGAAGACTGAGTCAAGAAGAAGATGATGGATTCAGTGAGTGATGACAATAACTCACTGAATCCCCAAGACTCCTCTCTAACTACTTACACTGAAGAAAAACTGAAGTAGAAGACTAAAGGATGTAAAGACTGAAGAATGAGTGGGACAAGGCGGGACAAGTTTGAATCAGATAAGACGAATTACTTATCAACCAAAGTCAACTTTCCCTGAATGGCAAAAGATCAAGCTCATCATCACGACCTTAGGAAAGTAGTCTTGTCTCTTACCTAAAATAGTCTTTGTGTAAAGAGACAAAATACATCAAGATTATGTCTTACGAAGATGTCGGTTTGTCACTTAGGAAAGAGTTAAATCTCATACATGTATAAATAGCATAAGAGATGGAGTGAAAAGGTTAAGCTTGTGAATTGTAAAAACACATACACGCAAGCCATCTTTTCACTCCTCCAAATACAACTTAATCCTGAGATAGCTCGTGGGTTCTAAGAGTTGTGCTCAGACTTAGCCTGAGCTTAGAGAGGAGTCACCAAACTTTGACATTTCAATCCCAAGTCTGTTCAAGTACTTGGGTAACGTATTCTTTTTGATTGATTTCTAATAAAGAATATGACGTTGAAAATTATTCAGTGTGTTTTACTTATGTTAATTTCAGTCATTGTTCACTATTAATTTGTTTTAAGTACATAATTGTTTTTAAACGATAGTGAATAGGGAACAACAACAGTACTAACCAGGTTAAGTCTGATAGCTGTTATAGTACTTCCTCAGCAAGTACTATGGAAAGAGGGGCACCTGCAGGAGTTGCTGATCAAGTTATCTACTCACTCTTTGCTAGATTATCAGAAGAAATAGACTTGCTCAATGAAGATCTAGAGCAAATCAATGATGCCGACATTGAAGAGATGGTTATGAGTAAACTATCATTTTGCAAAACGAAAGTTTCTTAAACTATGTATTATGTATTTTTTTGTCCGGGGATGCTTATTATGGGAGGGTACCCTACCTAACTATTTAAGTTTATCTCAAAATACTTGTCCACTTCAATTTCTAAACGAGTGAAAAAAAAGATATTTATTCGTAATAGTGTAATAATTGCAAATTTTTTAAGGATTATGATACTTGTTCCTAGAAATCCTTTTTACATTTTGAGAAATGGATGGAAGAGATGATGAGTAGTAAAAAATTTAGATCAAGTTTACTATATTACACTCGCATATGAGGTTATTATGCTTTGATAAAAGTGCATGTATTAAAAAAGTGTTTGGCAAATGATCTAACAAAAATTGTTATATTTTACAAAAATTTGTCCTCACAATCACATGTCAAATAAGTTGGACCAATCATCTTTCATCTTTATCACCCACTATTCACTTGACATGTGAGACAACTGAACAGAATTAAAGTGCCTGGACTGGAGTGTAACAGGGAGCTGCCAGAAGGTGTAAAGTTCGTGAACTGTCTGGTGATTGAAAAGCCTGAAAGAGGGCTATTCCACATTGATGTCTATGGAAACCCAGCATTTCAAAGATGGAGTGACATTGATCAGGCAGGTGTGGCTGCAATGCTAAGCTACATACTAGTGGCCTCTCAAATTCAGACTTGTGCAAATTTGAGGTTCTGTGCTGACCTAAATGCCAAGATAAGAGACCATCATGACAGGGAAACACTCATCACCAAGAAAGTCAAGCTTAAAGCACTGGGAATCCATCCGGGTGACATCACTTTGAATTATCATTTGTACTAGTGATAGGAACCTTGTAATTTGATCAATAAACGATGTATGTTTTATTAAAATATTCAGTGTTCCTTATTGTATTCATTAGTAGATTCAGTGTAAGAAGAAGCCATTTGCTCACTTACACTGATCAAACACTTAGGCTATTTGTATATCCAAATAGGGGGAGACTGTTGGGTTCAGTAAATACCCAAACCCCTTGATCTAGGATTTGAATAGAAAATAGCCCAAGTGTTTTGTCCGTTAAACAATAACAGGTCACTGAGTGCATAGTCTCTCGGTGAGTCATCTTCGGATACTCGATGAGGCGAAGAAGAAGTCTCTCCACTCAGTTAGGCAGAACTTAAAGGGTGAAGACTGAGTCAAGAAGAATATGATGGATTCAGTGAGTGATGACAATAACTCACTGAATCCCCAAGACTCCTCTCAAACTACTTACACTGAAGAAAAACTGAAGTAGAAGACTAAAGGATGTAAAGACTGAAGAATGAGTGGGACAAGGCGGGATAAGTTTGAATTAGATAAGACGAATTCCTTATCAACCAAAGTCAACTTTCCTTGAATGGCAAAAGATCAAGCTCAGCGTCATCACTGACCTTAGGAAAGTAGTCTTGTCTCTTACCTAAAATAGTCTTTGTAAAAAGAGACAAAATACATGATATGTATGTCGTAAGATGTCGGTTGTCACTTAGGAAATAGTTAAATCTCATACATGTATAAATAGCATAAGAGATGGAGTGAAAAGGTTAAGCTTGTGAATTGTAAAACACACATACACGCAAGCCATCTTTTCACTCCTCCAAATACAACTTAATCCCTGAGATAGCTCTGTGGGTTCTAAGAGTTGTGCTCAGACTTAGCCTGAGCTTAGAGAGGAGTCACCAAACTTTGACATTTCAATCCCAAGTACTGTTCCGCAAGTACTTGGGTAACGTATTCTTTTGATTGATTTCTAATAAAGAATATGATGTTGAAAATTATTCAGTGTGTTTTACTTATGTTAATTTCAGTCATTGTTCACTATTAATTTGTTTTAAGTACTTAATTGTTTTTAAACGATAGTGAATAGGGAACAACAACAGTACTAACCAGGTTAAGTCGATAGCTTTATAGTACTTCCTCAGCAAGTACTATGGAAAGAGGGCACTGGAGGGTTTTGATCAAGTTATCTACTCACTCTTTGCTAGATTATCAGAAGAAATAGACTTGCTCAATGAAGATCTAGAGCAAATCAATGATGCCGACATTGAAGAGATGGTTATGAGTAAACTATCATTTTGCAAAACGAAAGTTTCTTAAACTATGTATTATGTATTTTTTTTGTCCGGGGATGCTTATTATGGGAGGGTACCCTACCTAACTATTTAAGTTTATCTCAAAATACTTGTCCACTTCAATTTCTAAACGAGTGAAAAAAAAGATATTTATTCGTAATAGTGTAATAATTGCAAATTTTTTAAGGATTATGATACTTGTTCCTAGAAATCCTTTTTACATTTTGAGAAATGGATGGAAGAGATGATGAGTAGTAAAAAATTTAGATCAAGTTTACTATATTACACTCGTATATGAGGTTATTATGCTTTGATAAAAGTGCATGTATTAAAAAAGTGTTTGGCAAATGATCTAACAAAAATTGTTATATTTTACAAAAATTTGTCCTCACAATCACATGTCAAATAAGTTGGACCAATCATCTTTCATCTTTATCACCCACTATTCACTTGACATGTGAGACAACTGAACAATTAAAGTGCCTGGTGGAGTGTAACAGGGAGCTGCCGAGAAGGTGTAAAGTTCGTGAACTGTCGGTGATTGAAAAGCCTGAAAGAGGGCTATTCCACATTGATGTCTATGGAAACCCAAAATTTCAAAGATGGAGTGACATTGATCGGCAGTGTGGTGCAATGCTAAGCTACATACCAGTGGCCTCTCAAATTCAGACTTGTGCAAATTTGAGGTTCTGTGCTAACCTAAATGCCAAGATAAGAGACCATCATGACAAGGAAACACTCATCACCAAGAAAGTCAAGCTTGAAGCACTAGGAATCCATCCGGGTGACATCACTTTGAATTATCATTTGTACTAGTGATAGGAACCTTGTAATTTGATCAATAAACGATGTATGTTTTATTAAAATATTCAGTGTTCCTTATTGTATTCATTAGTACATTCAGTGTAAGAAGAAGCCATTTGCTCACTTACATTGATCAAACACTTAGGCTATTTGTATATCCAAATAGGGGAGACTTGGGTTCGATAAATACCCAAACCCCTTAATCTAGGATTTGAATAGAAAATAGCCCAAGTGTTTTGTCCGTTAAACAATAACAGGTCACTTGAAGTGCATAGTCTCTGTGAGTCATCTTCAGGATACTAGATGATGGCGAAGAAGAAGTCTCTCCACTCATTAAGGCGAACTTAAAGGGTGAAGACGAGTCAAGAAGAATGATGGATTCAGTGAGTAATGACAATAACTCACTGAATCTCTAAGACTCCTCTCCAACTACTTACAGAAGAAAACTGAAGTAGAAGACTGAAGGATGTAAAGACTGAAGAATGAGTGGGACAAGGCGGGATAAGTTTGAATTAGATAAGGCAATTCTTATCAACCAAAGTCAACTTTCACTAATGGCAAAAGATCAAGCTCAGTGTCATCACACGACCTTAGGAAAGTAGTCTTGTCTCTTACCTAAAATAGTCTTTGTAACAGAGAGACAAAATACATCAGATATTATGTCTTACGTAAGATGTCGGTTTGTCACTTAGGAAAGAGTTAAATCTCATACATGTATAAATAGCATAAGAGATGGAGTGAAAAGGTTAAGCTTGTGAATTGTAAAACACACATACACGCAAGCCATCTTTTCACTCCTCCAAATACAACTTAATCCCCGAGATAGCTCAGGTTCTAAGAGTTGTGCTGACTTAGCTTGAGCTTAGAGAGGAGTCACCAAACTTTGACATTTCAATCCCAAGTCTTGCTCCGCAAGTACTTGGGTAACGTATTCTTTTTGATTGATTTCTAATAAAGAATATGATGTTGAAAATTATTCAGTGTGTTTTACTTATGTTAATTTCAGTCATTGTTCACTATTAATTTGTTTTAAGTACTTAATTGTTTTTAAACGATAGTGAATAGGGAACAATAACGATTACTAACAGGGTTAAGTCGATAGAGTTATAGTACTTCCTCGCAAGTACTATGGAAAGAGGGCACACAGGAGTTCTTGATCAAGTTATCTACTCACTCTTTGCTAGATTATCAGAAGAAATAGACTTGCTCAATGAAGATCTAGAGCAAATCAATGATGCCGACATTGAAGAGATGGTTATGAGTAAACTATCATTTTGCAAAACGAAAGTTTCTTAAACTATGTATTATGTATTTTTTTGTCCGGGGATGCTTATTGTGGGAGGGTACCCTACCTAACTATTTAAGTTTGTCTCAAAACACTTGTCCACTTCAATTTCTAAACGAGTGAAAAAAAAGATATTTATTCGTAATAGTGTAATAATTGCAAATGTTTTAAGGATTATGATACTTGTTCCTAGAAATCCTTTTTACATTTGGAGAAATGGATGGAAGAGATGATGAGTAGTAAAAAATTTAGATCAAGTTTACTATATTACTCTCGTATATGAGGTTATTATGCTTTGATAAAAGTGCATGTATTAAAAAAAGTGTTTGGCAAATGATCTAACAAAAATTGTTATATTTAACAAAAATTTGTCCTCACAATCACATGTCAAATAAGTTGGACCAATCATCTTTCATCTTTATCACCCACTATTCACTTGACATGTGAGACAACTGAACATAATTAAAATGCCGGGCTGGAGTGTAACAGGAGCTTCGAAGGTGTAAAGTTCGTAAACTGTCTAGTGATTGAAGAGCCTGAAAGAGGGCTATTCCACATTGATGTCTATGGAAACCCAGCATTTCAAAGATGGAGTGACATTGATCAGGCAGGTGTGGCTGCAATGCTAAGCTACATACCAGTGGCCTCTCAAATTCAAACTCGTGCAAATTTCAGGTTCGTGCGACCTAAATGCCAAGATAAGAGACCATCATGACAAGGAAACACTCATCACCAAGAAAGTCAAGCTTGAAGCAGGAATCCATCCGGGTGACATCACTTTGAATTATCTTTTGTACTAGTGATAGGAACCTTGTAATTTGATCTATAAACGATGTATGTTTTATAAAAATATTCAGTGTTCCTTATTGTATTCATTAGTACATTCAGTGTAAGAAGAAGCCATTTGCTCACTTACATTGATCAAACACTTAGGCCATTTCTATATCAAATAGGGGAGATTTGGGTTCGAAATACCCAAACCCATTGATCTAGGATTTGAATAGAAAATAGCCCAAGTGTTTTGTCCGTTAAACAATAACAGGTCACTGAGTGCATAGTCTCGGTGAGTCATCTTCAGATACTCGATGTGAGAAGAAGAAGTATCTCCACTCAGTAAGGCAGAACTTAAAGGGTGAAGACTGAGTCAAGAAGAAGATGATGGATTCAGTGAGTGATGACAATAACTTACTAAATCCCCAAGACTCCTCTCCAACTACTTACACTGATGAAAAACTGAAGTAGAAGACTAAAGGATGTAAAGACTGAAGAATGAGTGGGACAAGGCGGGATAAGTTTGAATCAGATAAGACGAATTCCTTATCAACCAAAGTCAACTTTCCCTGAATGGCAAAAGATCAAGCTCAGTGTCATCACTGACCTTAGGATAGTAGTCTTGTCTCTTACCTAAAATAGTCTTTGTAAACAGAGACAAAATACATCTGTATTATGTCTTCTGTAAGATGTCAGTTTGTCACTTAGGAAAGAGTTAAAACTCATACATGTATAAATAGCATAGGAGATGGAGTGAAAAGGTTAAGCTTGTGAATTGTAAAACACACATACAGCAAAGCCATCTTTTCACTCCTCCAAATACAACTTAATCCCTGAGATAGCTCTGTGGGTTCTAAGAGTTGTGCTCAGACTTAGCTTGAGCTTAGAGAGGAGTCACCAAACTTTGTCATTTCAATCCCAAGCTTGTTCCGCAAGTACTTGGGTAACGTATTCTTTTTGATTGATTTCTAAGAAAGAATATGATTTTGAAAATTATTAAGTGTGTTTTACTTATGGTAATTTCAGTCATTGTTCACTATTAATTTGTTTTAAGTACTTAATTGCTTTTAAACGATAGTGAATAGGGAACAATAACAGTACTAACCAGGTTAAGTCTGATAGCAGTTATAGTACTTCCTTAGAAAGTACTATGGAAAGAGGGGCACCTGCAGGAGTTGCTGATCAAGTTATCTACTCACTCTTTGCTAGATTATCAGAAGAAATAGACTTGCTCAATGAAGATCTAGAGCAAATCAATGATGCCGACATTGAAGAGATGGTTAAGAGTAAACTATCATTTTGCAAAACGTAGGTTTCTTAAACTATGTATTATGTATATTTTTTTGTCCGGGGATGCTTATTGTGGGAGGGTACCCTACCTAACTATTTAAGTTTGTCCCAAAAAACTTGTCCACTTCAATTTCTAAACGAGTGAAAAAAAAGATATTTATTCGTAATAGTGTAATAATTGCAAATGTTTTAAGGATTATGATACTTGTTCCTAGAAATCCTTTTTACATTGGGAGAAATGGATGGAAGAGATGATGAGTAGTAAAAAATTTAGATCAAGTTTACTATATTACTCTCGTATATGAGGTTATTATGCTTTGATAAAAGTGCATGTATTAAAAAAAGTGTTTGGCAAATGATCTAACAAAAATTGTTATATTTAACAAAATTGTGTCCTCACAATCACATGTCAAATAAGTTGGACCAATCATCTTTCATCTTTATCACCCACTATTCACTTGACATGTGAGACAACCGAACAATTAAAGTGCCTGGCTGGAGTGTAACAGGGAGCTGCCCGAAGGTGTAAACTTCGTGAACTGTCTGGTGATTGAAAAGCCGGAAAGAGGGCTATTCCACATTGATGTTTATGGAAACCCAGCATTTCAAAGATGGAGTGACATTGATCAGGCAGGTGTGGCTGCAATGCTAAGCTACATACTAGTGGCCTCTCAAATTCAGACTCGTGCAAATTTCAGGTTTTGTGCTGACCTAAATGCCAAGATAAGAGACCATCATGACAAGGAAACACTCATCACCAAGAAAGTCAAGCTTGAAGCACTGGGAATCTATCTGGACTGACATCACTTTGAATTATCTTTTGTACTATTGATAAGAACCTTGTAATTTGATCAATAAACGATGTATGTTTTATAAAAATATTCAGTGTTCCTTATTGTATACATTAGTACATTCAGTGCAAGAAGAAGCCATTTGCTCATTTACACTGATCAAACACTTAGGCTATTTGTATATCCAAATAGGGGGAGACTGTTGGGTTCAGTAAATACCCAAACCCATTGATCTAGGATTTGAATAGAAAATAGCCCAAGTGTTTTATCAATTAACAGTCACTAAGTTCATAGTCTCGGTGAGTCATCTTCAAGATACTGTTATGAGGCGAAGAAGAATCTCCTTCGGTAAAGCAGAACTTAAAGGGTGAAGACTGAGTCAAGAAGAAGATGATGGATTCAGTGAGTAATGACAATAACTCACTAATTCCCCAAGACTCCTCTCTAACTACTTACACTGAAGAAAAACTGAAGTAGAAGACTAAAGGATGTAAAGACTGAAGAATGAGTGGGACAAGGCGGGATAAGTTTGAATCAGATAAGACATGTTAGCCTTAATAGTTTTTATTAGAAGTGATGGTCATTCACATTTAGGAACTTTGTAACGTGTGTTAGATATCGTGATAGAATAGTCATCGGGCTCGTGGATTGGGCTAAGCTAATTGGTTAAAAGATAAGCTATGCTAGCCATTGATAAGCTTATGTATCCCAAGCCCAATCCAAGTCCAATTCGTGGCCTTTGCCAAGCCCATTAGGGTATTTTTGTAAGGAACTATAAATACCCCTCAAATGGTCATTTGAGGGGTGTGCTTGAAAGTGTGTGTGTGTGTGTGTGTGTGTGTATTTTCTCTCTCAAGGAATATACAACTTTATTGTGTTTATCTTATCATCTCACATACACGGTTTTATAAACATCAAGTCACCATCTTTCTTATCTTTTCTTTCTTTATATGTTTTACGTTTGTGTTGGGTTGAACGTTTTCTACGCGTAGCGTGGTAAACGTGGTGATACTTTTGTTTGGTTTGCTTGGTAAAGTGATAAGGTTGATATATCGTAGTGGTCCTACAATTGGTATCAATCGCCTAACAATGGTTTAGGAGTGTTTTGGTTGAAGTTTTTTTGTGGTGTTACGCGTAGTTTAAGTTCTCAAAAGTGTCATATAAAGCTTTAATTTTAGCACTTAAAAATTCAAGATTCTTGTGGTTTAAGGTTTATTTGGTGCTAAAGTTTCAGTTTTTTGCAAAAAGTTCGAAGCTTTACGGGTTTTTCTTCAAGTTTGAACTCGTGCTTTTGAAGGTGGTCATTTCTACTCGTAACTTTTATAAGCACTTTGGGTGAAAAGGTCAAAAGATTTGTGTTATTGGAGTGTTTTTAAGGCTATATGTGCAAGAGAAATCGTTTGAATCATTGAAATTTTTTTTACAGTAGGTCAAACCCTAGTTCTTCATTAAGAAAGTCAACTTCTACTAAGTAACTTTTTGGTGCAGATTCTTCGAGCTTAACGGTGACTCAGTGCTTCCTCCTTGGATAAGTTTGTGGAACACTTGACTTTTGGATATCTCTTACACGGATAGTGTAAAGGATTTTTAGGCAAAACCCTAATCTTACGCATAAGTTTCGACTTACGCGTAGAATACTTTACGCATAAGCATTTTTCTTACACCTAAGTTTTCCTTACGCATAAGCTAAATCTTACGCATAACTTTTTCTACTCGTAACTTTAAACTTACGCATAAGATCATACGCCTAAGGAATCCTACGCTAAGATCCACGCCTAAGGAATCCTACACATAAGCTTCCTACGCATAAGATCCTACTCGTAACCATTTCCTACTCGTAACCCAGTTCTCTACGCTAAGCTTTTTCTACCCATAAAAAAAAAAAAAATACTTAAATTTTTTAGGAGACTAAACGTTCAATTTTACTTGAAATTCAAATTTTGGTTTAATCGTGAAAATTTTGGTCAAAAATTCAAATTTTGGGCTAAATTCAAATTTTTCGGGTCAAATTTGGCGTCAAAATTGTCATAACTCAAATTTTCATACGACCTTAGAATTGATTTTAATAGTGAATTTCAAATTTTGGGAGAAAATTTTTTTTCCCCTAAGAACCAAGGTTACGAGTACGACTTTCGAATCACCTCAACGAGTTTAATCTTCATCAACCACAACTCCTTTATCGTTGAATCGATCCTACATCAACTTTAGATCATACCTTCATCAATGGCTACTCAACAAGACATTCATGGCGAACTGAAAACCGACCTCATATGTTGGCAAAAGGTGGTTATCTTCAATGGACAAGTCGTATGCTTCGTTACATCAAGACTAAACCTAATGGAAAACTCATGATTAAATCCATTCAGGATGGACCCTTCAAGCCTCGACAAGTTCATGTACCGGGAAATGCAGATGCAACACCTCCCGTCCAACCATCTTCGTCTTCAATATGAATCTGAATACACCTGCAGGAGATCAGAAACAAGTCAAGCGGAGATGACATGGCAATTCATATTATCCAACTGGGTTTACCTATAGACATCTTTCTTTGCGGTGAGCGGTTGTGGCTGCTTTTGATATGTGAACGTGTTAGCGACTTTGTCATGGAATTGAAATTGGTCATCAAGACATGGAGAACAAGTTGCTAACTGAATGGGAAAAGTTCACATCTACACCGTGGAGAATCAATTGAATCCTACTATGGAAGGTTTTGCACTTTGATGAATGAGCTAATCGAAACAAGTGACACCCGAACTATCGTTCAAAACATCAAGTTCTCGAACAATCTTCCGAAGAATGGGGACGATATGTTAGTATTGTCAACCAAACAAAAGACTTACATCAGTGAACTTTGATCAACTCAACGATTTTCTGAAACAAAACCAAGCTGAAGTGAATGAAGTCAGGAAAGAAAGATTGGCAAAGAATCATGATCCATTGGCACTCATTGCAAAGACTCAACCCGGTGAAAACACTACAACAAGCTTCATCATCTTCCAACAACAACAACTTGCAGCAATACATTCCACAACCACAAAAACAATTCTATCCACAAGAACAACAAGTCTTTCAACAACAGTATCCACAATACCAGAACAAGGAATCACGGATCTCGAATCGATCAAGAAGACCCTATGTCCCAAATACTTTATCTCTTGGGAAAAGTAATCAAAGGTCGCTATTCCACACCTACTAACAACAACCAAAGGATATCATCAAACACTCGCAAGGGCAAATTGCTCAACCGGGAGTGAATATGGGTCATCCAAGACAAATGGTTGGAGTTATTGGGAATCAGCAGGGATATGCTACTGGATTTATTATGGGTAATCAGGCAGTTCCGTATCGGGATAATCAGTTAGGTCGAGAATGTTGGAAATCGAGATTGGACGAATGTTGGGAATAGAGCATGGGTAATCAGAATGGGTATGTTTAAGCTCCGTCGTTGGGAATTATGGAAATGTGCATCGGGTAATCAATTAAGTGTTACAACTGTCAAGGAGTGGGTCACATGGCAAGAAACTATCCCACTAAGCCGCACAAAAAGAATGGTGATTATCTTCGGAAAGCGTTCATTAGCGATAAGCAAGAAGCGGGTTACAGATTGAGTCTGAGAAATTGACTTTTTCGCTATTGTGGATGAATTGGAAGACCTCGAGGAACTCAATACGAATTGCATCTTCATGGCAAATCTTCAGGAAGCTAAGTATGACAGAGTCGAGACTCACCTCCTCTATGGCATATCTACGATATCGAGGTACCAATCATTGATCCATGTTATAACAATGTCATATCGATGTGTTTACTCGAACAAAATTCGTGGCGCTGCACCCACTTATGATATACACGGACAATCCGAGGTTGTAGCAATACGAACTCCGAAACTCCATATGTGGATCCAAGTGGGTACGTGGCACAAAATCTTGAGGCCGATGAGGAAACACGTGATTATGTTGAATCATTAATCAATCAATGTGGCATTGAAGTTGAGAAAGTTAGAACGGTCAATCGCGAAGTTAAGGCCGCGAATGCTAAATTGACCGCTGAGCTTGAGAGTTACAAGGAGCACGCCAGAGCCTATGAATTTCATACAAACAAAATTTCAGAGTTAGAAATTGGTTATCGAGATTCTATTTTTAGAGAAAAAGATTTGCAACACTACAACAAAAGTGGCTTTTTAGGACCCTTTGTGTGGGACGGTATGATAATGGAGTCCTAACAAACTGTTTAATAGGACATATGAGCGTTTAGGGTCCTTTTTAAATATTTGCTACTTAGGCGATGTCCTAAAAAGGTATATAATAGGATGGTCGATGATTTGGGGTCCTATTATCATATAACTTAAAATGACACTTAAAATATGGATCCTAATAAATTACCTTTATAAGACGTTTATTAATTATGGTTGTATTATAATAAACCATAATAGGACACTTGAGTTTTGAGTCATAAGACATCAGTTAGTTTTATTATAGCAAAATTTAATAGGACCTTCGACACGTGGGTATTATAACGTTAACCTTTATAGGACGCTTATGTACAATGGTTTTATAACATCATTTTTATAAAACGATTATTTGCAAAAGTTTTATTATAACAAAACTTAATAGGACCCTAAAAGGATGCATATTAATTATGGTTTTATTACAATACACCATAATAGGACACTTGATATATAAGTCATAAAACATTAATTATTTAAAATGCTTATTACATAAGCGTATTATTAAAACATAACTTAATATGACAGTTGACACTTGGGTCCCATAGATTGATACACCATCATAAGACACTTGATATTTGAGTCATAAAACATCGGTTTTATGGAACACTTATTCGCAAACGTTTTTTTATAAGAAAAGTGAATAGGACCCTTGACAATAGCGTCTTATAACGTTAACCTTTATAGAACGCTTATTCATAATGGTTTGTTTATGATACACCACAATATGGCACATCTTTTAGAGTCGTAAAACATCCGCTTTTTATAACGCTTATTCAGTTTTATAGAACGCTTAATTGCAAAAGTTTTATTTGAAAAAATTAACATGACCCTTGACAAATGTGTCTTTTAGCATTAACCTTTATAGTACGCTTATTTGTTGTGGTTTTATTATCCTACGCCATAATAGAACACTCCTTTATTTGAGTCATAAAACATCGCTTTTTAGAACGCTTATTAACAAAAGTTTTATTTAAACATTAGTTAGTATGACACTTGATACTTGGGTATCAAAACTTGATACACCATAATAGGACACTTGTTATCTGTCTTTGTATTGTTATATGTCTCGATCTTTTGGAAGTTATGTATGGGTTATATGTCTTTGTATTGTCCTTATCTTTTACACATTGTCCGTATTTACACGTTTTCGTCCATTTTTACACGTTTTCGTCGGTTTTACGTTTTCGTCGTATTTACGTTTTCGATCGTTTTATACGTTTTCATCGTATTTACCATCCGTATTTACACATTTTCGTTCGTATTTACATGTTTTCGTCCATTTTACGTTTTCATTACGTATTTACACATTTTCGTCCGTTTTACGTTTTCATCCATATTTACCGTCTTCGTCCGTTTTACGTTTTCGTCGTTTTATCGTTTCATCGTTTTTTACGTTTCATCCGTATTTTCACGCGTTTTCATCCGTAACTACGTTTTAGTCGTATTTACACATTTTCGTCCGCTTTTTACCGTTTTGTTGGTTTTTACGTTTTCGTCCGTATTTACAGTTTTCGTCCATTTATACATGTTTCATCCATATTTACGTTTTCATCCATATTTACAGCGTTTTCGTCCATTTATACATGTTTTCATCCGTATTTACGTTTTCGTCCATTTATACATGTCCGTATTTACGTTTCATCGTATTTTTACGTTTTCATCTCTTTTACACGTTTTCATCCGTTATTTACACGTTTTCCTCCGATTTTACGTTTTTGTCCGTTTTACGTTTCGATCGAGTTTTCTTGGTTTTCTTAATTTTACGTTTTTGTCCGTTTACATTTTCATCCGTATTTATGTTTTCGTCCATTCATACATAATTTCGTGTTTTTTACGTTTTGGTCATTTAACATGTTTATGCATTTTTATACACAAAAGTTTATACGTGTAAAACATATGAAACATGTAAAACAATGGGGAAATGTGTAATACTGAATGAAAATGTGTAAAAATAACATGTAAATCGGACGAAAACGTGCGGATAAACGTGTACGGACGCGTGTAAAACGGAATAAAACATGTAAAAACAGCGATGTAAATACTGAATGAAACGAAAAGGCGAAAAGTGTAAATACACGAAACGTGTAAATCAGATAAAAATGTAAATACTGATGAAAACGTGTATACGGACAGCGTGTAAAACGATGAAAATGTGTTAAACAGTGGCGTGTATCTGTAAAACGGGCAGCGATGTGAAAAGTGTAAATACACACGATGGCCTACGAAATGGTGTAATCTGAATAGCGATGTGCCGGCAACGTGGAAAAACGCAGATGGCGGATAAAATCGGATGAGGCCGTGTAAAACGACGCGTAACTCATAAAAAACGATGAATGAAAGTAATGGAAACGATAAAACGGTGCGTCTAAAAAGGCGGCATCGCGTGTAAATACGGAAAAACGTGTAAAATACGGATGAAAACGTGTAAAACGGGGAAAACGTGTAAATACCGAGATAACGATAAAAATGGAAAACGTGTAAAACGACTAAAACGTGTAAATACGGACCAACGTGTAAATACGGATGAAAATGTGTAAATACGGGAAAACGTGTACAAACGGACGGCGACGTAAATCACGGACGAAAATGTAAATACGAATGCGTATAAAGGACTAACTGTTACTTAGTTCTCAAAAGATTTGAAAAAGAAGATGACAAGGACATTTTGGTCATTTCATTTGGATATGGACTGGATCCGTAACATATGCAAACCACGATGGCGAACAGTCAAAAACTTTAGTGAAAAGTGAAAGAATGACCAAACCACTGTGACCATTTATGTAATTAACTCTAATTAGAAATAGTGATTCGGATTCAAATTAAGTAAAAGCGCATGCTAGATAGCAATTTGTGACATTGATATCATCGATAAGTTTGAGCTTGTGGATTTCAAACTTTACAAAGTTATCCGTCACACAGGTTATAAAATATACTTATCGAGTTGTTGCATGGCGGTACATAAAAGTTTGACATTATAAACTTACATGATGGCTTCTTCTTAGGAGTGTGCATTGTTTGGTTAATAATTGAATAAATCAAACCGAACTGAACCGATCAAAACATAACCAAAGTTATAACCGAATCGAACAAAAAATTCAGTTTTTTGTTTGGACATGATTTTGCTATTTCAATCAAATTTACATGTGTCTTGACTGTAAATTGATAAATGTTTGTTGAAAACTGAAATCTAGGTCGGGGATGAAGTTGTCCTTAAAAGCATTCTAAACTCAACCGAGACTGTAGCAAAAGGATGGGTGAGGAGCTTGAACCCAAATGATATAGTTGGTGGTACAGAGAATGGACGAGGATGGTGTGAGGTAAACGTTCAAGTACCAACAAAAAGAGATGAAGTGTTGGTGAGACCCTATGGGTTACCAATTGAAGACTGTGTCGGTGCAACCATAGCATGGCCTTGTCCCTTTATCTCGGTATGTCTTTGTTAATCTTGTGATACCAATAATTTTACTAACATGGAGCTTAATGCTTATACATGGGTGTTTATTTGTAGGTGGTCCGTGAGGATTGAGAGAGATGATGCATGATGACCACGGACTAAGCTTCTTGTTGCGTTAATGTATTGTTTAATGTTAACAGACTTTATGTTAGATTCTGTCTACCTTATTTATGTTTAGTGATTTTGTTATGGCAATTGCTAATTTGAAATCACTACTAGAGATTTGAAATAGAGCCCCTTAATAGAGCGGTTTTAGTGAAAAACTCTAATCCGTACTCTAAAAAGGTATAGAGCCATGTTTTCTTTGCAAAACGGGCTCTATGTTAGAAACATTATGGCCGTGTTTTCTTCCATGGGCTCTATTCCTCCTATAGAGCCATGTTTTCTTTGTAAAAACCAGGCTTTATCTAAAAAATCGTTAGAGCCATGTTTTGTTTGTTAAAATCGGGCTTTATCAAATTTTGTTTTACAAGCCGTCATAGGCGGTTCATCAAATGAAAATACTTGAAAACTTTTTGGCGCTTAATTTCCCTCCCCAATTTTCATTACCTTAACAAACCCTAAACTTTTCCCCCTCTATTCACAATCCTGATTCACTTTCACTTTCACAACAACATCCCTAACTAACGTCACCGTCACACCATTACCCACAAGCCTTCATCACACAACCAAGCAAACTAATCAGGAGATACCAAACTGCTACAAATCTACAATGGATGTTATTGTTCAATAAACCTTTAATTTCTCATTAATGCTGTTGTTCAGTTTTATTCAGGCATAAGTTTCATTTGTTTATATGTTTTTATTGTTGTTAGGTAATAAAGTCTTGCTTTTGGAATGAAATTGTTGTAATTAATTGTTTTTTTTAATTATATGACACTAAAACAAATCTTTATTTTCAATACGAAGACACTAAAACTAGTTGTAAATGGTTGTTTTAATGGGTGTTTTTGGCTATGCTTATTTGTCATAAATGGGGGTTTGGTCAAAAAATTTTGCCTCACAAACAAGGGGTTTCAGAACCTGTTTTTTCTTGTTGTTAATGGGGTGTTTGGATGTGGTGTTTGTTGTAATACATGGGTGTTTATGCTTGTGCTTTTGTCATACATGTAAATGTATATTGTGATTGAACTATTGATGTCTTCAATGTATAACGAGTTTTATTATGAGGTTCAACAAATTCAAAAGGCATTGAAAGTACTGTTATACTCTTTTTTCTTAAGGTAATTCTTCTCACCGACTTAGATTGAAGGTAATTTCTTTCATATCTTTTTTATGAATTGACTAAATAAAATTAAAAATCTAACCAAGTCTTTGAATACTCAATTGTCTATGTTCATGGTTTGTACTGATATTGAGTTCACACAATTGTCTATGTTCTTTGGCTTAGTAGAGAGGAACCACAAGTTTAACATATACACATACATTTGCCTTCCTCATATTGAAAGTAGCTTTGGAGTAAGGTAACCATGAAGGGGCTTCTACGGTAATTACGAAGATTGTTGATCAACGAATTGGTAATAATAGAAATAGATGATTCTTTTTGAAAATTGCTAATGTTGTTTATTTAGTCTAGCATCCACCTTGATTGTACAAATAAACGACAATTTTACACTCGAACCCGATTAAACCCGACCCTATGGTCAACCGTACCACCCACCATCGCAGGTTGTGGAAAAAACATGTATAGATTGTATTATTTTTTCATAGTGTGAAGTAATGCTTTAAACATATAAATGGTTGTAGCTGAGTTAAAGAACAATGACTAATTATGTGATAATTAAACATGAAGATAAACTTGCTACACCAATTTATTTCTATTTTAAATCTGCCAATGAATAATGTTCGTCTAAACCAAACTTCAAGCAATTTCCAATTGTACTAAGCATTTACAGTTTTATTATGCGTATGAGATTAGTTTATATTGCACTAATCCATTAAACAATGTCTAGTCTACCATATCATATCCTTAAATATTTGTTGCTGTTGACTACTTCAATTTCAATAATCTTCTCAATTTGTTTTCAAAAAAACTATTAAGTCGTGTGTGCATAGTTGCTTACTTACAAATTACATATCCGTCACTTAATACAGAATCGGGTGCCATTTGTTTATCCTTCTTTCCCAACGCTCTTAATTCAGCTTGGTCGAATATGGGCCTTAAAATCCCAATGTCGTAGGTTCAAATCCTACAGAGCGTGCTGATCTAAAACTTTTATGTCTGATTTTAGTAGTAATACATGAATTGTTGTTAAGTATATTCTCATTAGTAACAAAAGACGCACTCGTAGAGGCTCGAGAAAGACTAGAAAAAGCATGCATAACCAACCATTGTTGTTAACTATCTTTAATTGTTGTATGTTTTGTGTATGTCTCAATTCTTGACTAATTGGATACAGAGCACAAGGATGGACTCACTAATTGGATTGTAATCCATCAGATAAGATAGTGTCAAACTACGACATAAAGTTGTAAGTTATATTTTCTCAGAATTTAGTGAATTCATAATCATTGAGGTCAAGTCGGTGACTCATAATCATTATGGCTATTTGGGATTTCTAATTTAAACTTAGGTTTTATGGGGCTGTATGGAATTGGGGGATTGAACTGCTTATGTCACACCCCCAATTTACCTGTTTTGCTTGTGAATGGAATTCCTGGGGGAAGACTGTCATAGCATCACAATCACAATTATATTGAACGACCTAAAGTGTCGTTTGAAAAGAACATCGTTTGATTTAATAAAACAATCAGAGTTTACAAAGTAGGTCCCAAATGAAAATCAACTTGTGCGGAAATAAGTTTGTTACAATTCAAACGATGTTTTAAAATGCGTAAAACCCAAGTGAGACGCGTCGTCACCACGACTCCATGATGTGTCCAAATGCATGCCATGAAGTGAATGCCTTAGATACCTGAGATAAAACATGCTAAAAGTGTCAACACAAAGGTTGAGTGAGTTCATAGAGTTTGTGTTGAAATGTAAAGCCTTTCAAAATGGTTTATGCAGCAAAGGCATTGTAAATCCACTCAGTTCCAAGTTCCTTACATACAAAACTTGCACCTGTGTGTGTTCACAACCAACACCAGAATGTGTATAGTTTAAGTTCAAGCCCACATCGTCAAATGAATTCAAAATAGTACCTAACTCGACGTAGAACAATAGCACATAATCAATAGTACTTAACTCGACGTAGAACAATAGCACATAATCAATAGTACTTAACTCGCGACGAGAACAATAGCACATAATTAATAGTACTTAACTCGACGTAGAACAATAGCACGCAAACAAGAACAATTGATATAGTATAACCTTTGATTTAGAAACAATGGTAATCATGGTAGCATTTAGCCTTTAAAATCTAAAGTACTTATGAAAAATAGTTAAGCATGTATCTCCCCCAAAACAGTTATGAAAGCAAGTAAAAGCAGGGGCCATGAAACTCACTTGGTGGAATGATGCGAAGACAAAAGTGAGTACACCGAGATGTAATGTGATACGCAAATCTTGACCTATGATGAATGATATGACATGTAATGAGTTGCAATGTAATGTTATGCATGCATTTCGTTATGTTATTTATACCATTTTCGCGAGTTTTGAAAATATTACTTATAGTCGAAAAATTTCGTTTGGCGTCTTGACCAATCAAAAATCACATTACAAGTTTTTACGTCAAAATGTCATCCTACAATGGTTTTATAATGATTTATAATGAAATTATCACTTTTATTAAGTATGATATTCGGTGGTAAATTTCAAAAGTGATAAAATAGCTTTGGAAAACTAGTCGTAAAACGGTTGTCACGTCGATCGTAGAGAACAAACTCGACTGTTTTTGGAAAGTTTGTATCGATATCTAAAAGTTTCAGTTCAGGAGTTTTTAAGTCCAAGGTCTGAACATAAAGATAATAAGGGTTAAAGATAGTGATTTTGGCTAATTGTTGGTCAAAAGTGAGTTTTGGCAATTTTATGAGCGATGCATATATTTAATCGTTTCAAATCGTTTTCTCACATTATAATACGTCCTTAACCCGTATCAGGTATACTAATATATTTTTGATAAGTCGAAAATAATTTGTGAAGCTTAAGGCTCGATTTTTGACTCTAAATAAATAAACAAAAACATGTTGCTGAAATTTTCTGAAAAATATATATTTCGTCGTCAACTTGAAAAATTCATTCCTCCTTCGTTATAAGTCCGTTTTAATCCGTTCAAGCGACCCGCGGATTAGTTTTAAAGTATATTTCCTAAATATCATGGCCAAAAAGTCGTGCCTACTGTCGGATTTTCCAGAAAATCGAAACAAGGACAGAACCTATTTTATAGTTATCGAAAATAGTTTTCTCCGGACAAATCTATTCTAATCCTTCAACTCCAAACCTAATCCCTAGGCTCCTACCATGTACACCTTCTTAGGGATGTCCTGGGTTTCCTAGACATCATCAAGACCAAGGAATACCAAGGGGATAGTATAGGATGACACAATATATATATATATATATTTCTAAAAATCATGTAAAAATGGTATAAATCACATATGTCTTGCATGTTTTGTCCAAAAATGAAAAGATACATATATGAAATGATAAGAAACATGAAAATGAAAGAAACATGCTTACAAGTGAATATGATGAAGTTAAGTAGCAGGTTTAGCCTAAATACTCTAGATTTTATTTCAAAATCTTAATACAAGAGTATTATCTAGATTTAATATATAAGCTTGAACTTGTAAAAATTTGGTGATCCCTTGAACACCTATGGTAGAACAGGTTCTATGAAGGGAAGACAAGAGAAGCCGATTTTACTTACTTGTTGAAAAATGAAAAGTGGATGAAGTGATGAAATGATATTTAAGTTAAGTGTAGACTTATGCAATCAAAGAAAAATGTACCAAGTCATTGTACTACCCCTTGGACGGTTTTAGGGGCTTTGCTTCTCAAATAATTTTTTTTTTCTCTATTATTATGTATATATATATTTACTTGTATAATTTGTAAGAAAGTGTAAGTAAAAGTGTAAATAATTGTAACTTTTTTGGTACAAATAAGTTTTAATAGGTCAAAATAGGATGTAATGAGATGATAAAAATTGTAAAAATACATTCCTTGTGAAATTTGAGTGATAAAAATAATTATAGGTATAATTTTTAAGAAAACGTCGTAATAATTTAACTTTTAGCGATTTATGATACCAAATAAATGTTAGTACTAGGAAAGGCAAAAATATGGTTTTATAAACTAAATGTAAGTTTAAAAATACATGGGATCATTTTTGAAAGTATGAGGATTGAAATATACAGAAAATAA